>CM042904.1:5257831-5702831 GCA_023653625.1 Triadica sebifera | reverse complement strand
ATCTCCTGTTAGGCACATGAGGCCTAGAAGACCTTCTTAATACAGGAGATGGAGTAGGAGGCTGTGGTGTGTCGGATTGATGCGCACTGCTTGGTCCAACAAGTTCCTCTGGCTGAGGACTTGCTATAATGGGTTCCGTCACGGAACTAACTGGGACATCATCTGCATCTGCAAATACTGACTCATTCTGTTCTGAGTTGCTGACGACTGTTTTATGCATGTCCTTGTACATCACCCTTTCATCAAAAATCACATCTCTGCTACGGATGACCTTTTTGTTTTCGTCATCCCAAATACGGTAGCCAAACTCATCCTCACCATAACCGATGAGAGTGCATTTCTTGGATTTGGGATCAAGCTTATTCCTTCCTTGATCACTGATATGCACATATGCTACACAACCAAAAACTTTTAAATGTGATAGTTTTATCTCTTTTTGGCTCCATACCTCCTCTGGTATTCTGTGCTCTAATGGAACCGATGGTCCTCGATTGATTAAGTAAGCTGCTGTGTTGACTGCTTCTGCCCAGAACTGCTTCGGTAGACCTGACTGTATACGAATGCTTCTGGCTCTTTCTGTCAACGTTCGATTCATACGTTCAGCTACACCATTGTGTTGAGGTGTACCTGGCACAGTTCTCTCCATTCTGATACCGTGCTCATAGCAAAACTTCTTGAATCTGGTGTCTTCATATTCACCACCATTGTCAGTTCTGAGCTTTTTAATCTTCAGACCTGTCTCATTTTCAACCATAGCTTTCCATCTTCTGAAAGCCTCGAACACTTCGGACTTATGTTTTAGAAAGTAAACCCATACCTTCCGAGAGTGATCATCGATGAAAGTCACAAAGTAGTGTTTTCCACCAATGGATGAGATAGTCGTTGGTCCCCAAACATCAGAGTGAACAAGCTCTAGCCTTTCTTTCTTTGGGGTTCTGCCACTTGTCTGAAAGCTGACCCTTTTCTGCTTTCCAAGTATGCAATCTTCGCATGTGTCTATCTCCACTGACTGTAGACCTGGAAGTTTCCCCTTCGAATGCATAATCTTCATTCCTTTTTCACTCATATGGCCTAGTCTCTGGTGCCATAGATTGGGATTTTCATTGCTAGCTGCAACTATGATTGAACAGCGTGCTCCCGCTGTCATGTAAAGAGTGCCATTCTTTTTGCCTCGAGCAACCGTCATTGCTCCCTTTGAAATCTTCCAATTATCACCATGGAAGATCGTAGTGTAGCCTTCGCTAGCCAATTGCCCTACTGAGATTAAGTTCTTTCTCAGGTCGGGAATATGTCTGACATCCTTCAACTCCCAAACAGATCCGTTCAACTTAATCTTTACTACACCTTTGCCAATAATAGCACAAGGTTGATCATCACCAAGATATACCTTTCCAAGGTTTCCAGGGACATACCTTTCGAAGAATTCTTTCTGTGAAGTAGCATGGAACGATGCTCCAGAGTCTAACACCCAAGACTCCTCTTTGCTTTCCAAAGAGCATATCAATGCGTCATTGCCTCCAGAGGTGGAAGCAACATTTGCCTCTACCTTTGCTTCCTGGTTCTTCGATGCACTCTTGCACTGATTTTTGTAGTGTCCAGTCTTTCCACAATTCCAACATTCGACAGTTTTTGAACTATGGAAATTACTTGGATTCCTGGATTTGGACCTTCTGTCCTTTGATTTACCTCGGTAGTTTGACTTGCCTCCATTACCTCTGGTTGAATTTCTTCCTCTTGACTCTGTATGCAAAACTGAAGAAGTTGATGATTCACCCGACTCTCTTCGTCGGATCTCTTCACTGAGAACCAAATCACGAACATCATCAAATTTCAACTTAGTGCTTCCCGACGAACTACTCACAGCAGTGACAGTAGCATTCCAGCTTTCTGGTAGAGAAGACAAAAGTATTAATGCTCGTACTTCTTCATCAAATTCAATTCCAACCGAACTCAATTGGGTTGTGACTGTATTGAGTTCATTGAGATGTTGAGCTACAGATGCACCTTCTGTCATTCGCAAGTTGAACAAGCGCCTCATGAGGTGCACTTTGTTTGAAGCTGAAGGCTTCTCATACATACTAGAGAGAGCCATCATAAGACCTGTCGTGGTCTTTTCCTTTGCTATGCTGAAAGCAACATTACGGGATAATGTCAATCGGATAACTCCGAGAGCTTGTCTGTCGAGAAGACTCCAGTCTTCTTCCTTCATAGCCTCTGGCTTCTTCCCTGAGAGAGGTTGATACAGATTTCTTTGATACAAATAATCTTCTATTTGCATTTTCCAAAAGCCAAAGTCCGCTCCATCGAACTTCTCAATTTTTACCTTTCCTTCATCTGTGGCCATCGCTCCCACTCGAATCTGACTTCCTTTGGATCGTTTCTGACAATTCTTGTGAACCTCTGTGTATTAGAACACCTCCGTGGATAATTTGGTACAACTGACCAAATTTCACTATTCACAAAAATTTACTATTCATGTGAATAGTAATCGCCCGAAAAAGGACAGAAAAAATGCAACCAATGCTCTGATACCAGTTGTTGGGAAATGACGCCAATTTCCCTATAGTCAGATTTATGAGAAAGCGAAGAAAATGCGAACTAATAAGACAGACAAGTTGATAACGGAGTTCGGCCAATTATGCCTACGTCTCCGGACTGCTGCCGATCTTTTACTGAAAGAAGAGAAATTTACCGAGTGTTTACAAACACTCACAACTCACAACCTCTCACTAATGCTACTCTCTCACTTTTTGATGGAATACATTACAAATGAATTTCTAAGGCTATATATAGGCCTACACCTCCTCAATGGACGGTCAAGATTAATTCTCACCTACTTTGATGGATGGTTGAGATTATTTCTCACCTACCGTCTCACCTACCAAATGTATGGTCAAGATTAATCTTCACCTACCATCTTACCAACCAAATAGATGGTCAAGATTAATCCCCACCCACTAAATGGATGGTCAAGATTAATCTTCACCTACCATCTTACCTACCAAATATTTTGTCAACAAAAGATGCACCATCCATCTTTATTGTCATTTATTTTATGTTGCATGTGTAGTTTGACCAACAGTTTAATTTTGATTAAATTGTAACTATAATGGAGATTAAATCTACAATTATTTATTTTCTCTTTTCTCTAGTATAAATAAATGTATCTATTCTTGAATAAATGCTTTTGAAAAATATTTCTCTTCTCTTCCTTTTCTTTTCTTTTTTCTTTCTAACCGTGATAGAGTGATTAGTATATTCAGATCATTGTAGACAAAATTGTAGTATTTAACTTCTACTTTTAATCTATTGTATCTTGTGAAATAAACACCGATAAAATATAGATAACAATGATAATGGGTGAATTTATTTTAAACACACTGAGTGAAATAATATTTCAGATCCTTCTTATTTTTGACCAAATCTTTATACTGGGTTAACAAATTTCTCTATATATCATATTATTTCTATAATAAAAGCTACTAATTTTTAATGTCAGGAAAAAATATATTTTAATAAATAAACTATTTTTTTGTGTGAAACCATATAAGTCCGTAGTATATATGTTAATAGACTAAAATTAATTATATTCGTGTCGGGTAAAATATCAATAAACGACAAAATATTCTCTTAAAAGTTTTAAAATAACTGCATACCTAAAATTGGAATTCGAAATCTGATGAAAGTCGAGAAGTCGAAATAAAAACTTCTTTGGTACTGTAATTATATTGATGAGATCCCGTTACTAATTTTTAATGACATGACAAAAATATATATTTAATGTCATGCCAACCGATATCCCGTTGCTAATTTTTTTTAAAAAAAAAAACAGTACCAAAATTAGTAAAACTATCTCATATTTTCTTGAAATTTCAAAAATCAGGAAAATTTGTTATTTAGGAAATATCAATTCATTTTGTTATATATATAGGATTTATTATCCGTGAAGATAATCATCAGCCTTAAATAATAATTTTACTCTAAAAAGAAGACCATCTTTTCTTTTATCTTGGCTTATCTTTTCATAGCAAAATAGTTTTGTGCTGTTAACAAAGTCCAAGTATAAATATTCATTGTTGCCTTACTGGCTTCTTATCCGAAAATTATCATGCTTAAATTTTCAATTATAAACTGAATTAATTAATTAAATTTATTTTTTAAATATAATTTTGATTAAAATTCTTCGTCAGAGGAGAATTGATCACCCACAATTAGGATAAAATTTTTCATGTCTACCGGCCTTCGTGAGACAGTTCGGTCCATATCCGGTGTGGGCGTTAGAGCATTGAGAGGACCTTTTCCTAGTACGAGAGGACCGGGAAGGACGCACTTTAATATAATAAATAGGACTTTTGCAATAGATTATAACAGCAGATGTAAAATTACTACTATATTTTAATTGAAATAAAGTGTTAAACTTTGCCCTATAAAATAATATACAAGTAATTTTATTTTTATATTAAATGTGAGATTATGTAGAACTTATAAGTTAAAGTTAATGTTCGAGCCTTACTCGTGGATATTTAAAAAAAATAAAATAATCAATGTCATAAATGTTAAATCCTAATCGAATTAGTTTCAAAAAAGAAAACCTAATCAAATTATTGTGAAATTAGTTGTGAAAAAATTTGTTTATTAGTATCTAACTAGCGAGTATTTTTTTTATTATTTTTTATTCTCTTTTTATTTTCTATTTTAGACGGTATTTATTCTATTTTGACAATATGAAAATCAAAACTCAATCCATTAAATTCTTCTCGATTTTAAAATTTTATTTTCTTCATATGCATAAATGACATTGCTCTGATTTTTTCTGTCTAAACTTTTTTAAATGACGATAAATAGATTCCATTTTAGTGAAGGTACCATAAATATTATATTAATATCTAATAAAAATATTCAAAGTGGATTACTGTAGTTTCAGCAAGTAATTTCTAATCTTTTTCCTTTTAGTTTCTTCTTTGCCAAAAGTTTTATTTATTTATTTATTTATGCAGTTCTTGGAATTAATATTTAATTAAGTCTTATTTTATTTTTCTTTCCCACATAGAAAGCGCAGGAATACCGTTAGTTTTTTTTTATAAATTATAATATAATTTTTAACCATTAATATATCGAAAATTTTATAATTATATATATATGATTGATTGACAGGGAATATTTGAGGGCCAGCGTAGACAGCTAATTAATGCGGCTCATTCGAAGTGTCCACACTCGCAAATAATTCCCAAAGTCGAAAGCTTGACAGTCAAAAGAATTATATTCTCCTTCATTTTGAATTCTTTCTAATATTTGTAAATAAATTTGAATCAGTTTATTCGTTATCTTATATACTGTTGTGGAATCAAAGCTCTTTCTTTTTCAAACCAGAAAAAAAAAGTTGAAAATTGAAATATAAAACCATGTGAAATAAAACCATAACAGTCCACTTTGATGGCTTCTGGGTGCTGAGAAATGATGATGGGTGACGTTCGGTTGATGACGAACTTATCACAGCCTCACACTCACTTTTTGGTATTTGGTTTTTTATTTTGTTTAATTAATTATTTTTTTTAATTTTGTGTTTGTGTTATATATATATATATATATATATATATATATATATATATATATATATATATATATATATACATACATGGAGGTCGGTAAGCCATATTCACATCTGGGATTTGTTTTTCTTCCTTAATGAGAGAAGTGATTGTGTAAACTTGAGAAAGATGACAACAGAGATGAATCAGTCTTCTTCCTCTTCTTCAAGGATAACTATGCTTCAGCTTGCTTCTTCAACAAAAACAGAAAGAAAAATCATAGAAAAAAACAGAAGAAATCAAATGAAAACCCTCTTCTCCAACCTCTACTCTCTTCTCCCTAAACAAACTTCAAAGGTTTTCTTTCTTTTTCCCTCTAAACATTATTCATTTTTTTTCCATTTCTTTTAAATTCTTTAGTTTTGAGTTTCCATTTTATAACTTTCTCCTGCATTTATGGATATATGAATTTAGCTCAATCCAATTCTTGAATTAGGCAGTTTTGATAGCTTCCCGTCGCTTCCTTCTTTTTTTTTTTTTTAATATGATAATATGTTAATAGCTCAATCCATAAATAAATATATAGATCTGCACCTAATCATGACTATAACTTGTCTTTATTTAGCTTTTGTGTGCTTACTTGAAAAGACTTTGATTAATATATAATTCATAGTACAAGATTCTGAATATTGCATGTGGATGAGTGTTTTTTTTTCCTTGTATTAATTAACAAGAATTCCTAAGAAAAATTCTATGATTTTTGTTGCAGGAAGCAGTGCCATTGCCTGATCAGATAGATGAAGCTATAAGTTACATAAAAAGTTTAGAAGCAAAGATAAGGAAATCAAAGGAAAAGAAGGAAAGCTTATTAGCAAGCAGAAAAAGATCATTTTCTAGCTGCAGCACCAATTCGTATGAATCTACATCAAACCTAAAACCACCCCAACTTGAAATCAGAGAAATGGGTTCTTCTCTAGAGATAGTTCTGAATAGTGGGTTGGATAACCAATTCATTTTCTATGAAATAATTGGCATTCTTCATGAAGAAGGTGTAGATATTGTCAGTGCCAGTTCTTCAGTTGCTGGTAGTTCAATTCTCCATGTCGTGCATGCGCAGGTGATTAACTATGACCATTTGTACTTAATTCCTTATAAGCATTCCATTTGGGGTATTTGATAAATTGATAAGGACATTAATTCTTAAGAGTTATCTGGTACTGAATTTGTAATTGATGGGGATTTTTATTTTTATTTGGTGCAGATGCGGGAATCTGTTTTCAGTTTTGGAGTTGCAAAAGTAACTGAGAGACTGAATAGGTTTATCAATGGATCAGCAAGTGATATAGAGTTAGAACCTGAGTTATGGGATTTTAATGATCTTCAACTCGAGACATGGCAATTCTAATTTTAAGCATATATTCTGAAATAGAAAATGAATTAAGTAAAAAATATTTATATATAAAAAAAATGCAAATTTTGAGCGTGGATGATCAGTAGATATCAACCAGATGATCACAAAATTTGCATTATAATGTAGCCTTGTTTAGTTATTTTAATAAAATGGGCTACTAAGATTAAAAAAAAAATTCCATCAATTTCTCTTTGAAATCTTTTTTTTTTTTGGGTGAAAAAGTGGATTAAACCCACGAAATAACAAGTTAATTCATTGAAATGTTCTTTAATTTTGTAAAGATTGCAACTCTTGTGAAATTAACGGGCTTGAACTCCGTTTCACAGTGATTTAATGCCGATTCTTAACTTGGTGCCTTTGGTTAATCAGAGAGAATAAAAATAATAGAGTCAGAATAATAATACTGGCATAAGGGATCTCCAAATTCATATTGGAATAAGATTAGGAATTTCTTCTTGTTCAAGCTCTCAGTTCTTTTTAGCTGTCCAGTTTTTTCTATTCTTGAATATTTACTTACTTCTTAAATACAGAATTTCTCAATATGCAACAGCCATGAAGTTTTTTAAGCTAGAATGTTGCTAAAATTTCTCCAGTTTCCCTCAAAATGGGGGTTAGTTTGTCTAGTTTACTCAAATTGGTTGATTGAATTAGCTGTTAAGCTAGTTAGGAATTGTTTATATATATATAATCACCATTGCGAATGTAAACTTTGAAAGTGTTAGTAGGCTGGATAGCCAACCCCAAAGTCTCTACTAGAGATGGCTTAATAAAATTGTGGTTACTCCCACTGTCAATCAGTACATGGCAGGAGTCCTTACCAATATGGCCCAACAAGTGCAAAGAACAAGGGTTACCATGACTAGCCAAGGCATGAAGACTGGAGATGTCTGCAGTGATGGGTTCCTCTGAGGGTGGAGAAGACTCCAATGGAGAAGTGCCTAAAACTAAGAAAAACTTAATGCGGCATTTATGGTTGACACTCCACTTCTAATCACAATTATAACAAAGACCTTTGTCCCTTTTGTCACATAGTTCTGTTGGTTAAAGCCTACGCACCGATAAAGGAGAAGTCGTCAACAAAGGAGGTAGAGAGCTGGTTTTGGAAGGAACAATGGTGCTGGGTGTTGTCACAGCCGCAGAAGCAGAAAATTCAAACTTGGGTTGAGTAGGGTTAATGGGAGCAGACCAAGAGCGAGGGCCAGAGGTAAAGTCTATTATGCTAGCTTCAATAGTGTGGGCAACATCAAAAGCCTCCATGAGTGAGGGTGGGCGAGACATAAGTAGTTTATGACAGATATATGGCTTGAGACCCGTGATGAAAAAAGGGATAAGTAGAGGTTCCGAGATGTTTGTGATCTTATTCATCAACTCTTCAAATTCTGATTGGAAATTAGCAACCGACGAGGTTTGGGTGAGCTTAGAAAGATTACCCGGATGATCCTCTTAAAGAGATGCCCCAAAGCGCAGCTTCACATTATGCAGAAAATCAGAGCAAGTGGTGAGTAAGTTATTACCCTTCATCCACTGATACAAGGAAGAAGCGCAACCTTCTAAATGAAATGCCACGAATAAAAGCTGAAGGTGGTCCGACATAAAATGGAAATCGAAGAACTCTTGAATCCGGAAAACTCAACCGTGAGGATCAAAGCCATCAAATTTCGGTAGCTCCAACTTCAGTGGATGGAGAAGTATTGCAGCATCGGAGATAGTGGGAATGGGTGCTGGAAGCGATTGATGTCGACTTGGAGGACCAGAAGAGGAACTGCCGAAGCTTTGAATTTGGGATCGCAAATCGTCCAGCCGAAAGTCGACGGAAGCCATGTATTGTTGCAGCGTTTGATGAACGACCACTCTTTGGTTGTCCATTTGAGCTTGTAAAGCCTTCACGACTGCTAAGATATCAGAATCTGCCATTAGGTCTCTCAACGAAAGCACCAATTTATACGATCCTGCACTCAAATAAGCAAGTACAAAACCACAATGCATCACTCTTCGAGCGAGTGTCAGCTCCAAAGAGAAGAAGATAAAGAAATTCAAAGAGGAAGAAAAAGGGTCTCGATATTTCATTGCTCAAAATTGCATACAAAAAAACAAGTAATATAGCTACTCTCATCTCTCTTTCTCATGTTTTGGCCTTTAACAGAATGCTGTTACAAATCAAATTTCCACCTCCTAATTATACTCTCCAAGAAATCTGTTACCATTGAAAACACAGAACCAACCAACCAGCGACTCAACGTTCATAGTCGTTCATCCACACTGGTGCTCTTCTACTTCTAATCGGCCTGATTGTTATTTACCTTAGCTGCTCTTTCGTTGCAGGTTTGGTTCCATTTTGGGCTCAACTAAAGTCATGGGCCAGGGCATATCACATACAGCTAAAAACTTTACAGATACAATTGTAAAAAAGCAGCAAAAACAAATGAAGAAAACCAGAGCACACAAACGAAACATTGGAAACCCAGAATTACAACTGCTTAAGAAACTAATGCTTTTCTACTGTCTAAAATCTATACTTCATTACTATATTTCATCCTCCTAAAAAACTTTGTTATAGGCAGACTTTTCATTCTTAAAAACCAAAGGAGTTTTGTTTGATTGACTGAAAGAGCATTTCAGGCCTAGCATTGAAAAGGTGGGGCACCCAATTTAAACTTTAAAGTGCAGAGAAGGACACTGGGACCCAAACCTTCCAAGAGCTTGTTTACCAACTGTCACGGGCTTGGTCTTTTACTACCAACGACCGCGCGACACTAGCAAACTTCCCTCGATCGGATGCTAGTCAGCCTCTCCCACGAATGCTAGATATAGCTAGCAAGTAAGCAAAGATGCTAAGAACACAAAATAAAGAAGAGAGTTTGGAGAATGCTCAAGAAAGCTTGTATTGCTCAAATGTTTGGAATTGCTTAGAATTCCTTCGAATGGTTACAAATGAACTCAACACACCTATATATAGGCCTCCACCTCCTCAATGGACGGCCAAGATCGTTTTGATCCTACGGTCTACATTTGTGTTCTAGATTATTCTACTCAACTCTACACAAATCAAGAAATATCTTACACATTCTACAAATCTCCCACAATGTTCAAGTAGCATGTAGATTGTGCGGTTTTCTTACTTCTGTTAGCGTATCTGCTTCCTACTTTAATAATTTTACTAGTTGCTATTGTTGATGAATCAGTAGATATCCTCATTTCTCTTCAAAATTCATTTGTTCAGTTGCCCTGAGGAAATCTCACAGCTCAGACCTCTACTAAAAAACATATAGAAGTGCTAGACACCCAAATCACCAAGCCACTAGTTTTTCTCTAAATACACAATTCATTTAGAAAATGAAAAGATGGTAAAAAAATTAAAAAAAAAATGGAACAAAAGAAAAGAAAAGAGACATAATTTTATTAATCAATGGATAGAAAAGAATTGTTAATTGATGGTGGACTTATATATAATGTTTGATAATACCAAATTATATTATAATCTATTTTAACCAATAAGTTTTGTTTGGTAAAATAGATTATTTGAGAAAAAAACTAAATTATAATTTAAAAAAAACTAATAGAACAAATATTCAAAAAACTAGTAGATTATGACTTTTTTTCTTTTATACCTTTATTTTTGTGTCAACTGACATGTTATATCATTTTATCTCAATTTTGGATTTTTAATTTTCGATATTGAATATGCAATTCTTTTATTATTTTGGGTTGATGTTTATTATTTTGGATTGATATATATATATATATATATATATATATATATAATTTTTTATTAATATAAATTTATGTTACTTTATGTAATTTTACATTATAGTTAGTTTAACCAAATACTTTTAATTCAATCAGCTAAATTATCAATTACTAAACTTTTAATTAGATGATTATTAGTTACAATTAGATTATCAATTAACTAACAATTCAAGAGCAAGCATTGCAAATGAGGGATTAATGCATACAACAAAATACATTCAACAAAGCTCAATTAATGAATCAATAATTTAACCAAGCCTAAAAATAAAATGTTGTCGTCCCTCGTCGATAGGCTCCACCACTAAAGATTCATATCTTCTAACTGGTCCGTAGAGACCTTTATTGGACTAATTCTAATTGCTAGAGGGAGAAATTTTTGCATAGCTTGAGTTATATACACCAAAGTAAAAAAAATATTAGCGTGACTTGAATTTTGGTATATCAAAATTGCAATCCAATTTGAAAAGCGTATGATGTTATCAAAAAGTGAAAAAATGGAGATATATGTTGGTAACGAAGGAGCACATACATTTTTTTACTCATGATCCGGTTCGGTTTGTATTACAATTTTGTTTACGCTTGTTTTCAATTTATCATTTTTTATGTTGCGATGGATATTCTAATTTGTGAATATCAGATACCAATGCCAGTAAACATCTATTATTTTCAACAATATACAAAAACAAATAATTAAGTCTTTTCATTAGTTAATCACATTCTAGTCATATCTTCTTGTTCGTGCCTTTTAACACCCTAATATCTCACTGAAGATTGTCATTACTAACACAAGTAGATGCTCATTTATAAATTGACTTTAACATTGTACGTCACATCCACAAACCACTCATCCTCATTTTTCCTACATATCTTAGTATTACAATACAAAAATATTTAATAAAACCACATCAATTAAAAATTACAAGGCATGACATTGTAATTTTTCAGTTCTAAGCGAGCATTTGCAAGTTTAAGTTCATGTTGCAAAGCTCATATTGAATGAAGAAAAAAAGAATTTATATAGGGATAGTTAGGTTTTATGGATTTGAGTTCTTATAGTGAGTCTGAGCCGCCTATCTGGGCTTGATCCAATCCAAATATAGATTATTTAAATAAAAAAGGCAGTTATTTATTAAGAAAAAAAATTACTTCCCACTATAAGAGGTTACATAACGTGATTTGAACTTCTTTTTCTTCTCTAAAAAATTAATTTTATTTAAAATTTTCATCTCCTAATTCATCAAAGAGGATCAATAGGTGTTCATACTGTGGAATTGAGTCTAGTTCTAATAATTTAACTCCATCTGAAGTATTGAAGCACACCAAATTTCGATTAACAAGTAAGTATCCACTGCCTAAAAATTCTTGCACTAGTATTAGAGCTAAAGAATGGATTAAAGCTATGGAAGATGAAATGAATTCGATTAAATCTAATCAAGTCTGTGATTTGGTTGATTTACTGCTAGGTTGTAAGATCATCAGGAATAAGTGGGTTCTCAAAATTAAACGTAAGACGAATAGGACAATTGAAAGATATAAAACTTGATTAATAGTTAAGGGCTATACACAATAAGAGAGAACTGACTACGAAGAGGCATTCTCACATGGCCAGGTTTGTGTCAATTCACCTTATTCTGGCTATTATAACACAAATAGATTTAAAGTTATATCAAATGGATGTTAAAACTGCTTTTCTTAATGAAGAACAAGATGAAGAGATTTATATAGATCAATGTTTAGGTTTCAAACTTAAAGGTTAAGAGCGCAAAGTTTGCAAGCTCAAAAAATCTATTTACAGTCTTAAGCAAACATCAAGATAATAAAACCTTAAATTTCATCAAGCCATATGAAATGATGAATTTATGATGATGGAGGGAGACCGTTGTGTGTATATTAAATGTCTAACAATTATTTTATAATTTTGTCCTTATATATCGATGACAATTTAATAGTTAGAAATAATAAAAAGTTAATTAATACTACCAAGAAATGATTATCATCGGTTTTTAAAATGAAAGATATGGATGTGACTAGTTATGTGTTTAGAATTAAAATTCTAAGGAAATGCTCCAAAAGGCTTCTGGGTTTATCTCAGGAGATTTACATCAAGAAAATATTGGAGCATTACTATTTACATGATTGCAAGCCTATGGATACTCTAATCGAAAGGAATCTTAGCTTTAGTTTTGATATGTGTCCTAAGACATCAAATGAAAGAGAACAAATATCCAAAGTACCTTATTCCAGTATTATCAGTAGTTTGATATATATAATGATGTGAATATGTCTAGACATTTGCCATTCCATTGAGTTAGTAAGCAAATTTCAGTTTAATCTAAGTTCGAAACATTGGATGACAATCAAAATAATATTAAGATATCTCAAAGGAACTTCAAACTATGTTATGTGCTATCAAGAAAAATATTTGTGCTTAATTGGTTGTACAAATGTTGATTGAGGAGGTGATATTGATCAACTCAAATTGACTTATGGATATGTATTCTTACTTAATGGCTGCGCAATTTCATAGAATAGTCAGAAGCAATCTTGTATAACTTTATCAACAATGGAAACTAAATATGTAGCATGCTCCTTAGCTATATAAAAGACAGTTTGGTTGAAAAGATTGTTGCAACACTTAGAAATTGTCAAGTTAGAATATGAACATGTGATAATCTATTGTGACAATATGACTATATTAGCATATGCTAAGGATCTGAAGTATCGTGAAAATACCAAATACATCTAGATTATATATTACTATGTTAGAGACATGATCACACAAAAGGAAGTAATCTTGAAACACATTTCTACAAATAAAATAGTAGCAGATCCATTTACCAAACTAATAACTAGTGATGTATTCGTTAGGCATGCGAAATCTCTAGGTTTATGTACAATGTAATCAATTTGTATATTATGACAGACCACTTGGTTTCACTTACAATGATATGAAACATATTTATCATGATTCACTTGTTTTATGATTTTTCATTATATCAATATGTTGCAAATGCGAGTTAGCACAATTCGATGAAATATTTCGATAGACTTATATTGACTCACTTGCATGAGTAATTGCCTTTAGCATTGTCGAGTGAGTAAAGATGAGATAAAAATGTAGGGACATTAAGTGAATGACTAAGATGTGGTGGGAGCGGTATTGGTTACAATATTTGATAAAATGTCACATTGATAAGAATCGACATGAATGATTGTCCCACCATTCATATGTCTATTTAGAAGGAAGCTGAGTATGATACTTATTGTTTAACATTGTTGAATGTATAAATAAAAGTTCAAGTTTGATATTTTTAGAGTGACAAGACTAAAACTTATATAATGTTATTTATTTTTAAATTAAGAGCAAGACATACACTCTTTTATTTTTTACAAGAAAAAAGTTGTTCTATCATAACATGTATTTCATATTACATGTGATAAACGACCTATTATGAAAAGAATGAGTGGATCCCTGTTTATTTACTATGTGAGCCATATAAATTCTAGAAATGACTTTTAAATATTTTACCGTTTGTGACTTTTGACTATATTATGATATGATGAATTAATATTGGATATTTTATGATATATTCTATAGTTATGAGATAATTCAACTTAATGAAACACTTTTAGAATAACTAGTTAATTAAAATCTAATTGATGTGAAAGTGAAAATAGTATATTTGTTTATGCACTCGTTTATATTTACTGATTGGAGTTATTTCGCTTGGTGAAATTTGAAGTAACTTCAAGTACTAGTAATCATAAAAGTGAATTCAATATGAATTTTTGGGGATTGAATGATACTCAATTATGTGTATTAAGAAAAATACTTGGGTTAAATAAGCATGTTATTATAAGAAAATATATTATTAGATTGATGTTTTATATATAACTTATAGTTAAGTTTGTATATTAAATATCTTACTATTTATGTGTTTCAGTTTGCACGGTTCGTTCTCCTGTATAATTTTTTTTTTATTAGATTTAAAAATTTGGATGATGTTTTTCGGATGAGTCAAATCTATTATAAATGAGTGAGAGATATTGGATTTTATAGGTCTAGAGCATTTATATAGACTTGACCTAGCCCAAATCTATATTATTTAAATAAAAATAGGGTATTATTTATTAAGAAAAAATTGATTCTCAAAGAACGTAATTTGAATTTTTTCATCTCATCTAAAGATTATCTATAAATTTTTTCATTTCTCAAGAGGATCAATAAACGTTCATGTTAAGAAATTGAGTTTAGTTTTAATAATTTGATTCCCCCGAAACATGGAAAGCACAATAGATTTCGATTAACAAATAACCGCTGTCTGAAAATTCTTGCAGGGATCAGTAGATCTTAAATGCATCTTACACATGACACCGCAAATACCTCTCTTCCGTTATGAACTCAAGATAGGAAATCTACTATATATTCATGTGCAGCTAAACGACATCGTTCTTTGTGCAAAGTTTACGGCGTCGTATGAATATTTATGTCGTCGCTTCTCGTCCTTTTGCAATGGCTTAAACCTCGAGCTGGATTGAGAATTAAGAAAAGGAGGAATACGTTGAAGAGAATACAGGTGAAGAATGGGAACATCAGTGCAAATGACGCCGCTATGCGGTGTATACAATGAGAATCCACTATCTTACTTAGTTTCCATTGACGGTTTCAATTTCCTCATCGACTGTGGCTGGAACGATCACTTCGATCCCTCTCTTCTTCAGCCTCTCTCCAGGTTATTCTCCCTCTCTCTCCCTTAAATTTCCAATTCCTAATTCTGTTTGAAAAAAATGACTATGATGCATTTTATTATAGGGTAGCTTCCACCATAGATGCAGTATTATTGTCGCATTCCGATACGCTTCATCTCGGTGCACTGCCCTATGCCATGAAACAGCTTGGCCTCTCCGCTCCGGTTTATTCTACGGAGCCAGTCTACCGTTTAGGCCTTCTGACCATGTATGATCAGTATCTCTCCCATAAGGTCAGAATAGTATAATTTTGTGGCCTTTTAAAGAGCCTGTGTGTGAATTAGGAGTATTTCTGCTTCGTATATCGAATTGTCCTTTTGTCTCTGCTTTTCTCAGGCAGTTTCCGAGTCTGATTTGTTTGCTCTGTATATAGATTAGAAGTATTTCTGCTTTTTATATCGACTTGTGGTTTTGTCTCCGCTTTTTCAGGCAGTTTCGGAGTTTGATTTGTTTACTCTGGATGATATTGATTCTGCTTTCCAGAGCATTACCAGGCTTACCTACTCCCAGAATCATCATCTTTCTGGTTTTGTATTTTATACTGGAGGATTTATATTCTTTCTTTCCCTTTTTTTTTTTTGTAATTTTCATGAGGTTGCTTTGCTCGTTAGGTCAAGGAGAGGGAATTGTGATTGCTCCTCATGTGGCTGGGCATCTCCTTGGAGGTACTGTCTGGAAGATAACAAAGGATGGTGAAGATGTTTTATATGCTGTTGACTTTAATCATCGCAAAGAAAGGTAAATAATTTTTAGCACGTAGTGGCATTGTACCTGTTTTTTTTTTTTTTTTATAATTTATCTTTATGTGAAGAAGCAAGAGAAAAGCTAGTTAATTGATAATTTTTCTTTACCAGGCATTTGAATGGAACTGTTTTGGAGTCTTTTGTCCGCCCAGCTGTTCTCATTACTGATGCCTATAATGCTTTAAGTAATCAGCCCCCTAGACAGCAAAGAGACAAAGAATTTCTAGGTATTTTCTTTGCAATGGTTGTTCTTCATTGCACATTCTATGTTTTGTCACCATCATCAAATCATTCATGTTACTGAAATTATTGGCATGCACTTAGATGTAGTTACACTCTCACCAATATTTGTTTTGAGCTTCAATATATATGCTAATCCTATTTTTCTGTAATTTGTTTTAGAGAATATCTTAAAGACTCTAGAAGCAGGTGGAAATGTTTTACTACCTGTTGATACTGTTGGCAGAGTATTGGAGCTTCTCTTAATCCTGGAACAGGTTGCAAAGAGCAACAATACAAGCATTTTCCTAGATTAGGGAGCCCTATAAAAATTATAGTTGTCTAATGTCTGTGCTACTTGCAGTTTTGGGCACAACGCCTCTTGAACTATCCTATATTCTTTCTCACATATGTCGCATCAAGTACCATTGATTATGTCAAGAGTTTCTTAGAGTGGATGAGTGATTCAATAGCAAAATCTTTCGAAACATCACGTGACAATGCTTTTCTTCTGAAGTAACTTCTTTTCTCTCTAAATCTAGTTGTATTTATGTTTTTGATGCTTTGGGGCTTTTCCTCTGTTATGCATCGTGGAAGTTTGCTTAATAAGTTTTGTGCCTACTACATGTTTTTACTGAATCTTGTAGGCATGTTACACTTCTAATCAACAAGAGTGATTTTGATAATGCTCCAAATGGTCCAAAGGTGATTTCATGCACTGCTCAACATTGAATTATTTCCCTGATTTTAACCCATTAGTGTTGGTGATTCTGACTTAATACTTTGGTTTAGATTGTTCTAGCATCCATGGCCAGCTTGGAAGCAGGTTCTTCACATGACATATTTGTTGAATGGGCAGCAGATGCCAAGAATCTTGTGCTTTTTACAGAAAGAGGCCAAGTGAGTTTTTGGTTTCTTACTTGAGTATTTTAAATTAATTCCTCTC
Organism: Triadica sebifera; assembly: GCA_023653625.1. Lineage (NCBI taxonomy): Eukaryota > Viridiplantae > Streptophyta > Magnoliopsida > Malpighiales > Euphorbiaceae > Triadica > Triadica sebifera. The sequence continues at coordinate 5,685,488 of CM042904.1, read as the reverse complement.
TGATTCAGATGTGTAAAGCTGGTAAATCATTTGACCAATGAATATAATTATCAATAAGGTCGATCTTATGTGCTTCCCCATATTATGCTAAAGCTGAAAATTTCAGATGTCTGTTCTTATCATATCTCATTGAAGCTTGTGAACTACTAATGTTGCCAAAAAACTTGAAAATGGTTGGTTTATTTGAATGATACTTTCTTTGTTGAATAAAATGATCGCCTCTTCATATTTCTTGTTGGAATATGATAGAGAATGGGAATAGCAGCAGCCTAGCTCACACATAGGCCCATAATTTGGTATGAAAAAAAAGAAGGGGACATGTGGAATGGGTTGGTTATAAAAGGAGGGAGCAGGAAGAGCATGGGAACGAGTTTGTTAATCTGGAATTTTGGGTCTTTGAGCTTGCTTGGAGAAGGGGAATTTTCCCCTGGGCTGTGCAACCTTGCACACATCTTCTTTTTCTTCTTTTTCCTTTGTTCTTTGCTTCTCTTCTTTTAGTTGAACTTGAATTCATTGTTGATAGCAGAAAAGCAGGAAATAAAACTCTCCTTGCCTTTAATTTGTTGATCTGAGCATTATTTTCTGTTAGTGTCCTTCAGTTCTTGCTGTGAGTTGCTGCATTTGCTAACAGAATAGGAGGAAGAAAGATAATGAGCGGAGTAGATGTATGGGTTTACCCGTTAGATTCTCTTTCCTAGTTTAGATACCTGCTAAGTATATTTTACTGCTGTTTCTCAGGCTCAAATATTGTGCTCATCAATTTTCTGCTTTTGACATGAGAAAATTTGTGCTTACTTGTCCTGCTTATGTAGTTTGGCACATTAGCTCGCATGCTTCAGGCCAATCCACCTCCAAAAGCTGTCAAAGTTACATTGTCGAAGAGGGTTCCTTTAGTTGGGGATGAGCTAATTGCTTATGAAGAACAGCAGAAGCGATTAAAAAAGGAAGAGGAATTGAAAGCTAGTGTTATTAAAGAGGAGGAATCCGAGGCATCTCATGGGCCTGATAGAAATTTGAGTGATCCAATGGTCATTGATGCTAAGAATGCACACGCTTCACTAGATGGTATTTCTTTTTATAATTTCTGCTAAACCATCTTTTGCTGTTTTGTTTGTTAGAATATCATTTGAAAAATATCAGTTTGGTTTGTGTTTTTCATATGTCTAGTGCCATACTAAATGATTTATTAAACCATGCAGCAGCTGGTTCTCATGGAACTGGATACCGGGACATATTGATTGATGGATTTGTTCCGCCATCCACTAGTGCTGCGCCAATGTTTCCATTCTATGAAAATACCAGTGAATGGGATGATTTTGGTGAAGTCATAAATCCTGATGATTATGTAATAAAGGATGATGACAAGGACCACGCAGCAATGCATGTAAGTTTCAGTTTGGAATGGTTATCAGTTGCCTCCATGAGTGCTATAAGTCCACTATCTTGTTGGTGTATAGCAGAAGTAATAAGTGTTGAAAGATGTCTAAAATAGTTTGTAGTTCTATAATTAAATTATTAAACAACAAATGTAAATGCTTTTTGCTCGTAATGTTTTATGCTTGTGTCTTGGCTCAAGTTATTCATTAGTTTCTCTATATGATCTTGTCAGCTCTCATTTGCTAGATGATTAGATAATCTTACAATGGGCTATACTTGATTACCCTCAAGTTGACTTTTATTTATCTATCTGCTTTGCCATATTCATGGTTATAATATTAGCTCATATGTTATATTTCATTTCAGGTCAGTGGAGACATTGATGGAAAACTTGATGAAGGATCTGCTAGTTTGATACTTGATACAAAGCCTTCAAAAGTTGTGTCTAATGAATTAACTGTAAGTTCAATTGTAGCCTCTTTTTTTTTTTTTTTTGGTTTTTTTGGTTTTTTGACTACTTAGCTATTGTGATTTTGTTTATTGATACCTGGGTATGACATTCAAATATCATCTACAAATGTCTGGAAAATTGCTCATAGCCTTGCTAGATATAGGCGTGCACCAGACATCGATACTCAAGTGCAAGCAACATAGCCTATAGCTGAATATGTTTTCTTCCGATAGTACATTAATAATATACACTCTATGTCCTGATACATCTATTGAAGGCTTATTATTCTCTTCTGATGTTCAGTCAGTTGCCTTCTCATTTTTATCTTTTTTATGGGACTAATTTTTAGAAGTGAAACAGAAAGGGGGAGCTTTTCTTTGGGGTTAGGTTGGATTCAATTCTAATGAAGGCTTAATCCTAACAAATGCCAGATTGAACATTTTTGGAGTACAATATTCTAATAACTCAAGCTTTGCTATTATTATATAATATTTTGTTCTCCGGAGATGTAGATCATATTTGATATTGGTGATAGCACTTCTAATTCCACTTGGACTTTGCCTCCTTTTCATTGTTTCTCTGCCATGAAACATGAATTGGTTGGCATGCTTTGTTCTGGATAACTTGTATTGTTGATGCCACAGCCTTTTGAACCTTTTCCTAGTTTGAACAGTTGTGTCATCAGTTTTGCAGTTTGCTACATTAGTGTTCCTGTGTTCCACACTGCTTTTTCAGGTTCAAGTGAAGTGTTCATTGATTTACATTGACTATGAGGGTCGTTCTGATGGACGCTCAATTAAATCAATTCTTGCCCATGTGGCTCCTTTAAAACTCGTAAGAATTTCTTCATGCTTGTATACTTACTAGATATTGTATGTCATCTTATGCCATTTGTACTATTGTGGCTTTAGATATGCTGTTCCATGGTATTATAAATTTTGTCTTGGATCATTTGTGCATGATGTGCAATCTTTTGATGGTGCTATTTTTCATCTGATTATTACTTGCTCATACATTGGACGAAATATCCAAATTGCCATGCAATATGAGGCGGTGTAGTGTTATTACATTACAATATACTCTGCTTTTTCCTCAACTAGAAGAAATTTCTCCATGGTGTTGTGATTTGTCAATTTTTCTTATTCCCTTTCAAGGGATCTTTAAAATGCCCCCAGTAGATTGTGTATCCTCTCGCTTTGTAATTTAGTGTATTCTAATGACTGAATGGCTACTTTGCTAAATTTTCTTTTAGAAAAATGCAAAGCACTCGAAGGGATAGTAGCGATTTCTTTCAAACAAATAATCAATCATGTGGTCTGTATTTTCCTTCACAGGTTTTGGTGCATGGATCAGCTGAGTCCACAGAACATCTGAAGCAGCACTGCTTAAAACATGTGTGCCCTCATGTTTATGCTCCCCAGATTGAAGAAACTATTGATGTTACCTCTGATTTGTGTGCTTATAAGGTGTGGTTGCAGAAAACTCCTTTTTCTTTCTCTCTTTCTATATTTTTTTTTAAAAAATTATGGTAAATTGATATTTTCATTGACCAGATTAAAATTTCCCCGTTTAATGGGATGTAGGTCCAACTCTCTGAGAAGCTGATGAGCAATGTTCTCTTCAAAAAGGTATAATCTTGGTTGCATCTAAATTATAATTCTTAACATTGTTATTCATGTGTTCATCACTGTTCCTTGTTTCTGATATACGTTATGCAATTTCAGTTGGGAGATTATGAAATAGCTTGGGTTGATGCTGAGGTAGGGAAAACGGAGACCGACATGCTATCTTTACTACCCATCTCAACTTCAGCTCCACCACATAAATCCGTCCTTCTTGGTGATTTGAAAATGGCAGATTTCAAACAGTTCCTTGCTAGCAAGGGTGTCCAGGTACTTTTCATACTTGCTTTTTCTTTTTTCATCATAAATTAGTATGTCTTTATCCGACAAATTATCTAATTAACATGATCATTCTAAAACTCTTATAACAAAGATCAATATGTGTCTGCAAAGATGTTGACACCTGATGTTAACAGGTAGAATTTGCTGGGGGAGCATTACGATGCGGAGAGTATGTGACTCTTCGTAAAGTTGGGAACATTAGCCAGAAGGTGAGCGCCATTTCTGTTCAATGTGTTCTTGAATTGCGTATGTGATGGAGAAAACAATATCCGATATTTTAATATTTTAATGTCATGAATTTGGATTGCATATTTCTTCTCAGGGTAGTGGTTCCAGCACTCAGCAAATCATCATTGAAGGACCGTTATGCGAAGATTACTATAAGATCAGAGAGTATCTGTATTCACAATTTTATTTGCTTTAGTTGAAATACAATATCTACTCAATTGTCTCATTTTTACTTTGATTTTCTGTAAGCTTCATCTTGAATTTATAATATTAGTTTTATCTTCAATTTCAAAGCCTCTTAGTGCACTCTTTTCTGTTGAACTTCTTTTTTTTTTTTTTTTCTGTTTATTTTGGAATTCAATATTCTTATAATTATGTTCTTATTGGCACCTACTAAAGTATGTGTGCTGACTGATGAATTATCAAATGATTTGTTATGTTTGAAATAGAGATGGTCCGAAGTGCTTCTATCTTGAGTTCGTTCATCCAAATTAATACTCTATTTCGTACCATTAAAATAGGTTTATTTTTATTTTCACACATTTTTATGAGAAGTTTATTATTATAATTGGAATCGGAATTTATTTATTTATATATTTTTTACTATAACTGTTTCGTTAAAAATAATTAGTATATTTATTAATAATAAGTTATATTAAATAGAAATTAAAAGTTAACTCCGTTATCCATTTTTTTTAAAAAAAAAAATAAGCGGAAAATAAAAATGAGCCCATTTTTGTAAATGGAGAGAGCAATTTAACAATGATAAGTTATTTTGCTGCTCGCTTGCAGTTGCAGCGCCAATTATAAATTATAAATTCACGATTAATTTTTTAATTAAAATAAATAAATGACATATTTTTATATTATTATTTTTTAATTAAAACAAATGATCATATATAGCTTGTGGGTATATGATCTACAATGTCAACCCACCCAGATATTCAATTATTTCATCTTTTGAATGATAATTAAATATTTTAATTCGAAAAGGATGTTCTTTGGCAAGGCAATGGGACATATTACGTATATGGGTTGACCTAACTTGGCTTGGGGAGCAAGTGGCTGATTAGAGACCTACTAAGCAGGATTAATTATTAACCCCCTAATCCATCTCTTATAGTTTTTAATTACTTATTAAATCTTTTCCTTTCCTCCCTCCCCTTTCCTTTGTTCACCTCATTAATTTTTTTTTGAACATTCCATATTTGTTATCAAGACTAAGCAAAGAGTGAGAGGTCATGGAGGGTGATTTAGTTACTTGGATTCATGACAATTGCATTAGTTGCCATGTCAACAGATGCAGAATTAAAGAGGCTGAGGAGCTTATTAACAGAATCAATCAAGAACGAAAGGGGCTCTTTTCTGAAATTGAAGAAAAAAAGGTTCGCATTCATAAAAAAAATCTGTTGTTGCCTGATTCTAATTCTTTTCTTTTTTTTGACATGTTTTCATTCACGTACTGAGCCAAAAATAGATTATCATATAAGAAAATATAGTTTTCACAATTATTTTTTATGTTTGCAAACTAAATATTTGCTAACATAAAACTAATTATGAAAACTATATATATATATATATATATATATATATATATATATATATATATATATATATATATATATATATATATATATTTTAACAGGATCGTTTGTTAATTGCTTGATGCATAATTAGTGAAAGTATGAAATGGGTCCTCATAAATAAAATGTAAGTAAAAATCAATATTTTTTTTAATTTGATAATATATTATTGAATAGATGCATAAAGTTGATTCAAATAAGAAATTTCTGATAAATAACACTATAGAATCTCATATAATTTCTTACTGTCAACAGTTCGACCGAGGCAGAGAAATCTCAAGGTTGCAATTCCTGATTAATGAGGAAAGAAAATTCAAATACACATTCGTTTTTCATAGAAGGATTGTAGATGTTTTAGAAAAAGCAATGCAAAATCCAAGTTTTGCAGACAAAGCATACCAAGAGAATGCAATTAAATCACTCTTAGTGGATGAAGATACTAACTTTCGTGTAAGCATTATCATATTTATTGAATTATGCATTTTTTTTCTTTATTTATGGATGAAATTAATAATATATTATTAAGTCAAATTTTTTTTGGAAACAACATTGAATTTTTTTATATGAAAATATTTATTTGGGTCGATCTGTGAATGGGTAAAAACCGAGACAACTTTCAACTGATTTAATCCTGATTAATTGTGTGTTGATGATTTTTGGAATTTTTGTTATCACCAGAAATTGCATTTCCAGATGTTACATGGAGCCCTCAGTCTAGCTGAAGAGAAACAGCTCTTAAGAGAGACCAATCCAAGTCAGCGGAGAGGATGCATAGATTTAAAACAAGATCTTACAAAATTTGTATGTAAAATTAGCCATTTACCCTTAAATTAAATTTGTCTCCTGACCTTTATTATTATTAAATAATTTTAATTTGCAGCTAAATTACTCCATTTCGTCCTAAAAAGCACTTTATTTTTCATTTTTTTAATCATTATCTATCATGAATATATATTACAATTTTATAATTAATTCTGTATATATTGAGTTTCAATCGAAACAAAAATAAGGAAAATTTTTTATTTTTAGGATAAAATAGAGTAATTTGGCTGCAAATCGAGAACTGCGTATTAATTAAGTCCAAAAGTTGATTTTGGAGCATATCGATTTTCCCATTTAAAAAAAAAAGGAAAAATTGCTGCTTAATTGATATTAGTTCCAATATTATTATCTGATAAGCTTGTGTCGGGGTCTGAGAGCAGGTTTCACAGCTGTTTCACTATAGACAATTCGACAAAAGTGATGACCTTTGGCCGCAAGGTATGCTTTGGTTGATTGATAAGCTTGAATGCACAAGAAAGAAAGCTCTTGCAAATGTTGCTCTCATGGGAATGATTTGGAACTTTTTGGGACCTAAAAAAGCAATCAAAGACAAAATCAAGGTAAAATTATTAATAACTTTTTTGGATTAGTAAACATATAGATTCTATTTGGTATTGGGTTGGAAGAAAAAAATATTTTTAATATTTTTGAGTTTTAAAAAATATTTTTGGAAAAAAATATTTTTTAGAAACAAATTTGAGAAAAATAATTTTTAAAATTTTTTTAAAAATCATTCAATAAAATTTAAAAAAATTTCAAATATATCTTTTTTGACACCCTAACAACAATTTCAAACGTCTCTAGATATTTCTAAGATAAAAATCATGTTTTAGTCCCTTAATTATATCCCTTTTTCCTCAACCTAGTTTGTTGATTTCTATTGTGTTATATTGAGTCCCAAAATAATTATATTACCACATATTTGGATCCAAATTTGACAATATATGGGTCTCTAAGTAATTGATAATCTCTCAAATTTAAATTCAATATATGCTAAAATAATTGTTTGAGGATTTAATAGAAAAACAATTACAGTTTACCTCTATGAAATTTTAACAAATTACAATTAGAAATAGACTTTTAAAAAATTAACAGTTTACTCTTAAGTCATTTAATAAAATGTCTATTCATTTGATACTATATGAATTTCAAATATTATAGTATAATATACCATACAAATTTTCTATATTTGAGATATTTTGATGTGAATTTTTAAGGTTTTATGTGTAGTATAATGATATTTTATTTAACATTTCTATTCATTACTAATGACTTTAACTATAGATTAATCAATATATTTAAGTTTCAGTCTTTCTAAGTGTTATTTTAAATAATATTTTTATCAATGACGGAGGATAAATTGTTAGTTTCTTAAAAAATTTATTTTTTATTATAATTTATTAAAATTTCAGGAAGTTAAACTGTAATTTTTTCTAGAATAAAAAAGAATTTGCAATACAAGCATTCTAAGTTTTCTTAAAACTTTTTTCAAGTTCTCCTCTTTTGTTTGTGTTCTTTACATCTTTACTTACTTCCTAGTTTCATCTAGCATTTGAAAGAGATGCTGCTTTAAGAGTTATTAGAACATGATAAAAATTCAAGACTAATAGAAAGAAGTGTTATATACAATTTAGAGAGTAAAATACACTTTTTGCCCATTTGTAATGTTACTGATATTTCCAAGTTTCAACTTATGGCAGACAATAAGGAAAGGATCAAATGAAATAAAAAAGGGAATATTGTCACTCAAGGCTGAAATGAAGCATGTTGAGAGACGTGTAAAAGCTATAGAATTTGAAATTGATTCATTGTGGGGAAGAGTGGAAGCAGCAAACCGGAGAAAAATTGACACCCAAAAATGCATTGAGGACCTAAGGAAATATAATGAGACGGTGTAAATTATGTATCATCAACTTCTTTCATATTTTTGCCACTTTTGAAATTTCTTGTACGAGAGTGAATTTGTATGATTTCTAATTGTCAAATATGTTCTTTTATTATTATTATTATTATTATTATTATTATTATTATTATTATTATTATTTCAGATTGCCTGATTATAAATATATAATTAATTTCTTTCATATTGATATTATATGAAATTTATATGCAATTATAAGATTATGAATTTGTATGGTTTGTGATTATTTTTTATATATAAATTAAAGTTTCATTAATAATCAAAAGAATACATAAATAACATAAAAATAAAATGATATAATTTTAAAGTATATAAAATGTACGAAAAATAAAGAAGTTATTATAAGATGAACTTTTTTAATGAAATTAGTAGATAATGTAAAATATATCATGCACAATTTGGCTTTCAATGACAATTTCTCCATCCGTTGGCTATGACAAAATATTGAACCACCTTTTCCATAAAAACGAAATCTCTCTCGTAAGGAGAACAAAAACCTCTCTTGCAAGAAGGATGAATTGACGACAAGTATCTTTGCAAGTTGCAACGTTGTTATTTATTACAACTATGGCAACATACTTGTAAAACTGTTATACCATATTATCCATTCATAATCTTAAAACGAATCCCTAATTCATATACAATTTCTAATCTTAATTACAATCCACTATTTTAATTGTTTGAACAAAAACGGCTTCATTATTTATCAAAATAAGAAAGTGTTACTTGTTAATATATAATTCTCGAATCAAAATTTTAATTTTAAACTGGGAAGGAAATAAGATGGGTTGACTTTACTTGGCGTGGGGTGCAAGTGGCTTCTTCATCATCTTCATTAAAAAAATCTTAAACCCTAAACCAGAAAAGTTCATCTATCTCTTTGTATTTCTATATATATATATATATCAGGCTGCATATTTGTCTAATTATCCTCTCACTACACTTGAGGTAAGAACAGCAATAAGTCATTTTTATTTAATTAATTTCTGGGTTAGCCATGAATTTTTACTATATCGTTTTTAATTGTACTTAATTCAGTAATCAATATCAAGCAAAAAAGTTGAAGCCATGGAGGATTTGCAATCTGATTGTGTGCCAATTCGATGCCAATTAGATGCAACTTCCAAATGTAGAATTGAACAGGCTGAGAAGGTCATTGCTTCCATGAATCAAACACGATTAGATATCTTCCAGAAAATAGAAGAAAGAAAGGTTTGCAGCAATACTTGGCATAGTTAGCTAATATAATAATTAAAGGATGAAAAATATCGATTTTCCTCCAAAATTCTTCTGTTGATGATTAATTTTTTCAGCTCGATCGAGACAATTTAATGTCGAGGTTGGAAGAACTACGTTACAGGGCCGGGTCATATCGCAGATATGATGTAGACACTCAGAAGCAAGAACTTGAACCTCAAAGACTAGCTCTAGACAGGCTGAGTTTTACAAACAATGCTTACTTTGATGGAGCTATTAAATCATGTTTGTCTGAAGATGAAGTTGATTTTCATGTAAGAATTCATTAACCAACCAAGTCGAAAAATTCCAATGATTAACTTATTATTGTCAAGTCAATTGCAATATATTTTATATCTATGGATATCTGATCTATGCAAGAAGTTTATGTTAGAGATTTTTCTTTTTTTCCTCTTTAAAATCAGAACTTGAATTTCCGGCTGCTGCATGGAAGCAATAATATGGCTGAAGAGAGAAAACTATTAAGAGAGACCAAGAAAAGCCAACAAAGAGGAGCTGGTGAAGCATGTTCATCATTTGAAAAGCTTAATAATCGGATAATACAAATGAATAGCAACGTAATTGAGTTAATTTATTCTCTCTATTTCTGTAAACCCTTTCTGGATATGGCCTTTAATTAATTTTTTATGAGCATTGAAAGCAGACTTGGAGCCTGTTTCGTCAAAGTGAAAACTACTGCTATGCGGGAGCTCAGCGCAGAAAATTTATTGAAGAAGTGGAGCAATTGAAATTGAAAAGGGAGAAAGCTATTGCAAATGCTGCTGTGAAAGGAATGTTTTGGAACTCTCTTGGATCAAAAGAAACTATACAAGAGAAGATCAAGGTAAAATTATTTTGGAAATTTAATTTCTAGTTAGACCAGATTTATATATTTGTTCAAGTAAAAAGGTTGATTCTAAATCTAAATCTGTTCAGAAGTTTGAGAGACAGAATCACCCTTTTACTTGAACCCATGATTTTCCACCATTGCCATGAACATTTCATGGTAGATGTACCAATTGCGCTAGCTCCAATTTGGTTCTTACATTTTCTTTTTAAATGTTACTAATTAATGCCTGGAACTTGGTGCAGATAATTGAGAAGGGTGCAGAGGAAATAAGACAGAAACGTTTGGCATTCAGGATTAAAATTAAGAAGTTGGAGAAAAAATTCGAGGCAATAGAGAGAGAGAGAATTTCTTTGCAGAAAAGATTAATGGCAGCAAATCAGAAAAAGAATAAAGCATACCAATGTATACTTAATCTAAGGAAACAACATGAAGACATGGTGCAATCAGCTACTTCATATCTACAATTAAGGCCTTTGCTTTCTTTGCTCCAAAAATTAGAATTTAATGTTTTTTTTTTCTTTCTGATCAATTAATGTAATTTTTTCAAGTTCTTTTTTTTTTTCCACACAAGACTCTAAATTTCAAATTATGTGGAATATGATTAATAGCCAATAAAAAAACTATTGGCGGATTGCCAATAAAATTTCATTGTATTTCTCGTCTTGTCATTTTGCCAAGAATATTACTAAGACTACATTGGTAGAAACAAATTTTTTCATCGGCAATTATTTAATTTAAAAATCAGCAGATTATTTTCTAGAATTCCATCCATAGTTTTTTTTAATAATTTTAAAATATATAATTTTTTTGGTGTGTATAAACTATATATATCATCACCTATTTTACGGTCTAAGACAAATATATTCGGAGTTTAGTTACGGTTAAAATTATTTACTTCTTCTCAATGATGTATTTAGTTGGATTCGAACTCGAGAACTTTTCTTTATAAATGCACTCTGTATTGTCAACTGAGTTACAACTTTTGAATTTTAAAAATATATAATTAATGAATGTGAATTTTGAACTTTATAGGCAGAAATATAACCTCAATATATATATTCTCTCTTTTATTATCTTCTTCTTGTTTTGTTTCCGTTTTAACTTTTAATGCCTAATATCATATATGCTATTATTTATTTCATAACTGCAGTTTATTTAGGTATTTTTATTATTTTTCATAATAAATTTTTAAATTTATATTTTTCAAATCTAAATTTATTATTTGTTTATTTTATTAATATGGAAGATGATTTGATCTTTTCCCACAACTAGGCTTGGCAATGGAGCGGGGCAAGAGTGGAGGACTAATTTCCATTCTCGTCCCTGTATTAACATGGAATCATTGCCCCTGTCCTTTTGGGGATCCCTGTATCCACGGAGATCTCCATTCCCTTTATTGAATTTTTTTTAATCTAAAAAATAATATGTAATAAATAATTAAATTAATTATATAATAAATTGGTAAAAAATAGGTGTGACCAATTTATTATCAACTAAATAATTTTTAAACATATCAATACAATTAAACATAATTAATTATATAATTAATATGATCAATTTATTTATCAATCAATCTGAATAATTTATTTATCAACCAGTCGAATTATTTACAATTAATTAGTTGAAAAATTATGAGTCAATTTGACTGATTTATAATTAAACAAGTTAACTGGTCACAATTTAATTTTATTGAACTGATTAATTAATTTCACATAGAAAAATTTTTGGTAATTTAATTTAACAAAAATTTATTATAAAATTATTCTTATATTTAAAATATATAAACTTATATATATATATATATATTAAAATTTTAAATAATTATCAGGGCGGGGTAGGGAGTATCCTCTCATCCCCACTCCGCTTAATGGTAAAAAAATTTTTTCCATTCCCATCCCCACGGAAAATTCAATCAGAAAATTCTCATTCCGTTCAGGAAAAATTTCCGCGAAGAATGGAAATTTTTCATCCCATTATCATGCCTATCCACAACTAACAGATAAGGTGATAATCCCGTAAAAAATCATATTGACTGTTACCGCTCATCAATGTTTTCATTGAAAAAACTCATATTATAGTAACTTTGTTGTTTTTTACATCTTGTGTACTTTGAAATTACTTAATTTTATCGCAAGTTGTCAATGTATTTTTTAATTATTAATGAAGTTTTAATTTGCATTTAAAAAATGCTATTCTATATGAATTTTTGGACCATTGGATCAAGTGGATTTCATGTGTATATATGTGGGTTCCACATGATCCAACAACCAATATGAATTTATGTTCACACCAGTTTGTGTTAAATACCATTATATATATATATATATATATATATATATATCTACCATCTAAATATTGAGTCAATAATACTTTGTGAAGTAAAACATTTTGATTTCCCTGAATGCAAAGTTAATTAAGGACCGTAGGTGAAAATTATTCTCTTGCCAGCTGAAAAGCATAAACTATTAAACTATCGAAGCATCCAACTGCTAATCTATATAATAAGTTTAGTCAACTAATCATCATAAATGGAGGGGAAAATCATAATATATATATATATATATTACGTGGAATTCGTTTTCTCATCTTAATTAAGAATAATAATTCAAGCCTCGAAATTTGAATTTGAAAAATTCCATTTGATTGGTGGACTTTACTTGGAGTTGGGTGCAACTTCCCTGTTGGCCAAGTTAACCATGGAAAATGTTCAGCCTAATGAAATCTATCTATATTATCAGATAATAAATCCCATCTGCAAGGCAAAATTTTTATTTAGATTTGGTTCACATCTTAATTCGAATTCGAATCGAGCTAATAATTTATAGTTATGTTAAAAGAAATAATTTTTATAGTCAATCATAAATGATTCATGAACTGAGTCTAGATGGCTGCAATTATGTACAAGTGTACAGATTAAGATCATTTCCTATTGTCAAGGTAACTACTTATATTTAATTCAACTTTTGTTATCAGGAGAAACCAAAGCAAGAGGCAATGGAGGACTTAGAAGTAAATTGCAGCGAAACCCCCTTCATTCATGGGAGTGAAGAAGAACCCAATTGCACAAGCAATGATGCCAATTTGGATGAAGAACAGCAGGTTCAACAGAGAGTTCATAAATTCTATTTTGTCAAGTTTTTTCCATGTGAAGACCCGACTATCAAATCTGAAATTGAAAAAACTGAGAAAATTATAAGAAGTTTGGATGAAATACAATCTGAGCTTTACAAGGAAATAAAGGAAAAGAAGGTTGGCAGCTATCTTCATTTCTATATATTTGCCTGCAATTTTATTCCTTTTCTTTATTCGTACAGCAACTGTGTGTGATGAGAAGGAATCAAATATCAAGAAGTGAAATTTGTTTCATTGACCTTCATTCGCAGGTCCATCGAGACTCTGAAAAATCAAGGTTAGAATTTCTAATGGAAGAGGAGAGGTCCTTCAGGAATCGTGTGGCTGGGCAGAAGCAGAAATTGGATCCTCTGAAAATAGCTTTTGACAAGCTAAATTTTGCAAACAATGCGTACAGAGATATTGGTATTAAATCATGCGTATTTGGAGATGAAGAGGAAGAAGTTAATTTTCGTGTAAGAATGAAGTAATAAGTCAAATGATACTATTAACTTTTCAACAATGCGTTCAGAGATATTGATATTAAATCATGCCTTTCATTTTGGAGTCCTTGGGATTGCTTGAAAACAAAATCAGAATTTGCACTTTCGGATGCTACATGGAAATGACAATTTGGCTGTAGAGAAACAACTGTTAAAGGAGATCAGTGGCAGCCATGAAAGAGTAGCCATTAGTTCAAGATTAGTGGAAGACCTTCGTCTTCAGGTTCATTTTGCTAGTCTATAATCTATAACCTTGTGTACTTCTGATTATATACTTCATATCCCCCAACTAACTTTAGCATCGGAGTGGACAACATTCTGCTTATTGTTATGTTCATCCGACTAATTTAAACATCAGAGTTTTTAATTGTGATTTTATCAAATTATCTCTAATAATTCTTTTGGGACTTGAAAGCAGATTTTGTGTCAATTTTCGCCTAGGCACTGTCGCTGTTTTGATGAAGATTGGCATCGGGAAAACTTTGAAAATATCAAACACTTGAAACTGAAAAGGGAGAAAGCTATTGCTAATGCTGCTGTTAAGGGAAAGATTTGGAAGTCATTAGGATCAAAGAAAGCAATTCAAGAGGAAATCAACGTAAATACTTGAATATGATAAATTAACAAAATGATGATATTTCTGTTTTCGTTGCTAATATATTTTTCCATTTATTGCAGCTAATAGAGAAAGAATCAGAGGAATTAAGAAAGAAGCAATTGGCAAAAAGAGGTGAGATTAAGCATATTGAGAGAAAAATGCAGGCAATAGAAAGAGATATAGATTCATTACATTACCAAAATGCAGCAGCATACAGGAGGAAGGATCAAGCTTACAAACGAATATATTTATTGAGGAAACAACATGAAGATATGGTACCAACAAATGGATTTTTCTTGCTCAAACCAAGTTTTCATTTACCAATTCAATCACAACTGCCATGTATGTAAAATAGTTTGCATACATGGTAGTCTATGATTGAATTTTTCCGTGAGAAACCCGGTATATATAGGAATAACTGTATAGGATCTTATTTTTAGAAGATTTCTTGCTTAGAAATTTTTTTTGTATTCATTCATGCATCAAATCAACAATATCCTTTGATCATTGGACGAAGATATAAACCAGAATTAAATAAGTATTTTTCCCTGTTTTATGTGAAAGTATATGGATTTTCTTTATTTATTTTCATTATATCAAATTTAGCATAAGATGATAATAAATATGCTTGTCAAGGGTCCTGCTCATGGTATAATTCTTTTCACCTTTATTTTTTTTTCCATTTTTTTGCATTCAGAACTCCTGCTATTATGGACATCTTTCAGTCTTGAAAAATGCAAAGAAACTTGCCAAGAAGAAAGATATAGCAGCCCTTCAGGAATTGAGTCGCAAAGAGGTCTGTACTCTGTAGAATCCGAAGCTTTCTTTCTTTTTTTCTTTTTGGGAAAGAAGAATCAGAAGCACCGAATAAAAATAATCAAAAGCTCTGACAGTTCAACTGTATTTAATTGTTTTCCTTTCACAAAGCTTGGCATTGACATTTACTTCTCACATATCTAGATTGAAAAATTTATGTCCAAATGGAGCAGCAGTAAAGATTTTAGGGGTGGTAACTTATGTGAAGAATTCTTTGGCATTAGTTGACAATCAACATTTGAGATGAGGAACCCTAAAGCTTTTAAGCCAGCCTGCTTGCCCGCCCGTTTGATTCAGCGATGACCAACAATCAACTGTAAACGATATATGTACAAACTTTGCAATGAATAATTTGTCATTAAATCTCTTGGATGGATAGCAATAACATCTCATGAAGAGGCTTTACCCTTTCCCTTAATTACAAAGCAATCAGATTTGCAAATGCATTCTTTTGGATAGGAGCAATAACATTTAGAATTCGTTTGCCATTAAGTTTAGAAAAAGTATTTTTGAAAAAAAAATTATTTTTAATTTTTTTAAATTTTAAAAATTGATTTAAATAAAAGTAGATAAATAAATATTTTTTCCAAAAGTAAATTTGAAAAAAATATTTTACAAAAAATTAAAAAAATTAAATTAAAAAAAATTATAAACTTGTTTTGTAGACACCTAACAGTAACCCCAAACACCTCTAACCAAACTAATGGAAAAAAAACTAAACAAAATTAAAATAGTTTTTTTTTCACCAAAAAAATTTTATATTATACATCTCAATCAAAGAATGAGTATACATAAAGAGGTAAACCCGGAATAGAGATCCCATTACTGTATGTTGGCAGCTGCTATATGAATTCTCCAGCTTGTTGAGTGTAAGTAGGGTTAATTTACATGTCTTGGAATTCAGATTTATTACTCTCCCAAAAAAAATATTGATTGACCAAAAACCTATCGTCTACAGACATTATAGTGTCTTAGATAAAAATTGTAACCACCAAAGAATATCGGTGCCCGAGCTTTGACAAAATCCCCATCTATTCAGCAGCCTTGCTTGCCTTATAGGTGTTTACTAATTGCATTTGCACATCCTGTGAAACAGATAAATGCTCTTTGTATTCCATTGTAAATTCACCTTTCCCCTGTATAAATACAGGAATCAGCAACCTATATCAACAAATATTAAGCAGCAAAAAATTTTGCATTCATCTAAGGAATTTCCACTGTAAGCCTACCTGTGTCATTGAACGAAGAGCTGTCGAGTACCCAAACATATTGTTTAGAGGAACCTGTAAAGCAAATTAAAAAACAAACAGTAATCCATCAAAGTTCCAGGTGACAATTTAATGTCCCTAAGATAATCACAAGTAATACAAACGTGAATATTCATTTTACTTATGCAGTTCCTATGTATCCTTTTATTTCACTTATAACAAGCATGTCGAAGCCTACATAAATAATTAATAGGGGGAACAAGTTATGCTTACATGGGCAGTTATTACAGAGTCATCTCCATCTTGGTCGTTCCCAACAATCACACCTTTCCTCCTAAGGAAAATACATAGACATGCTAAGTTCCAGACAACAAGAAGAAGACTCAAGTGTATCATATTAAAAAAAAAGGAAAAGAAAAAGAAAGTGGAGGCACTCACTTATTAATATCACCAGCTACAGTACCCTGAAATTCAGTTGGAACTTTCAGTTCAACCAACATGATAGGTTCCAATATCACAGGCTTTGCAGCTGCATAGCACTGATTTATAGAAATTAAAAGGAAAAATAAATGGAAAAAATCAGGCCTCAAAACATGAAAGATGGTTATAATTAATCTACAACAGAGTTCACCCTAAAATAAAGGATCTGAGCAGGACCTGTCTAAAAGCATATATTGATGCTAATTTAAATGCAAGCTCACTAGAATCCACAGCATGGGAAGCACCATCTGTTAAAACAATACGAAGATTTTCGACTGGATGCCCAATTAAAGAACCCCTGTACATGGAAGAACAGATGAATCACAGAATATACTTTATAATTTATATTCAAACAATCATATCTATAATTACAAATAAAACTAGAACTAGCATCAAAACATTCAAATGCTATGCTTGATGTTGATCCATTTGATAAGCATCAGATAACATTCGAAGACATGACATTTATTGTACTGAAACAAGATATACCATTCAATATGGAATGATAAGTTGCTCAAGAGTTAAATGGGCACATTGTCCAACTTTAATAATTTAAGATGCATAAGTTCCTTGGCCTATCTAACATTTTTTGGATTATTAGTTGCTTCCTACTGTCTATTGGCAAATCAGTAAAAGTTGTCTTTTGATTAGAGTATTTCTTCAGATTTCTTCAAGCATAAATATTCCAGTGAGATACATAAAACAAGATAAAACCATAAATGAATTGAAAAAATAGAATGTATAATAGATGCTCTAGTTTATGTGGTGACATAAATTTATTTCATTAATCATCTTTCCTAAATAAAAAAAAGCCAGAGTTCTTACGAATTAGCAGCTTCTCTAAATCCCTTCTCAATTGCAGGAATAAAACCTGATGGTATAGCTTGTCCAACCATCATGTTCTCAAACTCAAATTTGGTTGGTGAACCCTCCGGAAGTGGCTCAATGAACCTGTGCATGGACAAATACAATGAAAAAAATTCAAGAGTGAAAAAGTTAAATTAATCTAAACCACAGAAATGTATGCGCACTTCATTTCATAGCAACCAATCTTTAAAAATCTTTGGTCAAAAGCAATAAAAAGGTTTCTCAAATAAAAAATTTGAACCTAGACAATTAGCTGGTTTGACCAGGCAACTGTGAGAGTGCCTAACCAACTGCACCAGATATCCATAAACAGCAAATTTGTTGCATAAAAAGGTGTCCTGGACAAAAGCTTCCAGTTATTTACGAAGACCAATTTACAGTTTGAAATGGAATTTAAGCTTGAAAATTTTTATAGGAGGAAACCCTACAAAGTAACCTAAACCAGCCCCAGCCCCAGTCCCACACTCTCCTCTCCCCACTGCACACACAACAAACATCTCCCTTCCTCTATAGAGATCCCTTAAAATAGAAAAAGAAAGATGCACCAAAAACAAGGAAACAAAGAAAAATGCAGAGGGGAAAAACACAACAAGAAACCAGTAAATGCAAACTGATTTGAGTTGCTTTCTTATTAGCCCAACTATGATAAACCCAAGAAATCATCTTTGCTTACCCAATCACACGTCCATATTGACCCTGCCCTCCAGTTTGCTTCTTATGTAAATAATCAAATTCAGCACGCTGGGTAACAGTTTCTCTAAAGTTCACACGAGGCTTCCCAACAGTTGCATCAACCTGTTTAACAGGAAATCATAGAGTAATAAATGAGAAGTATTATTTTATTAGCAAGAACTAAAACCCTATTTCCGTTCATAAGATGCAGATACCTTGTACTCTCTTCGGATGCGTTCCACATATATGTCCAAATGCAACTCTCCCATTCCAGAAATAATTGTCTGCTCACAAAGACATTACCATGTTAGGATAACTCTATAATAAAGGGACCACTGTAAGAAACTACAAGCCAGACCTGCCCACTCTCAGGATCCAAACCAACACGAAAAGTTGGATCCTCTTTCTGAAAACGATTCAAAGCCTTCGAAAACTGAGAAAAATATACAAGTAAATAGATAAGTTAACCAACACAAGAAACCAAAGAAAAGGTAGTCCATCAAAGTACTTACCTGTCCACCCGAGTCTTTTGAAACTGGTTGAACAGCTAATGACATAACTGGCTCAGGTACATTCATAGAGGTCATAGTGTATCTGATTGACCCATCGGTAAAAGTATCTCCTGTTGATCCAATTAGGAAGTGAGAAAAAAAATTACGAAAAAGAAATGGGAAACATGTTACAACTGCACTGAAGATGAAGATGAACGACACAAGAATGAAGAGTAAACATCAAATTCCATCTTGCTTATTTCACTATCTCCAAAGTTGTCTTGAAACTTTTCACATTATCTTTCAAAAGTCCATTGTCACATTTTCACATTATCTTTCAAAACTTTCACTAATAACTCTCACCTTTTGCTTTCCATAGGCAAAGAAATAAAATTAGTTTTATGCACATGCATTTGAAGGAAAGAGTAAGACCTGAAGCACAATCCACACCAAATACAGCAACTATTTGACCAGCATGTGCCTCTTGAATGTCCTGTAGAAAAAAATTTCCCAAGTACAGATAGGAGAAACATTAAACAAATGTATTATACATGTATGAAAACACTTAAAGCTACTAAATTCAAGGTGACAGTTATGAAGATACATAATTTCATCAATACAGACTAACTACTAAGAGAGATTTCAAGTGAATCTCACCTCCATTTCATTGGAATGCATCCGAACCAAGCGGGGAACCTATATCATAATTATATAAAAAGCAAAAACATTATCAGACAACTAGAAAAAATTACTAGATCATGTGTCATTGCTTATCCAATGTAATGACAAAAAAAACTAAATTCCAGATAATTGACAATAGATTAAATGATCTTTTTGGAAATATCAAACCAAGAAATGATGCTGCTCATATTATGCAGAACACTGGCCTGAATCCCACTGTGGTATATATTCTTGCTAGTTAGGACTATTAAATATATGTGATGTCTGCATGACTAGGCTAATGATTTTTTTTTTTTGAGCAGCAGTCTATGATATCTTCAATATTGCAATTAGCCAATTACATCGTCATGTAATTCTATTCTTTGGGAATTTCCTTACCCAGGCCTGAGTCAGAATGAATGGTAATTCAATTTTAGCCAACAATTATTTAAAAATTAATGCAAACTTAACTTTAGGTCACACAACATAAGAAAAACCTAACAGAAAAAAATCCAAAAGAAATATAGCATGCCTGAACTCACCTTTAGCCTCTTGCCTGTGTTTATATTCACTATAAAATTACCCTTGCGAATGACACCTTCATAGATCCTTCAGTATCAAACAAAGTAAGCACTTGCAGAAGTGGGTAGTTACATTCTAGCTCTAACATATATCCATGTCAAAATGGAAAAAGCATCAGAATAAAAATAAGTCAACTTTATGTCATACCTTAGATATGTCAACTGACCAAAACGCCCTTCTTCTAATTTAAAGGCCAATGCCACAAGTCGTCCATCTGGATTTCCAGTCAACAATACCTACACTTCAATTAATCATTTTGTAAGAAAAAACATATACAAAGAGAAATCATGATAAAATTGTCCAACTGAATACCTTCTCTTCATCCTTGGATTGGTCAAGAGCATAGTTACTAACTTCAATAGGACAAGGCAGATAACTAAGCACACCATCCAGAAGTGGTTGCACTCCCTAAAGGGAAAAAAATTTGGAGTATAATAAATAAATGGAAAAGATAATAAGAAAATTTTTTACCACTGATAATACACATTTGACTCAAAGATGTAAGAAAATAGAAGTACCTTGTTTTTGAATGCACTACCCATGAATACTGGTATAAATTTTCGTGCTACAGTAGCCCTGCGAATTGCCTCCTACTCAAGAAGACAAATAAACTCTAAATGTCAATAACACTGCAACATATGTACTTGCAGATAATAGCTTCTTGCAAAAAGCAATTACAATAAAATTTAGAAGCTAACAAAGAGCAGAATTGCTAAATAAGCAGTACCAACTACAATAAAATAATCACTAGAATCTGTGGAATATGAATAAAACGCCAAATGCTTTCATTTTCAGAACATATGAAAATATATAAGACAATCATTAGTTCATGAAATTTCATCCCCATATCACTGCCCCTGCCAAAGACCTATTTTTCCCCTTGCCTTTAAACATACCTCAAGATCAGCAGATGAAATAGGCTCATCAGCAAGAAAAGTATCAGCAAGTTTATCATCAACTTCAGAGATCATTTCAATTAGTTCACGTCTTTTTTCTGCAACTAAAGTCTCCATATTAGCTGGAACATCTTCAACAACAACATTTTCACTGCAACAAATTAAACAGTAAGAGAAAAAAGGAGTAATAATGCCGCACAAGATCTACTTCAAAGAAACTAAACAATGCCAATAGAACGAATCCTCACCCACTAGAACCATGGAAATAATAAGCTTTCATCTTGACAAGATCAACGAGGCCTTCAAAGTTTTCCTCCAACCCAATTGGAACTTGCACTGCTGCATTGTGATGCCTCAGTTTGGACCTTGCCTAAGATGCAGAATGAACCATCACAGAGGTAACAAAAATGGCATAAAATAAGTCAAAATTCCCCCGAAAAAAAACAGATCGTATTTTACTTTGGTTAATGACTTCAAACAAGATAAATTGACAACTAAAACTGAATAATTTAGAAAGAAGATAGAATACCTGGTTCAGAACTTTCCATGGATCAGCTCCCATTCGATCAAGCTTGTTGATAAAAGCGAGTCGAGGGACTTCATATCTTCTCATTTGTCTATCCACAGTTATAGACTGACTCTGCACTCCACCCACACTACACAGCACAAGAATTGCTCCATCAAGTACGCGCAACGCCCTCTCCACCTCTATAGTAAAATCAACGTGCCCCGGTGTATCGATTATATTTACCTACACCATTTAAGACCCAATAATTTCAATCCACTCATAGAATTAAAATTCGATTAGTTGATTAAGAACGGAAATGGATAGCAACCTGATAATCCTTCCACGTGCAGTAAGTGGCGGCGGACTGGATTGTGATACCCTTTTCTCTTTCTAAGTCCATGGAATCCATCTTCGCTCCGACTCCATCTTTGCCACGGACCTCATGGATTTCATGGATGCGGCCGGTGTAGTAGAGGATGCGCTCAGTAAGAGTGGTCTTTCCGGAGTCGATGTGAGCAGAGATTCCAATGTTTCGAAGACGTTCCATGGACTCTTTCCACCATGGCTCCTTGTCTACCTTGGCGCGGGCGACGTTGGAGAAATGACGGAGGTGGAAGTTGCCAAGGAGAAGGGTGGTGGTCCGAGAATGGGGCGCCGGAGGAGTCGCTGTGGCGGTGGAAGAATATAAGGAAAAGATAAGGCGAGATGTTGAGGGTCCTCTGGAGAATCGGGCCATGGCGGAGATGGAGGTAAAACCCTACACCCGCTGGCCCTGAGGTTTTGACTTTGAGAGCGTTCTGTGGTTTTGAACTTTTGATCGATTTGTGACAGAGAGAGCGGCGGAAAATGGATTTTTGGACACCCAAAATCCAACTATTTGTTTCCTCGTTACCCAGATTTATGGTCCAGCCCCCTTTTTTTTTGCCCTTCTTGAAATTTTTATAACTTTTCTTTCTTTCTCGATAAAATTTCATAATTTACCGATTTTTAAATTTTTATTTTAAAAATATCTATAAATTTTTATTTTATTATTTCTACTGAAGTATGTTTTCAGTTTTGTCATTTTTATCATATTTCAATTTATTTTATAAATTTTTAGTAAATTTAAAATTTTTAAAAATTAATTTTAGTTTTTATAAATTTAAAAATTTATATGTGTTTTGTTCATTTTTATAAATGTCCCTCCTTTCTTTTTTATCAGTAACCCATAAATTTCTTCTATAGGATTAATATATTTTAAAAAAATTGTTTTTTCTAGGCAAAATGTCTAATTAACTACTTCACATTTTTGTCTTATGTGATTTGAACTCCTTACAATTTATTTCTTTCAAATAAGTCCCTGACATTTTATTTCCACTCACACTAAAAACCCTTTTGTTAACAGATTCATTTTTTAATATTATTATATACTAACAGCATGAATTATATTAATAAAATAATAAATATAAATATTTTAAATAAATAAAATCCAAAACCAATACTGGAAGAAGTCATTGTTTAAATTTTTCCTTCTCTTTTTATTTCAAATAATATTGACAAAAATATAAAATTGACCCTGTATTTTGCGTTTTTTTTTTAAACATAGGTTCTTAAATTTTTATTTAGTAGCATTGAGTCCCTGTACTCTCCCACTATTTGCCCCTTCTTTAATGATGCCGTCAATGGTGAATTACACAGGACAAAGAAGGCGCATTTTGAGCGAAAACATACTACTCTGACGTCAATCTTGTACGGAGGAGAGAGAAAGAGACTCAATCTATTTTATTATCCAGAAATTAATTCAATATGACAATTAATGAGTCTATATATATATTACTATACGGTAGATTAGTATATAGATAACTTAATAAATTAAATTTATTTAAAAAAATTTACAAATAAAAATAATTTGCATGGGAATTACTGCTTGCGAAAGTATTCGGGCAATGGATATTTATTTATTGAACTAAAAATATGTCTTCAATGATTTGGATAGATCGAATTATTTGAATTTAAATCAATTTTACAGTACAAACACTTTGAATTCTCCTTAATTAGATAGAAAGAGAAAATTTTTCATAGAAAATTTGCAGAAGGAGATGAACAAGTTATAGACTTCTATCTACTTTTTGTGTGTAGGAAAGAGCAGTTTATTTTCTTAATAACCATATATTTTAATTAAATTAATTTTTATTAGGTTTTGAGTCAAGCCCATATAGGTGGCACAAACCACAAAACCCAACCCTGCTTGTTAGAAAGTGGTCTTTGTAGTCCCAAAATCATGGTTGTGTGTATTTTTTGAGGTGACCAAAAGTGATTGGGGTTCTTAAGTTTTTTTTTTCAAGTTGACATGGAATTTCTAGTTTTTAATGCGTATTAGGTCCCATATTGCATGATTTTGTCACAAAAATGTCTAAGTATTTAAAATAATATAATTTGCGAAAACACTAATTCTAAAATGGATGAAACTGAGTTGATATCCTTAGTATGTGTTAAAATGCGAATAACCAAAGTGATGAATATGTGATAAATCTACAATGTAAACCCTAAAAGTTGGTTTAATTCACCCCGAAGGCCTGAAGTCACCCTAAATTGTCTTATAAATGCAACTCACATTGTTAATTAGTAAGACTTTTGCAATTAACAAATTAAATCAACTTATAATTAAGCATTAAATTAATTAATTTAAAAGGTTAGAACTAATGCATGCATGCCTGTCTGTGTGTGTGTGAGTGGGTGAT
The DNA here is from genome assembly GCA_023653625.1 of Triadica sebifera. NCBI lineage: Eukaryota > Viridiplantae > Streptophyta > Magnoliopsida > Malpighiales > Euphorbiaceae > Triadica > Triadica sebifera. The sequence goes on along the minus strand of CM042904.1, from coordinate 5,661,004 downwards.
TAAAAATTATAAGATTGCAAGTTTAATCTGATCAAACAAATGTAAAAGGCAAAGTTACATCCTTAATATTAATTGTTGGAATTAGTTTTATTTAAACAATTAATAATGCTTCTCATTATTAATTTGATTTATGATTTTAATTAGGATAATCATTAACAGATTAGCCAACTAAAGATCCACTTGATTCTAATGAAGTTCTCTATTGGCAAATATACTACTAATAGTTCTTAGTTTCTCTTTCTTCAGAATAGACACTTTGGCAAATACTCCGTAACCTTAAGTTGTAAGAGGAAACAAATAAAAAAACGAAAAAGCTTTATCTCATCCCACATCGGGCTGAATTATATCTCTCTGGAGGTCAGCCGCTTTGTCTCGCAGCCCTATGACACTATGGGCCTCATTAACTGAGCCATCTTGAAAACGGGGCGGAGGTCTCCGATCCAAGTCTCTCTTCGTTCGGAAAAATACTTTAGATTCTCGTCGGGAGATTTTCGACTATGCTCCGTCTCCAAATTTTTATTTTATTTATTTTTTAAAAATTTTAATTATATTAAAATATAAATAATTATTATATATTTATAAATATATATATATATATAAATATAATATTTGGAATAGAGTTAATGCAATATCTTGGTCACAAAAATTTCGGAATTAAAACGATGCATAAAAATTATAAAAAAAGTCTCATTTGGAGCGGACACCGCAGGTATAAATCCAATTCTCATCTCTAATTAATAATAAGAAGAAAATAAAAAGAAAGAAAATTTTGATTTAATTACAACTAATGTCTTATTTAAGCCATGTACTTCAATATATTAATGATATTTCATACGATATGAACAAAATTGGGTAAAATAAATTATTCTTTTAAGTGTTAACCGTAAAAATCAAATCTACAGTAAACTACAGAGCTGAGCTCACTTAACATGCTAATACTCAGTTTATCAGCAAAAGAAAATCTCACAATGGTAATAAACTTCGACCATTTTTTTAATTGAGTTTAGATGAAAATTGCAAGGGGCTTTAAAAAGGGTATTTTGTTCTACCAAAAAAAAAAAGATATTTTGTTAAACTCAATATTCTTGATTTTAATTATGAATTATCGAATGAAAAATTATAAAAATTACGTTTTAACTGTAATCAATTATTAATTTGATTTACTAATAAAATATAAATTTGGATTTTTTTCTTAAGAAAAAATGAAAAACAGCTCAATGTTGTAAGATTAGAGGATCCATTGGGTTACAAATATACAACTCAGTATTTTCATGCATGCATTTATAGAATAAATTTTTTTGTCTAGAGTCGATCCATAATAAATTATTTCAATGACAAAATATCGAATAAGCTGCAATTTCATTACGTAATAATTTGTTATTAATTTGATCAATGATCGAATTGAACCAAGTATTACTCATCAAAATTTCTATTAAGGCAAGGCTATGAATAAATTCAAATTTAGTGAGCTCCATAGGCATGTCTCGTCAGTATCTTCACATTAAGAAAAATTCAAATTGCTAAAATTAAACAAAAGGGTATGTGTGTATATCAACCATGTAAAAGGAGAAAAAATAAATAAAAAGTTCCAAAGGGTTGAGAGAGAGAGAGAGAGAAAGGTATACCATGATGAAAGAAAACCTAGGGTTGATGGGGAGGAAGAGATGTTGAAGCAAAATAGGAATTTCTGATTCCAACAGTAATAACACATTGATAGGACTGAACTATTGAAGTATTGCCCTGTTGTACTCAGTGGTCCTTCTCCCATTTCTTCTCCTTCCCCTTCATGCATAAACTCCATGTATTTATTTTCTTGAATATCACTTTTCAATTAGTATTAAAAATATTTGGTTCAGCTCCAAAACCTGCAATGCTATTTTTATAGTACATAATACATACCAGGATTGCACTTATTGACCCAACATATAGAGGTGGACAGTGAGTTGGATACTAATGTGACCATGATAATATGATATATTAAAATTTCTGTCCACTTTCATTACTAATGTGGTTGGAGTCTGAAATTATAATTGCCCAGTCATACTCATATAAATATATTTACATTCATTATGCATGAATATTTCTTTTGTTGGATATAATTTTTTAAGAGAATTTAGGTAATACCCAAAATTATAAAAATAAAAAAAATAAAAAAGAATTTAGGTATTGAATTTGAATTTTTGATTTTCACCTACTGATACAATTATGTACTAATATATCTAAACTCAATTGCATTTATTATGCAGTAATCCATCAGATCTAAACATCAATATAATTACATAAGAGACAAATTGACATATCTTGTCAAAGGCTAAATGTATTTTAAGCCACAAAATATCATAGGAGCTGCCAACTAGCTCATCTTAAGAGATATTGTAAGAAGTATCTTTCATTTACTTAAATTCACATAGTTGTATGCCTTTTGATACCATCTCATGAACTTGTAAATGTAACATCAAAATGAGGGAAGTAGGAGCATCAGCGCCCAAGGCAGCCGCAATAAATTTTGAAAGAATAATAAGATGTCTAAATATATTAACAGGATGAATTATTATCAAATAGTCTACCTATCACTATATAAAAGAGCAACAATATATATAAAAGAACTCAAGAAATATATTACTCTAAATTCCAAGACCTATATTTCTAAAATGAGGGTTGGAGGGCAGGGCAAACTCCTCTCCCACCCAATTTAATTGCTCAGAATTAACGTATTAAATTTAAACCAGCCATTGAAGGTGCCCACATGAAGGAAAATCTTGTTCAGGTCATAAATCCGACAGCTGCAAACTGCAGTGTTTTCTCCTTCAACCGCCACCTCAGTTGTTGCCATATCTTCATGGCAATAACTCGTCATATCAGAAAAAAAAAAAATTACAAACAGCTTTATATTTATAAAATAATAGATATTTTAGCATTATAGTGATTATTAACTCAGATTATAAAGGAACTACTCATAAACTTCAACTTATTACTTTTTTTATTATCTTTCTCATTCTATAAGTGATACATATCTCATTTTTAATTTTTAATGTTATGGAACTCGTATGAGAAAAAATAGAAGTATGCAGCACTCAAAAGACGAAAAATGTAATATAGAAGAGGTATCACTGATTATAAATGTGGTACATTAACCAGATCCAGTCAACCCTGAAGGAAGATTTTATACCAGGCTGTTGCATTTTAGTGACATGCCAGTATATTGCAAATTCACCATAATAATAATATATGGAAATATATACTTCCCAGTTGTCAAGTATCCATCCTACTAATTTCTACCTACCATTGCACACCTACTGTATTGAAAATGCAGAAATTAAATTGTAACCAAAGATTATCTAGAGAGAACCAATCAACCAATCACATCTGTAGGTGGGATCATGGCTTCAACATCCAAACCTTTACCCTAAAAAAACTGAAAAAGGAAAAGGAGAAAAAAAGGGAAAGAGAGGAGAATTTTCTAAGAAAGAGGGGAATGGAGATTCTCAAAGAAATGGCTCTAGAATGGTGTTAAATAATGTACCATACAGCTATGAATCGGAACTGTTGGTGGAATTTTTTTATGGTTGTAAAATTATGCAAACAATTCAAATTCATGGATTTATGGTGCAATATCTGTACTGAATGTGAACTCAAAGAAACTTGCAGAATTCTTTTACTGGAATTATTAATATTTACTTGAATGTGTTGTACACAGCTGGGCGCATTTAATGGACTATAAGAAAACGGATAACCATAAATTAGTCTTAGATTTCCAACAACGATTCAACAGTTCTAAACCCATGATTCTTCGGTAAAGGTTGATTTCCCTGTCGGACTGAAATTAGGACTTCGAAACCTGAAACAGGCGTGATTAAAAGACACATCACTGAAGGATAATGTAAAAATATATTTGCATTTAAAACCAAAAAATACAAGCAGACTCTAACAACTCTTAAGCCTATATTGGGTTAAATAGGTTCAGACTCCAAAAATTGACTCAGGAAGTTCAAAGCTATATTGGGTTTTTTACCCATATTTTCCTATTCAAAGAAAATGCAACTGCAGCTAGAATTTCTAAATTCCATATATTATAGTAACTAATATACAAAACGTGCTTCAAAGTATATTTCAGTGCAAACTTCAAACAAAGTTACTTCTGCATACAGCTAGTATTCCTTAAATTCAACATATTTCCCCAACAGCCCTAAAAAATGTTTAAAATAGTATTTGAGTGGAAACTTCAAACAGGTTACTTGTTTGTGTTTGTGTGCGCACATGTCCCGAGTATGTGTGGTTTGTGTGTCAGTGCACAAATTTCAACAAACAAGTTACTTCTTGTGTTTCCTCGGAAACACATTACTTTTGCGTATACATGAGCTATCTTGGGGAGGGTGGCTGTGGGGGCTTGTGTGTGTATGGATGGGCAGGTATAGGGGATGGAGATTGCAATGTTTGACATTGCCACTAATTTCTGGTATCATTAGTTACTTTTGTTTGCTTTAAGAAGTTTAATTAGCATTGTCACAAGGTCAATCTGCCTATAACACCAAGGATCTTGCGACACGGGAGCAAAGCCAAACAAAACATAATTTACATGAATATCAACTAAGAGATACAGACCTAGGCATTTCCAAACTAAATGTTTTCTCTCCACTTGCTCTCTCTATTGAGGGGCATTGAGTGGGTTTCAAGCAAGCGGCCACATCCTGACCACTATTTAACAGAATATGCAGCAATACCTTTCTAAAACATTTAACCTTTTGCTATTCTTATTGCAACATATGGAAGTTCAGTTACCATGCGGAATAACTGTCAACAGATGTCAGATGAATTCATCATTAAAAAGGGCAAAAAGCATTTTGAACCAAACAGTACATTACCTGCAGCCCTAGCTCCCACAGCTTCCTGAAAGTCATTTGTCACGAATAAAATGTCTGCTGGCTTATCCACTCCCACTGTTCGAAAAATTTCTGAGAAGCTTCTTGTTTCTTTCACATTTCTGAACATCAAAAGATGATAAATTTACCTAGCAAGCACAGTAACAGAAATTCAAAATCTGAAACTATGACCTATGAAGAGCTTACCGCAAGGTACCATCAAAAAATCCACTGAAATATTTTCTTAAGTCTCCATAGTTAGATTTCGCAAATAGGAGCTGTTGTACTTGCCTGCTATAGCTAGAATATATATACACCTTATATAAGACAAGAAGCAAAGGTGGTTAGCCCTGCGAATAAAATTTTATTTGCTCAAGTTTATGAGGAATAACATCCACTTTGAAATATGCTAAAACACCTTCCTGAGGTAATTTATCAATTTTTTCCTCTACTAGCTTGTTAGTGTCAGTCAAAGATACTTCAAAAAAACCAACTTCAGCACCTCAATCTAGCACTTCACATATACCTAGAATTTGTTCGTAGGTTCTGGTATCCGCTCAAATATTTAGCAGGCTTGGATATCCAGTTTGCTTTCTAGCCTAGCCTATCCCAAACCTGAAGAGCCAGAATATTTTTGAGCAGGGTTGCGAATACATTTTCTTAGGGCCAGGCCCACCTGGATAAATTTCACATAGAATATATATATATATATATATATATATATATATATAACAGCATGTTTGGGTTGTAGTAGCAGAACTAACTGCTTCACACCTTGCTTCAAAATAATATTTTCATCAAGGTTTGAAGAAGAGGATATGCTACTAGCGGTGCAAATTGCCAGTGGTGAGAAAAGCAACAAAGAAGCAGAATATTAGAGAGAGGGAGAAGGAGATCAGACACCTTGATGCCTGAAGCATGCCACCTTTCAAGAGCTTCAGGGACATCGTCAAATACAACACCTACCAAGTTATTACTTTGAAATCCAGTTGTCCATATATGATCCTGAAACATTAAAAATACGCAGTGAGAACAAGTTATAGGTTAAAAATAATAAATATTAAAAAAATGATGTATATAATCAGCTCACTTGCAGTTGTGCCAAAGCAATGACTTTTCTGTCACTCCTCATCATTGCTTCCACAGTAGAAACTAAAGAAGCAATTACCAATTCTTTCCCAACATAATCAGGTGGGATAGGAACAGCACCGACAATACCTTGCTCAAAATCATCCTGTATCTGCTATGGAAAGAAGATATTACTATCCCAGCAAGCATCTGCTATTCACAAGGCCTACCTAATCAATCAACACTAGAGAAAGAATAACTCTGTGTTTCCAGTAAAGCAACATACAAGATAAACATTCACAGGCCCCTTTTTTGGTTGATTAAAACAGCACAAGATTACACCCAATTGATAATTGCAGCCACTTCTTTGAAAAATGAATTATTACATTCTATAATTTACGCTTAGCAAAAGTTGAAAGTTTCCATCTGAGGAAATGACGCAAATAAAAAAATAAAATTGTATTTATCAACTGAGATGTTCTTTGATAGATAATAAGACAAATTTATATTTGTCTTTTGAAGAAGAACTATGTCTAATGAAGTAAGAGCCATATTTCATTAAAAAAACAATTTCAGCAGCTACATCATCACCCAGAAATGAAATTTTTCGCTAGCTACAATTGTAAATCCATTCAAATGCCTTTTCAGTCATTACCCTTCTAATGTCACAGACCCCGCACTCACGAAGTGCAAAAAAAGTATGAGCATTGCGGTTTCACCATTTTTTTACCATGTAGTACTTGTTTAAATTAATATTTCCTCAGGTGTTATGGTCCGGAGTCTTGGATTGAGTCACCGGATGGTTTACAGGAAAGTTAGCTTCAGTAAACAGGTCTTGGCCCCTGTTTCTGTTCCTTGAGCACCCCTTCGTTACTGAATTCTGTAACTTGTTAAAGGAAGCTGCACACATTGGAATTCGGGAAGAGAGATTTCCGGATCTCTATAGTTTTTAGGGAAATTCAAATTTTTATTATTGATAAATATTACCAATCTTAAATAGAGGTTTACAAGATAGGAATAACGATTAGGAACAGTAAACTTGGTTCTTTTAATAGGAAAGTTTTATTAATTCCCACGTTTACATAGTGCTTGCCAACGAACTTGTCCACAACATTAGGTTCCATGACTTATCAGCTAGAAGAAAAGGATGTACCATAAAAAAATTGTCAAAGTGATAACCAAGGTAATGTCACGCATGCAAAACAGAGCATTGTTGTGCTTATGCCCAGGGTCATGTATTGACTAGTATGAATACCATCAAACAAACATACTAGAAGAAGGAACCTGTAACAAACCCTATAATAAAAGACCATCAAAAAGTAATGAATATATCTTTACTAAAAGAAAAGAAATTACTTGAGAACGCAGCAAATGAATATCTTCTCGAGTTTCTTCACTGTCGTATGTGGCAGCCAAATGCCTTCCTACACTTTCAAATGCATAGGGAAAAAGAACATCGGTAACAAATGATATGGGAGTAGTTGTCCCTTCAATGTCTAGTAGTATGCAATGCTGTTATCATTCGAGCAAAAAAATTGAAAAAAAAAATCTTATCAGTTTCCAAGAAATAGGTACTTATCCAACCAAAAAACCTACCACTTTGGCTACGGAAACTGAAAACCCTGAAGCCTATGTTTGTTGTGGAAGGGCTGCAAACTTACTTGGGAAGGTTCAATCATGTAATCTAAACCAAAGATCTCTGATTTCAGACTTCTGCTAAAATTTAAACCAGATCCCCAAACGCCATTAACATTACGAATGGGGCCATGACTTGGTGTAGACCAATCCAATCCCAATTGGTGGAGTTTGATAGCAGCATCAAAGAGATAATGATAACATTCAGCCTGGCATGACAAATTAGCCAATAAATCTATGTTGTATGGACTATGCAACTAATTACATGAAATTGGTCATAGCACTAACTCAAATTTATTGTTGAACATTAAATTATTATGTCATCAAATACTACAGGATTTATGAAATTCCAGATTATTTGTAAAGTTTTAAGTCTGTCTAGCAAGCCATAAATTTCATTGTGTACACAAGAAGATATAAAGCTAATGAACAAAAATAGTATATTCATTATTGCTTCTCCACATAAACCGACTGACAATAAATTATTCCAGTGGCTCGTAGGCCTTACTATTGAATTAATGGAGGTGGCCCTACAGATTACAATGACTCATGGAAGTGGACCTTTAGTTTACAGGAACTTTATCTAATAATAGTGTCCCTGTGCTTTCATCATTTCATTTGTTAACAGATGATCCTCAATTCCCTGCCATTAAGAATGAAGATTGTAACTAATAGACCTGCTTGCTTATGAGACAGTGCATACTGCAAGGATCTAATCAAATTAATAGAAAATAAGGACATGAAAGGATTCAAGATGCTATATTTGGTAAAAGCCTTGCTATTGAACTGATTGAGCTGAAGCAGAAAGGTCAAGCAGTAAAAATGGTACTTAATAGAGGTAAAGATTCTGAGATACACCTATAGTAGATCCATTATTCAAGATTTTGTTTTGCTTTCTTTGCCAGAACCCTTTATAAGTTCCCTCAACTGTGGTTTGTGTTGTGGAAATCGGGTTAGTTTCCACCAAAATGAATAATTGTGCCAAAAATTAAGACAAAGAAAAATTCCCAGGTAGTTGGTGGAGTCACAAATGGTCTCCCTTAAAAACCAACTTCCTTAGACTCTTGAGTCTTGGTGACAGAATTTTTCTAAGATAATTTAAAGCACAATATATCACAAAGTAAAAGACCCGACAATAGCTATTAAATAGAAATAAAAGGAACACCAGAATTTAACGAGGTTCGGCCAATTATGCCTACGTCCTCGGACACTACTAAAATAATATTTCACTATTTTAAAGAAATATTACAAAGTGAAATATTACAAGAGAGAGAGGAAAAATACAACCAATCTTAGAAGTAGAGAGATTGGTGGTTTTTGGGATGAATTGTTAAGAGGGGATGAAGTCCTTTTATAGCCTAATGCTATGGTGGAAAAATCATCTCTTTCCGATGTGGGATTGTCATATTTCAACAAATCTCCACCTTGACAATCTCACAATTCCAAACAAACATCCTCTAAACTCTTATATTACAAATTTCAGTAATGTCTCCAAATGCGCTTCAAAGCGCCCAATTTCAAATTCTAATAACATTTATCAAGTCCAAACAATGTTGGAACTTGACACTTGTCACAACTTTCGTTGCCATATCTGCGGGATTTTCAGCAGTCAAAATCTTCTGAAGAAGTATTCCACCATTTTCAAGAATTTCCCGTACAAAATGATATCGAACATCGATATGCTTCGTCCTTGTATGATAAACTTGATTCTTTGCTAAACAAATAGCACTTTGACTGTCACAAAGCACTTTGACATGCTTCTGACCAATTCCCAAGTCATTCAACAACCCCTGAAGCCAAATTGCCTCCTTAACAGCTTCTGAAACTGCCATGTACTCTGCCTCTGTTGTAGACAAAGCAACTGTTGACTGTAAGGTGGACTTCCAACTAACCGGTGCCTTTGCAAGTGTGAACACATAACCGGTAGTAGATCGACGTTTGTCTAAATCACCTGCATAGTCGGAATCACAATATCCAACTATATATTGACCACTTTTCTCATCCCGCTCAAACATTATACCAACATCTACAGTATTCTGAATATACCGTAGAATCCATTTCACAGCTTGCCAATGTCCTTTGCCAGGATCATGCATGTACCTGCTCACAACTCCAACTGCTTGTGAAATGTCAGGCCTCGTACACACCATTGCATACATCAAGCTACCAACAGCATTTGCATATGGAACCTTTGACATATATTCTCGTTCTTCATCACTTTTCGGAGATAAAGATGCACTGAGCTTAAAATGAGGAGCAAGTGGAGTACTAACTGGTTTTGTATTCTCATTTATCCCAAAACGCTTTAGTACTTTTCTCAGATATTGTTTCTGAGTCAAACAAAGTCTCCCCAATTTTCTGTCTCTGCATATCTCCATACCGATAATCTTCTTAGCTTCCCCTAAATCCTTCATTTCAAATTCCTGATTTAGTTGAGCTTTTAACTTCTGAATCTCTCCTTCATCTTTTGAAGCTATCAGCATATCATCAACATAAAGGAGGAGATAGATAAAGGAACCATCCCGTAGCTTGCGTAAATATACACAATGATCATATTTGCTTCTTGTGTATTTCTGCCTTATCATAAACTTGTCAAATCGTTTGTACCACTGTCTTGGAGATTGCTTCAATCCATACAACGATTTGCTCAACTTGCACGCCAAATTTTCTTTTCCAGCAACTTTAAATCCTTCTGGCTGAGTCATGTAGATTTCTTCTTCTAAGTCTCCATGTAAAAATGCAGTTTTTACATCAAGCTGAACTAGTTCCAGATCAAATTGTGCTACCAAGGCCAACAGTATTCTAATGGAGGAATGTTTTACAACTGGAGAAAACACTTCATTATAATCAATTCCCTCCTTCTGAGCGTAGCCTTTAGCTACCAATCTTGCCTTGTAGCGGATATCATTCTTATCAGGAAATCCGTCTTTCTTTGCATAAACCCATTTACAGCCAATCGCTTTCTTTCCCTTTGGCAGACTTGCTAGCTTCCATGTCTGATTCTTTTCAAGGGACTGCATCTCTTCTTCCATAGCCTTTCTCCACTTTTCTTCTTCTGAGCTTTGAATAGCTTCACAATAAGTGGAAGGAATCTCATCATCTACTGAAGATGTATAATTAGTCATATCTTCAAGTCGAGCAGGTTTCTTAATCTTCCTTTTCGGCTTTCGTAGTGCAATTGGCTTAAGTTGCTGAGGAGGTTCTTGTGCTGAAACCTCTGCTTCCTCATCTGATCCATTTTCTACCATTATCTCCTCTTCTTCCGTAGGAGTAATTTTATCAGACTCTACAATTGCTGGATCAACAATTCTTCTTCTATCAAACTCCACCTGTTTGGGAGTTTCCTCCACCTGCTGTGGAGAACCATCTGTCTGCTCCTTTGTTACCTTTAACATGGTAGACTCATCAAAGGTAACATCTCTACTAAAGATTATTTTCTTCGTCTCTGGGCACCATAGTCGATATCCTTTGATACCAGAGGATATCCCCATAAAGATAGCTTTCTGTGCCCTTGGATCTAACTTCGATTCCTTAACATGATAGTAAGCAGTGGAACCAAACACATGTAAGGAATTATAATCTGTAGCAGGTTTTCCATACCACACCTCCAAAGGTGTTTTGCCATTGATAGCAGTTGATGGCAAACGATTAATGAGATGACATGCGTATGTTACAGCCTCAGCCCAAAACTGTCTGCCTAATCCAGCATTAGACAACATACACCGAACTTTCTCCAGTAGAGTTCGGTTCATGCGTTCAGCCACCCCATTCTGTTGTGGTGTATTTCTGACAGTGAAATGTCGAACAATTCCTTCATTTCTGCAAACTTTCATGAAGGGATCACTTGTGTACTCTCCGCCATTGTCTGTTCGAAGACACTTGATCTTTCTGCCCGTCTGAGTTTCTACCATCTTCTTCCAGATGAGAAAAACTTCCAACACTTCATCCTTTGTCTTCATTGTATACACCCATACTCTTCTTGAACAATCATCAACAAAGGTAACATAGTAGTGTTTACCTCCCATTGAAGCAGTTTTGGAAGGACCCCATACATCTGAGTGAACATAATCCAGAATACCCTTGGTATCATGGATTGCAGTGCCAAACTTCACTCTCGTCTGCTTCCCTTTGATGCAATGCTCACAGAAGTCTAATTTGCAGGTTCGCACTCCTTGCAATAATCCTTGATTCGCCAGAAGTTTCAAGGATTTTTCGCCTGCATGCCCCAAGCGCATATGCCACAATCTGGTTATTTCTAGCTCATGGTCATCACTAGAAACTGCTGCTGTTGTTCCAACAACTGTATTGCCTTCATAGTAATACAAGTTGTTGCTCCTTTGAACTCCTTTCATCACCACAAGTGCTCCAGATATAACCTTCATTACTTCATTTTTAATGATTATAGTGAAACCCTTTCTCCCAAGGATTCCCATAGAAATGAGGTTTTTCGTCAGACTGGGCACATATCTTACGTCTGTCAGAGTTCTGATTGATCCATCACGATTCCTCAATTGGATTGAACCAATTCCAGTTGTTTTGCAAGGGCTGTCATTTGCTGTATAGACAACTCCACCTTCAATTTCTTTAAAATCGAAAAACCATTCCCGATTGGGACACATATGGTGGCTACAGCCTGAATCCAGGATCCAAGCAGTCGAACTGCTTATTGATGGCATCAATGCTAATGAAAAATCTGAATCATCACATTCAGCTACATTTGAATCTGCAACAGACTTGCCTTTGCCAGATTTGCTTCTCAACTTAGGACAATCTTTCTTCCAGTGCCCCTTTTCTCGACAAAAGGCACATTCATCTTTGCCCACTCTGGACTTTGATCTGTCTTTCTTTCCCCTGTTCTTATTTTTCGAACGGCCTCTTACTATCAAAGCTTCAGCTGCTCCACTGGTGCTATCCTTCTTGTCTTTTCTCCTCAATTCATAGCTGTATAGTGCAGCACATACTTCACTAAGAGACACCTCAGCTTTCCCATGGAGTAGAGTAGTTTCTAGAAACTCAAACTCCTCAGGAAGGGATCCCAACAGCATTAGGGCCAAATCTTCATCTTCAAATGTCACATCCAAGTTCATCAGATCTGCTACAAGTTGATTGAAATTGGTGATGTGATCATTCATCGTGGTACCAGAAACATATGTGAATCTGAACAGTCTTTTCTTCATATGAAGCTTATTTTGACTGCTCTTTTTCAAGAATTTTTCCTCCAATGCCTTCCACAATTTACTTGCAGAAGTTTCTTTACAAAAGGCATACTTCTGCTCTCTGGACAGGCACGATCGAATTGTACCACATGCCAAACGATTGATTGTCTTCCATTCCTTCTCATCTGCACCTTCTGGCTTTTCTCCCTCAATGGCAATGTCTAAGCCTTGCTGAAATAAGGCGTCTAGAACTTCACCTTGCCACATGCCGAAATGGCCTGTACCATCAAAAATCTCCACTGCAATTCTCGTATTTGCCACAGCAGTTCTCGCCAAAATTGATGAAGTAGAAGCTGTTGTGTCCATTGTGGATTTTTGTCCGTCTCTTGCCATTTCCTTTTTAAGACTATTTAATAGCTTTCAAATGCGGAATACCCAAGAATCCAAGGAAACCTTTCTGATGTGGAAGATCAGCTTACGCCGCAACCACAGAGCATATAACTCAGTAACCTTGGCTCTGATACCAATTGTTGTGGAAATCGGGTTAGTTTCCACCAAAATGAATAATTGTGCCAAAAATTAAGACAAAGAAAAATTCCCAGGTAGTTGGTGGAGTCACAAATGGTCTCCCTTAAAAACCAACTTCCTTAGACTCTTGAGTCTTGGTGACAGAATTTTTCTAAGATAATTTAAAGCACAATATATCACAAAGTAAAAGACCCGACAATAGCTATTAAATAGAAATAAAAGGAACACCAGAATTTAACGAGGTTCGGCCAATTATGCCTACGTCCTCGGACACTACTAAAATAATATTTCACTATTTTAAAGAAATATTACAAAGTGAAATATTACAAGAGAGAGAGGAAAAATACAACCAATCTTAGAAGTAGAGAGATTGGTGGTTTTTGGGATGAATTGTTAAGAGGGGATGAAGTCCTTTTATAGCCTAATGCTATGGTGGAAAAATCATCTCTTTCCGATGTGGGATTGTCATATTTCAACAGTTTGCTTGGGTAATAGGCTATATTTTACCATCTAATGTAATGTAATTTCGTTCTCTATTAGTCCTGGGTTATTTTTCAGATTTGGTGACAATAACCTTCACTTAGTAAACATAAAGAAAACAGAAAAACAATATTCTGAATGCAGCAGTACTAAATCTAGATATATCAACACAGATATCACTTCAATACGACGAAATAACATCTAGCTTTTTCTGTGTAATCTACTACACATTAATCTATGAAGAATCATGCATTCTGTGCAGAATTTGAACACTGATAAGAAAGAAGCTCAACAATAATTGGCGAAAACTGACCTGAGTCTTGGCACTAATCCATGAATCTCCCCATATGTACACCCCATGGTTGCGAACAAGCACAGCTGTTGTCTTTGGGTGAGCTTTTATCTGTAGAAGAAAAGGTTCTATGTATAATCTATAAATAAAATAGCAGAAAATTTGTCAGAGATATAGAGTCAGAGAGAATTTAACAAAACATGACAATGCATCTGCACAAATAGAAAATAAAGACATTGAAGATGAAGCATGTAAGTTTTCAGTTCCGTCAAAAACTAACATGAAATGACTTGAGCTTTATCCTTGCCAAAGGATTCAACCTGTATCTTCTCTAAATACCTCGTGGAAGACCATTTGTTCATAATTCGGTCCTCAATATGTATTATAATTTCTTCAACCAAGTATACTATGACCTATGCAAACAGCCCGTGTACATACAACCATGCAGGAAGCACATGATAAGACTCAACTAAAATTCTTTTTCATAATGATATAAAATTGATCAAAAGTAACCCTAATAAACAGAATGGATATCATAGATAAAGGGTTTAAAAAGCATAGACGAAAATATCACTACACAAACTAGCTGCAATGGAGTGCTAGCAGTTATTACTTTTCGCTTGAGGGTTGCAAATTAGTTTCAGAAAATCTTTAAGGTTTTTGTCTTTTAATTATAGGAGGATATGCTTTCTGAAATATTAAGGAAAGAGGTTTATGGCTCCTTCACTGCCATGTTTGTTATTGACTATTTTCCTTCTGTGCCATTGGCAATTATTGTTGGCCAAATACAGAATATGTAGCCAAAGCTGTTATTTTTTTATGAACTCAACAAAAGATTGATTTATGATTATTTAAGGGCCAGCAAAATCTGTTAGCATGAATATTATCTGGTTTTTATACTTTCTGTTTTGGCAATTTGGAAGTACTTTATCTTCGGTCTTCTGTAATCTAATGTCCTTAAAGAATAAAATGGCTGGAAGGAGGGAAAAAGTGGGAGGAAGGGAAGTGAGGGGAAGAAGAAACTAGCACAGCTTCCAAACAAACTACCTACTTTTAAGCACTGTGCGAAGACCACTCCACCAGTAATTTGAAAGCCTTATCTTTTTCATGAGAATTTGGCTCTTATTTTCATTTGCGTACAACTATTGCAAATGATATTAGACACTTGAAACAGTTAAAGGATCATGAACCGTGAGATTTATAAATGTAAAAAACAAGAAACTGCCATGGAATTATCATTTTGATTATTACTATTCAACAAGCAAACGCACAACCACAGTTGAATAAAAAAAATACTATACTCATATAGCCCACTAATTTTGCTGAATTCCAATCTCCAACACCTTCCTCTGTCCAAACATGATGCTTATGCCCATGTCCAAGTATATCCTGACACGATACCAAAACTCAATAGAACAAAAGTTCTTCCCAGTGCAGGGTGTAACCCCAACTCAATACTTAAAACATTGTTAATTTGCCGTTTTCAAGATACTTCCAGGAACATGGATATGGGTTATACATTGAACCCGAAAATGGCAATCAAGAGCATTATTCTAAAGATTGATCAGCATCATCAAACCATCATATTGCATTTCAAGCTCTATCTACTACTTGTGGAACTGTACTAACCTGTTTTTTGTCTGGACAAGTAAATCAGTCTCCTGTAGTTGTTTTTAACCAGTAACTAGATTAGGATTAAACATTATGGAAATATCTGAACCTGAATATATTACAGAAATACTTGAAAACTTTTATTTGACATATAAACAAAACATTAAAGACGTGATAACAAAAAGTCAAGGAGAGCATCAAGAATTCTGGTGACATAAACCAAGCACAACAGTTCTGTTGACAAATTGTTAAAACTCCCACAAAAAAATTTGATTTCTAGAAGGTCGTAGCGATGGGAAAAGCTTATTTACATCAGATAATTGCTTCAAACGCATCTACTGTATTCTTAAAGCATCCACAGCTAGATGCTAGTTTTTCAGGGAGTCAATGAGAACATTATGCAGTTATAAAAAGAAGAATAATACCGCTTCAGTTAAAGGCTCAGTCAGTTTCCCTTCATGGGCAGCATTTTCAATTATTGGGACCACAAGCACATCAGAATAACTGTGTCCTTGAATTCCTTTTATCATCTCCATATGAGTAATCTGAAAAGTAAAGAAAATCCCACAAGAAATAATGAAGTGAATACAGTGCTTATGTGTGCACATGTCCTGAGTTGTTTTAATCAATTGCTGTATTCATACAATAGAATACAATCAAAAACTTCACAGGAGAACATGATGCATCTTAATTTCATTATTGACAACAATTTATTTCCAGATTCATAACAATGAATCTAAAATTTAATATTGCTTTATTGTCAATGCCTGAATATCTACACATCATAGAAACTCATATTACAAGACAAAGTGACCTGCCAAGGTCATATGGAATTCTTCAGCTCAACACATATAGTTTGATATCTTGCATTAGAAGGGCAAGATAATAATCCAGTGCTAACCTAAATCAAAGGGTTAAAGATAAAAAGGAGCAAGACCTTAGTATCATTTACCATAGTTGCCATGCATAATGAACATTTTTTTGTTGGTTACACATAATGAACATTTTAAAATCATTAGTTCACTTCACCAATCAGGCAATCTCACCATTCCTCCCAGTTGTATTTTGATCATTCTACAATAACTTCAAATATTAGAGATTTCAAAAGATGAAAAAGAAAAAGGCATTTCAAGGTGTTCTCCTTATATCTGCTATTCTCTAATGATCCTTCAAGGATGAGAAGAGCATACATCATATGATGCACCAACCAAATGACATATAACCCCTATAGCATTGTAAAAATTAATATAAATAACCGAAGGTAAATAAAATATTGCAACATTTAAATCTTCATCTATAATTTTCCAAGGTCCAATATATTACACGAAACTCCTTCAAGAAAGGGTTGATCATTGTTATAAGACAGGACTCCATTCCATGACTGTGAATAACAGCCCCCGCATTGCAAAACTCATACACCTGAGCAGAAGAAAAAAAAATAGCTGCACTGTTATGAGCAATAACCACACTAAGGAAAAAGAACTGCAGCAATCTTGACCATTTTTCACATGCTATGAGTCCTACAAACATGAACATTATCATTCTGGCAAGGAAGAATCAGGCTTTAACTTTGCCCTGTGCATAAATGTAATCAGACAAATGGGGATGGGAAGAATCAGCTTTATGAAAATGTAAAAAGGTGAACTCTGCACATGCAGAGGGAAAATGAGCATCTAGAATTAAAGAATGAAAAGCTCCATATTCCAGACTCATAAGGAAAAGAAAATTCAAAATTAAAACAACCAAGAACATAGATTATCAAAAATGCTGTAGCATTATCAGCTTCCAGAAACAACTAAAGTGCCATTGAACTTTTCATTCCTCAAACATCTTTTTCAAAACTGTATTTAAATTTATGCACAGAAATATTTTTTACATGCATAGCTTTCTGTTTTAAGAAATAAATAAGATGGAAACATGATCATGTTCGATACATACATGTGACTCCTATGTGCATCAAAACACAGTTTTTCTTTTGCTTTTTTTTTTTTTCAAACTACATATCCTTATTTATGAAGAAAATGAAAATTTCCTAATATCATAAAAAACTTTACAGGTTCATGGGCACTAAAAACCAAAATCACCAATTGAATAAGCACCTTCATGAAGAGAGGAGCACAATCAGTACACTTGGGAGGCTTATGGGGATATGGCTTAGAAGTAGGGTTTGATAATATAACCCCATCAGATGATAGAACATACATATCTTCTGGAACCATTCTCTCCTTCTGAACACCTAAAAAAATTTCACAAAATGAAAAGTATAGAAAAAGATCTCCAGATGAAAATCATAACAAGCTTCACGAATATATTACAAAAAAAAAAATGTATATTAATCTGTCCGGGATTTTTACTTAAATAAGCAAAAAAAAAAATATTTACCTTTATAGGTGAAATGCAAAAATATTTCCTCACATATGTTTTTTTTTATAGGTGGAGGGGTAATGATTTTACATCACACAAGAACGACACTGAGACTATCGATTTATGTGTGAACAGTACCATATTCAAATTAATTTTTTTATTCTGTTTAAATAACAATGGTTGACACTCATGCTGAAATTTATTTTTTTTGTTGAAGAGGGTTAGGTGTATATGTAGCAGGATTCTAAAAAGTTTTCCAAGATAGTGAATTCAGGACTGATAATTATCCTTATAATATGGGCATCATCAGTACTGTTTGTTGATCATTATCACATTCAGGTTAAGGAATTAGGAGGATGACTGAATTTATTAAATATTTTCCTTTTTTCTGGTAGACCAAATTTGCTAACCAAAACAGGATGATAAGTACAAGACATTAATTAGCTGAAAACAGAAATTAAAGCCTGATTTATGAATCGTTTCTTCTTTCAAGCTAGATACTAATGGATAAACTTCAACCTTCAACTTCAGAAGTGAAAGTCGATGATGCCGATTTGCTTATATGGGTGAAACGTGTATGGGGCAGTGCTGTACACACAAGCCAGCGATCTGCCTGCACACTGGTCGCTAGTCATATTGACGATCAGTTTAAAGACATCTACGAGATTCCAGATTCCAGCCATACAAGATTCTCTGTATGGTCGACAAACCATATGGCGGCACACTGACCGACACTATGACTGTCGATCATGTGCAGTTGACATCCATGTGAGCAAATATCTTTTCATTTCACCTAGGTAAATATATATATATTGCTTATTTAAGTAAAAAGCCCAATCTGTCCTCCATTTAGATTAGATGATAGCTACAGAAAAAATTATCCCACCATCTTATACTAATAAAAACATAAGGAGACACATCAGAACAAGCACATTATTAGATTGAAATCCCCAGAAATCCATCTTTAACATCAAGTATAATTCTGATGGAGAAATAATTACCAAGGACTGGCTGTGCTGACTCCCTTAAACGTATGTTTCCAAAATTGTGAGCCTACCCAAATCTAATTAATATAAAGTTACTTGAGAGTGCTAACAATACCAATTTGGCCAACAATCGTGGTTCATTTTTTTCATTGGATAAAAAATATAACTTCAATTCACAGGAGTATATAGACATATCATCCTATCTCTCTCTCTCTCTTTTGTGGAAGCAAAAGCCATTATATGCTGTTGGACTTGCATATAAGTTGTAGATTTGAGTATCTAACTGTTTGACAATAAGAATTCCAGTTCAGTAGGACTATAACAGCATGAACTTTTTGTTTTCCCATTCACTCAAATTGAGCATCATAAATGTAATAAACAAGGAAAAAAAAAGCGCAGTTTGCTTTGCATAATCGAGTCCTCAATAAATGTCACTGAAGATCTACAGACAGCTGGATTCACTCCAAAAGTAAATGAATCCTAGCTGGTAAGCATATACAAAATCAAACTCCATCTATTTAGAAAGACAAGGAATGTACCAGAAGGGGATATAACAATGAGCTGGTGGATGCTAGGACGGGAATCATCGTTCACCTTGAGGGTGACGCTTCCACCAGTACCCGAAACCCACCCCAGTGCGTAGAATTGCCGGCAAAGCTCAGCCACCAACCTCTTCGCAACCCTCACTGCTTTGCTTTCCAAATACGCCTGAGAGATGCCTGTCATTGCTACGTCCTTTTGTACCATAAATTTCAGCGATTCTGACATCTCCGTTACACTGCTCCCATTCACCAGTCCTGCTGATGACGATGGTGGCTCCATTAAAGAGAAAGAAAGTACTAAAATTTGGGGTTGAAGCCATTAGAGAAGGCGGTTAGTGTAACTGGAAGCGGAAAACAAAAGGACGTTTAATCGTTTCGTTCCCCACAATTTTTTTAAGTTCTATGCGATATTCCATGCAAAGGATTTGAAGATATGACAAGTGCACAGTAGAAAACCGCAATGCGTCATTTATTTATAGGTGGCATCTTTTCATTAGATTATTAATGTTTTATATGCTTTTACGAGATTATCATTTTTAACTTTTTAACTTTTACAACTTCATCTTTTTTAATTTATAGTTTAAACATTTATTATATTTTAACTTATAAATTAATCATCAATAAATAACTTAAAAATTTATTATTTTTACTTACAGATTTATGGATAAATGTTCATTATTTTTAACTTATAGATTTATCATCTATAACTCAAAAATTTATCATTTATAATTTATAAATCATTTAGTATTTATAGATTTATGATCTTCATCATCTAGTATTTACAGGTTCATCATATATAATTTACAGATTTATCATCTATAACTTACAGGTTCATTATTTATAAATTTATAAATTCAATATATTTTAGATTATATACATATGTATATATTTCATCAGTATTATAAACGCCATTTTTGACTTGTTGATTTTTGGAAAATACTAAACATATATTTTCCATTATCATAGATATTGATTAATGAATTAATGTTATTAATTATTATTGATATAACATTCTTTTATTTTGATATTCAGTTAGTTTTAGCTCATGCATGCCATTATCCTTAATAATACAATGACAATTGTAAAATAAAGGATCACAAAGTTTTTAAAAAAGAAAAAACTATGAAAGCCTTCCAATTTCAATTTTCTATGATTAATTATATTTGGTTTTCATCTTTAAATTTGTTAATTTAATCAATTTATATTTATTATGGACAACTCTTCTTATCAATTAAAATAAATAGTGTGTTTTTTTATTTCATACGTGTGATGGATCCCGGATCCATAAAAGATGAACCTGAATAGAAAAAAATGAGATTCGTTTGCCTACATGATGGACGTGAATACGAATTCTAAGAGCTCATTATATGGGCCAAATTTGACGTACTCTAGGAGGACAAAGTAAATTACACATCAAATATCCCAAACTTTATTTATGTATTAATCCCATATCTTTTATTTTATTGGGTTTCTCAATTAAATTTATTATTTTATTAAATACAAAAAGCTTTTCCTTGCTGTTAGTTAAATGCCTTTTTCCTTTTTGAAAGTAGTTCAATGACTTAGTAAAATAAAAATTCAGATGATTGACTAGGCTGAAAGATGTGATCCATCTTAATTTGCTTACATATACTCCATTTCTCAAAATGATTGTCCTTTTTTATGTAGTACTAAAATTAAGAAAAGCATTAATAATGTAAATCATTGAATATAATAACCTTTAAAAAATGTCACTATTTCTACACAATATAAAATCTCTCACCTATAATAGAGTTGAAAAAAAAAATTATTTTCTTTTTAGAAAATAGAGATATGCAAGTTGAGCTAAATAGAGATTGAACCGGTTAAAATGGAGTTATATAAAAATATAATATTTAGCAAATTAATATATAGCAAAATATAAAAATATTTATATTAAATCTATTTCTATATGTTCAAAATATTAATATCTGTAATTTAAATTAATACATAATGACATTTAAAAATATTTTCAAATATAATTTTAAAAACAATAGTATGGATTTATTTATATATTTTTCAATTTTTAAAAATCAAAATAAATAATAATTTTTTTAAAAATTACATTAAAGTATTAATTTTACCAATTAGAATAATAATTTTTGATTGAAATCAAAATAATTTTAAAAACAATTTATATAAAATTTTTGTAATATTATATTAATAATAAAACCACAATAATTAAACTCAACTTTATGAATTATATATGACTCTTGGTAATGTGAATAATTAAAATGAATATTTTTATGATATATATATATAATTCATTTCTAAATTAAAATAATTTTTATAGAAATAAAAATATTTTATCTTAATTTTTTAATAATATATATTATTAATAAAAATATAAAAAATTAAATGTAAGTTTATTAATTATATATTTTTTGGATAATATATGTTTTGAATAATGTGATTAATCATTTATATCATTATATAAAACTTTGTACAAATTGCTTTAACTCTAGCCACTTGTTATAGTGGAAAAGAGAAATGAGATGCTTGCATGTTTTATGTTTGAGACCCAATACCTGTCCCGCCCTCTCACTAACAAATTCTTCATATTTTTTGACCGGTTTAATTTGATGAACTGTGACCGAATTGACCGGTTCATGGTTGAACATGAATGATACTTTTCAAAAGACAAGAAGATTTACCTCCTAGCCATTATCTGTATATATGCTTGACTTCTTCCTTGTGATTGAGATAATTAATTCTTCTCATTAAACAAACAATTATTAACTATTTTTTTCTAATTTAACCACAGGAACATCAAAATATATTGAAGAGCAAGGCAGTTTCATTATAATAAATTTATCCATTAATTAGTGTGAGAATTATATATTTATTCAGATTAAAAAATCTACACAATATCATATGTAAAACAAATGCTTTGTAAATCAATATCGACATTGCATATCGAGATATTCCACATCCACCAATTGTAAGATTTAAATACTAATTATAATTGGTTGAGTCCCTCCTCTTTTATATTAACTTTTAAAATGAGTTAAATCCAAAATTCATTTATTTAATATGATGTTAGAGTCACTAATTGGATTGTCCACAGATATCCAGTCCTATAAATTTTACGCTCCAGATTTTCTGTATATGTTCAATTCTGAACATGAGAAGAGTGTATTAAAATATATCACATCGTCTAATTATAATAATTTAAACATCTCTTTTTTTTAAACTAGTTTTTGAAAAAATGTCAATATATGTTAAAACTAACCTCCGAAAGAATTATTTGACTTTGTTTTTCTTTAAAATTTAAAATCTCTTCCGATCATGCCCTCATTGAGTACCATGAGGAAAAAAGGTTAATACTAATAATTATCTCTGTTAATTTTGTAACCTATAATTTATATATTTATTTTTTGAATGCAAATTAAATTCTCATTACAGCAATATATAATAAAATTAAATATTTTTAAAAAAGACATATAAAATATTAATAAAATGACTAGAATATAAATTTTTAATAAAAACAATGGAGATTTTGGAGAATGGTAAAATGTGAGAAAAAATGGAACAAACTTTCATATAAGAATGACAATTTTCATGGGAGACCAAAAACTCAAGGAGGACAATCTTCCATTAAAAAAAACATGTATCCAATTTTATTTAAAAAACAAAAAAAAAGTTCTAGATCCAAAAAAAATATAAATCTGTTTCTTTGAGCCCAGTGAGTGTAATTCTCAGAACTCTGCCACCAACATAGAACTTATAACCCTGAGATGTCCCAAAAAGAAACCCCATTATCATTACTATCTCACAAATAATGAACCAATAAATCTTTGAAAACCCATCATCCCAAAGGAATGCACAAAAAGGGAAGAAGTAAGAAAGAAATTCAAGAATTAATCAGCCTTCTTCTTTAAAGTATCAAGAATTAAAGACTAAAGATAGAGACAGAATTGAGGATGTGAATTTATATATGGTGGGAAGAGGGTTGAGATTACCGTTGTAGAATAAGGCAAGCTTTGAGGTAGGCTGGAGTTAATTAATTAGAAAGAGTAATATATTATAATGGTCAAGTAATTTGGAGAAATATGATTCATCATGTAATTAGGAGATCTTTACCATCCATTTATAATTCATTTATGAATGAATGGTTAAGATTGGACAAGCATCACCTATCATATATCATATTTATTTAAGACTGAGGATATTAATCCGAAAGATCAATATATTTAGGCCTTTCAAAGAAATATTGAGGCCACTGTTTCTTTCTTAATTAGCTGAAAAGAGATCATTACAAAGTTGCAATATGGAAGGGAGTTAACAGTCATGAAAGGGCAATTTTTCCTATTCTCTCCGTTTCTAAACAAATATTATTTAAGGTTTCTATTTTTATTCCAAAATAATTGACCTTTTGCATTCTATTCTTATTTAACAATTAAAAAAAAATTATTTTTTTAGAATATATAATAATACTGATGAATGAAGATCTAAGAGTAATATAGTACAGTGTATAAAAACGTTAAACAATATCTATTTAGGAATGAAAGAAGTAATTATTTATTTAAATGGTTATTTGAAAAGTAATTTTTAGATGGTTTCATAATAATAATGCAAATTTTTCACTTAGTTTTATTGCATAAAAAATTAAATTTTATATATAAAAAAAGGAATTCAATCCACATCTTTCTCAATCAGCCGAAGATCCGATAGTAATATGCCAATAATTACAATTACTATAAATAACTATTTTTGTAATTGAATTTAATGTTTTTCATGATAACATAAGATTATTTAGATCATATGCGGCATTAAAACCCACCAAATTGTGAATGGTTAGATATGGTAATAAATTGATTCGCTTAAGAAATTTATCATTTATCATCAATATTAATATTAAAGAAGATTATCAAAAAAAAATATATATTAAAGAAGATTTCATGCCGAATAAACTGAATTTGACTTTATGTGATATAAATTAATCTAGTGACAAAAGCTATAAATTTATGAAGAAAAAAAATTATGCAATATAAAATTAGTATTAGGTTAATTAAATGAAAAAAAAATATTAAATTATTATTTTGAATATACCTTCTAAATTGAAAATGAGAAAAAATAATAATAAATTTGAACACTACAAAATTGACAAATTATCAATAACAAATTTTTATAAATACACTAAAATGAGTATAACAAAAAAAAAAAATAAAGAACCAATTTAGGAGAAAAATTATCTATAACTTGAGAAAAATTATGGGACTTTTATGAACAAATTCAACTCCATTCTGGTACCACAAATTTTTGATACGTTTGTAAACTAAACGACGCGCAGCCTCGTCGTTGGAACCGACTCGCTACTCACTCTCCGGCGGTGAGCCGATCCAAAAATTTATGACAAAATCAAATTCCGTAGTGGCGGTTGACTCAGCATTCTTGTTTTCTGCAAATACAGAAATCAATTTAAAAATTTCAACGGAAAATCACAGATTCAGAGGAACAGAATTCCAGAAAATTGTTGCAGAGTTGCAGGAAATTCCTTAATTCTCTCCATATGTCATTAGCTACTTTTAAAGCCTTAAAAGAAACCCTTAAACCATGTAAAAATCTCTCCTCATCTTCATCTTCTCCTTCACCATCTATTTTAGCAGAGAAATTGTCTCAAGAACCAGAACCTGTAAGTCGCAGAAAGCCTCCAAAATCCTCTCTTTCTCAACAGCTTCTACGCCTCGGAGACTATTTTCCTTTGCCGCAACAATCTCAATCACAGCACTTGGAGACCCAACGGCCCCAGAGGCTACAAAGTCTCCAACAGGAAACCGGAGTCGAGAAAAATGGAGAAGAAGATGAGGATGATAAAGTATTTGAGGATTTTGGTAGACCTAAATTGGGTCAGTTGCAGTTTGATCACACTGGACCCTTTGAGCCACTGGTCCTTTCCTTGCCTGGAGAGATACCCATTATACAGGTAATAAATTATGTGCATTGCTTCTATTTTTATACATTTGCATCAGTTCGTTTCGAGGGAATTGGGTGGAAAAGGAAAAAAATAAACAAATGGATAAAGGAAATCATTAAATATAAGAGAAATTGCGTCAATTTCTTTTCTTTTCTTTTCTCTTATTTGGTTAGTACATGGTGAAGGGAAAGTGATTTCCCTTGAAAGGTCAAATCATTTCCCACCAATTTGGTGGGAAAACAGGGGAAATCAGAATTCTTTTCCTTCGCCTTGCATCATTTTTGAATGGTACACGTTTTGTTGTATGAATTAAGAAATGGATTTTTGATTGCAGGTGCCTGCATCTATCAACTGTAGGTTGCTTGAACATCAAAGGGAGGGAGTAAAATTCTTACATAAGCTGTACAAAAACAATCATGGGGGCGTTCTTGGTGATGACATGTAAGAGTACATGTTATTGTTATATCAATGTTTATGATCACTTGCGTAGTTCTTCCTTTCGATTGCGTCCATTTTTTCTGTTGTGTTTTTTCTAGCTCGTGATTGAACATATACCATGCCATTAATTAATATTTATGAAGGCATTGTAGTTTTATATTAGAATTAAACGATTAGGATTAGTGTAGTAGTATTTTTATAGCTGCCTTCAGCCGTTTTTTTAAAATCCTTCAGATTGTCTCTTCATAAGCTTATAAATTTCTCCATTCATTTCTCTAGAAATTAGTCCCTTATTTATGGCATGGCCGAGGTGCATTTTGCTAGATAAGGATTCTTTTTGATTGGGATGAACTTTCATTAAATAGTGTTACATAGGAATCCTATATTGTGTTTAGACTATCTGATTAGAAACCCAGTCTTATTAGCTTTTTTACAGCAACTGACTGCTATGGTGGCAATTTTGCTACTTTTTGGGAAACATAATTGACTGGTCTCTTGCTATCATATGTGTAATTGTGAATTTATTATGCATATGTAGTCATTTATACTCACTCTCTGGTCAGCTAATAGAGTCTACCTTTTATTAAATACGGAACAGGGGTTTGGGCAAGACCATTCAAACAATTTCCTTCTTGGCTGCTGTTTTTGGGAAAGATGGTGAATCTACCAACTCTACAATATTAAGGGATAATCAGGCAGGGATAGAAGGCCCTGTACTAATAATTTGCCCCACTTCTATAATCCACAACTGGGAGACTGAATTTTCTAGGTGGGCCACCTTTAATGTTTCTCTCTACCATGGTGCAAACCGTGATTTGATTTTTGAGAAACTAGGAGCAGGTAGAGTTGAGATACTGATTACCAGTTTTGACACATTCAGAATTTATGGGAGCATCTTGTCAGAGTTTAAGTGGGAGATTGTAATTGTTGATGAGGCACACCGACTTAAAAATGAGAAATCAAAACTATATGGAGCATGCCTAGAAATTAAAACTCGGAAACGGATTGGTCTAACGGGAACCATTATGCAGAATAAAATTATGGAACTCTTTAATCTCTTTGATTGGGTTGCACCTGGATCATTGGGAACACGGGAACATTTTAGAGAGTTTTATGATGAACCTCTCAAGCATGGTCAGAGGGCAACTGCACCTGAGAGATTTGTTCGGGTTGCTGATGAGCGTAAAGAGCACCTAGTGGCAGTTCTTCGTAAATATATGCTAAGGAGGACAAAGGAGGAGACTATTGGGCATCTTATGTTAGGAAAGGAAGATAATGTGGTTTTCTGTGCCATGAGTGAGCTACAAAAACGAGTTTATAGGAGAATGTTACAAATACCAGAAATCAAGTGCCTTGTAAATAAGGACCTTCCATGTAGCTGTGGTAGCCCCCTAAAACAAGTGGAATGCTGCAAAAGAATTGTACCTGACGGAATTATATGGCCTTACCTTCACAGGGATAACCCCGAAGGTTGTGATTCATGCCCATTTTGTCTTGTCCTTCCTTGTCTTGTCAAGCTCCAACAGGTATATGAATTTTGCTGTCTTAGTTGTCATCATGGTTCCACTGTATTTCATATTCTCTAGCATTACTATCTCAGGAGAGAATTGGAACCTCAACTGCATATTCATTATTTTGATAAGGAATGTCCTTTGGCTAAGACTAGGGAAGTCTTTGTTCTTTATTAATGAAATTTCTTATGCTTAAACTTGGATGTCACTGACAGATAAGTAATCACCTGGAGCTTATTAAACCTAACCCTAGGGATGAACCACACAAACAAAGGAAGGATGCAGAGTTTGCCTCTGCAGTATTTGGCCCTGACCTAGATTTGGTGGGGGGGAATGTCCAGACTGAGAGTTTCATGGGGCTGAGTGATGTTAAACATTGTGGAAAAATGCGAGCATTAGAAAAGTTAATGTCTTCTTGGGCTTCACGAGGTGACAAACTTCTTCTCTTCAGCTACTCTGTCAGGTATGTATCATAATTTACTTGTCAGGGCCTTTAGATTGAGTATTTTTTTGCTTCTGTTTTAGTCATCTGTGTCATGGGGTGGAATATATGCAGTAAAATTTTGGCCTTTCTGTTTAGTAATTATGCCTTTATAAAATTGATTGGTGTTATTGAATGAGGATAATTTTATGTAAATTAACTGATTAGTTTTAGGAGTAAAAATTATTTCTTGCTATTCAAGTCATCAGTGTCATGGGATGAAATAAATGCAGTAAAATTTTAGTTTTTCTTTAATAGTTATACTTTTACCTAGCTGACCAGTGTTGGGTCCATGTCTGAGTCAAGAAAATAAACACACAAACTCTTTCTCCTCTTGCACATTTTGATATTTTCTTGACATTTGCATGAATTACATTTACATAGTTGTTTTCTCATCATAGACAAAAGTTATTGGATGTAATACTCTCTTAATTTTTCCCTTTTTTGTTTCAAATGAGGGAGGGAGGAAGATAAGATGTGACGGGGAAGCTAAAGTTTTGGTGGTTGTTCATGTATGAAGATGTCATAACTGAATATAAGTGTTTGAACTATTTATGTTACATGTTTTAGACTATTTCTTTTGTCATTTTGTTGCTCTGGCATGAAGTAATTGTTTCAGAGTGAATTTATACAGCATGTGTTGAGAGTAATTTCCTTGGTCCACTTTGCTGTTTAGATTATCTCCTTTCTCTGTTGAAATTAAACTACATTTTTCAGGATACTGGACATATTGGAAAAGTTCATCATACGGAAAGGGTATAGCTTTTCCAGACTTGATGGCTCCACTCCAACTAACTTGCGCCAATCTTTGGTTGATGACTTCAATTCAAGCCCAAGCAAACAGGTAATTTTCTTTCGAGTCAAAAACTGATGGTAACTGTGTGCTCCAAAATTTTCCTCAACTCCACTTCCTTGTTTCAGGTGTTCCTCATATCAACTAGAGCTGGTGGCCTTGGATTGAATCTTGTAAGCGCAAATCGTGTGGTTATATTTGATCCAAACTGGAATCCTGCCTATGATTTACAGGCTCAGGACAGGTCATTTCGTTTTGGGCAGAAGCAGCATGTTGTAGTTTTCCGCCTTCTTGCGGCTGGGTCCTTTGAGGAACTTATTTATTCTCGTCAGGTGTACAAACAGCAGCTTTCAAATATTGCTGTTTCTGGGAAAATGGAAAAACGATATTTCGAAGGTGTCCAGGTACCTTCTTTTACTCCTGGAAGGGAACTTGTCATCACAATTTGATAGAGAAATGTAGAGTTTTAGTTTTTCACTCTATTGGCTTCTTTCAGGATTGCAAGCAATTTCAGGGCGAGCTTTTTGGGATTTGCAATCTGTTTCGTGATCTATCTGATAAACTTTTCACCAGTGAAATCATTGAATTACATGAGAAACAGGGAAAAGATGAGGGGCAGTGCTCTACTGCAGAACATGAACTAGCTGAGATTGGGAGCTATTTTCTCCCTCCAAAACAAGTAGATGCAAGAATTTTATCCGAGTCGGAGGCCAGCAGGCCAGGGGATACTGACAGTACTACTACTACAACTAATAAACCTGTTCTTGAAGAGCTAGGTAAGATAATTATTTTCATCTGATGTTCATGCTCTTCTGCTATTATTATGTCTTCCCTTGATATTGGCTGACATTCAATTGCTTGCGAGAGAAATTGTGATCACTTGAATTTCTCGTCTCAGTTTTATCTTTGAATTAATTCAATGGAAAGAGGAGAAACTTTGAAGAATCTTAGGCAAAAATTATGAGTAATGCGCAGCTAGTATCTTTATCTATTGCTAGAAAATAGTACATATGACCGAATTTGTTTATGCAACATGCACAAGGAGAGAGATAGAGAGAGAAACTCCTAGCACTATACCAATTGAGTTGCAAATCTACTGACACCGATTATATTCAGGTATTGTGTATGCTCACCGTAATGAGGACATCATCAATATTAGGCCTGGCATAAGAAAGAAAGAGGAAGAAAGAATTCCTCAAGATGTTATTCTGGCTGCTCCAGCTAAGCGAAGAAGAAAATCAGATGATGTTGGTGAGAAAGAAAATGTTGTGTCATCTGAATATTGGAAAAGAATCCAATATGGACTCCTTGCTCAGTTCAAGGGTATGGGAGAGGTGGAATTTAGCAAGTGGGTACTATCTGCAACTCATACAGAAAGAGAGAATGTGCTTCAGGAGTTCAAGAAGAGGAAAGAGAAGGTACCGAACGGTTGAAGTATGATCTTCTTGTATAGCTAATTTACAAGTAAAAACTGTAAATAAGTATAATATTGTTTTAAAATTTGGCTCTAGGCATGTTCAATTCATTGTATAGAATGTAGCTTTTCTTATAGATTCAGAAAAATTGAAGTGTATGGTGTGCTTGCGATGTAAATATATTTTGTAATCGTTTGTGGTCTATGTGCTTCAATTGCATAATCTGTGTTTCTATCTATATAGCTTCTGGCCTTTGGGTGGATTGTGACATTTGTCGAAAAACAGGTAGGTGTAAATGTGTAACTAACCTCCTTGAATGGCCTCCCCCCCCCCCCCCCCCCCCTCTTCTCTCTCTCTCATGATAACAGGATTGGAGTAGAATTACTAAAAAGTCACAAAATCAAATAAAAAAAATAGATTAATCTATTTTACACTATAAGATATAAAAAAAAAAAAAAAAAAAAAAAAAAAAAAAAAAAGACCGAAACTTACATGTTCTATGCATAAATATAAATGGAAAATTCGATAGTACTTCATTTACTGATCCAACCAACAAGTGGTACATAGTGTTCACTGATCATAAGCAAGAATTTTTTTTTTCTTTTGGTGTAAATATTAAAAGAAAATTCTCCATTTTTTAATTTATGGATCCATCATCCACCCTAGTAGTTATCCAACCAAGTGGTACATAGTGATCACTGATCATAAGCAACATAATTTTTTTAAAAAAAGAGAAAAGAATTCTCCATTTTTTTAATTTACGGATCCATCATCTAGCCTAGTAGTAGCAGGCGTTAATAGAGGGACAAATGGTGTGCCACAACAGTTATGATCCATTATCCGCCTGTTTTTATAGAATGGTGAGACTGGTTATCTCCAGCTTCACAAGCTTGCCCAGTCGGCCCTGGAGAAATAGGGCATGACTTCCGCCCCCTTCTGGATTCAAAAGCCTGTTTTACCAGGCAGAACTATGAGAGTCGCTAATTTTTATATCATAAATTCATATCCATATTGCATTATGTATCCGATCTCCTTAACAAATGCAAACGGTACTTTATTTATTTTTATATATATTTCAAAAAATAAAACTTTAGTACATTATGCATCACGACCAACTCGTTTTGCAAATAAAAAGTACAGTTTTTACTGATGTGGGGTAATACTTACAAGTTATCCTTCCATTCTCATTTTCGTCCACTCCGCAGATGGAAAAGTGAATAGGGCATAATTGAGCCCCTGAATATAAAATAACTTCCTTTGTCCCTTAATATGATTAATAACAGAAATTATAATACAAAAAGGCAAATATTAATTTATAACCCATATATAAGAGCTGTTAACAGAAAAACAAAAACCAACTGATCCTCCTAAATTGGTCTGAGATGGAACCAGCAGAGCATGTTTGAAATCCCATGCAATGGGAGGATACAGAGCTCATACATTCGTATAAATTAACTTGCTTTCAAGAACTTTAGTTCTTTTAGTAATTCAACAATATCTTTGGCTCTTATGCCATTTTTGACTAAATATTTTTACTCCTTTCAAATTTATTTCCTCTACTTTTTGGTTTTTGAATAGAAAATAAAAGAGCCAAGTCATTATTGCTGATGTTGTATTTGTTGGAAATTTAAAGTAATAATAAAAATAAAGATGTTATAATTTTATTGCTTTAAAATCTCAAATTCTATATACATTAGAAACAATGTAAAAGTGTGATATTTAACATGTTATAATCTTAAATATGGTGTCACTACTTAGACACAGGCTACTCCACTACTAACAATAAAATAAAACACTAATACATTTTTTCAATACTACTAACAACATAATAGTACACTAACATTAATTTTTTAATTTATTATAAAATATTAAATTTTAATTTTTGAATTATCCTTCAACAATATTAATAGAATAGAAGCAAAAGTAATGTTTTTTATTTTTTTCTCTTTTATTTTTTTTAATGGACACAAGATTCCACCAGTTTTATTTAATCACTATTTATTATGTTAATTATTTATAATCACTCAATATTAAGACAGACCTAGATTTCGACAAAGATATTTGAAAACAAAAAATCCATATAGCTGAACTCATTTAGTATGGTAATAAGGTTGAATTGTTTATTGTTATTATATTAATTATGGGACTTTCACGGTGCATTGATTTTTTTTTTAATGGTTTGTAAAAATCTCCCAAGAAGGTAAGATAGGGAATATTTCTCTTATATGGGTGAAAATCTCACACTGCTATAATTGTCTTCTTTATGCCCTTGAAGAGCTTATAAATAGGTTTTTACTTCAATTTGAGTGGGATCTCCACACATACCTAGTCAATTTATTATTTTTCCTTTGTCTTTCTTTTATTGCTTTCCTTAGGAGAGGATTAAAGTAATTCAATGTAGCTTTTATCTCACTTTTTCTTATAATCTTTCACTTTCAATTTCATTTTCAATGTATCATGATTCAATAATCAGTTTCTCTTTTGCCTTCACATTTAGATGATGCCTAGAGATTGATTTTTCGCTTATCAATTTATCAATAAAAACTTGTGTAAATCGGACCAACGTTCACCTATATTTTTTTTATTTGACTTTTCTAGAGGTGAAACATTTTAATAAACCCAATGTGAAGTCTTATATGATCTATGATACAAGATTTGAATTGGTTGATTTTAAATGTCGCCTTACAAGCACATGCTTGATATACTCTTTTATTGGAATTAATAGATCCAAATATTTGCCAAGAATGGCCGCCTAGAATCTATAAGAATGAAGGAGTTGATCTGAGACATCCTTTATTTGCTTATAAGAACAGGCGATTACCTATCTACATTAGTTTTGATGATTTTCCAATCGATCATTCACTCTACCATAATTATGCTGGACCGATGGACAATGACATCAATCAATTATATGGTAGAACTGATTTTAATGAGCAGGTCAATCAACCGGTGGATGAAGAGATTGAGTTATAGGAAGAGGTCGATCAACCAGAAGAGGATTTAGAAGAAGAGATTGATCTAGACCCAAAGGAAGATGAAGATCTTAAGGTTGGTCAATAGGTGAATGAGGACATCAACTTAGAATATGAGATCGATCAATAGGTAGAGGAGCATGAATTAAGCCAGAAGGTCAATAAGGAATTCAACTCAAATGATGTGCAAATCCACCATTGTTTCTCCATGGGCAACTCTGATGGGGGCAAAAGAATTTGGAGGATCTTTTACAAATTTGCCAAGGTGATAGTATATTAATTGATCTCCCTTTCAATAGATTTAGGTTCATAATAGTGTTTTTCTTTGTGAAAATTTCGCGCCAAGAATAAAAATGGCCAATAGTTGCATGAGTAGATTAATAATAATAATAATAATAATAATAATAATAATAATAATAATAATAATAATAGTAATAATAATCATATGAAATTCGACTTGTAGTTGTTAATGAGTATAAAATTATATCAAGTTCAATTGTACAAGGCAAGTCAATTGCATAGAATGCGGTCAGTTGTGATATTGGGTAACATGTTATGCAGAGGCCGAAGAGAATTTATAATGGGCACAAAAATTAGAAAACTATAACAATTACGCAAATTGGAAGATGATGGTGCATATATTTAGTCTATCAAAGCCAAAAGACATTGCAATTGAAAATGATAACACATGCATTCAGCCTATTAACATTGAGTTTTGATGGATTATATGATTCAACAATTGATAGCTTATAATTAGTTTACTTGACTCATAACTTTGTTTTTTAAGAACTTACCTGGCATTAACTGAATCAAACTTTCGGTCAATCTCATTAGTTCGTGCATGAGTTGAGATTATTTGGTCACCAATCGGTGTATCTCATCAAATTGTATTAAGAATTAAAAGTTGATCGCATTTCTACAACAAATTTGGGTCGTTTCAAATTTTTTGAAGATATTAAGAGAATCAAACATGCAAATGGGTCGATTGCTATGAGATCGATTAATCAATCGGGTTTGAAGATCAATCGAGTTTGAAGGTCAATAAGAGTTGCATCCCTTAAATAGAAACATCTCCAAATTCAGTTTTTTGTTGTTGATTATAGTTATCAACCTCAAAGCATTGACTGTAAAGATTGAGCATAAGGGAGGAGAAAGTCGGTTATAAGACTAGAGGAGACTTTCAAAAACCTTGCCGCATCAAAATGCAATCACGACATATATGGATGTAGCCGAACTCATCTTATTCACCGAAAGTTTAACTTTGCATGAGAATTTTATGCCCAAATTGTATATATATGAAGATTTTAGCTTAAATGACCATGAGAAGGATGAGAAACAATTCAACACTTGGCTAAAGATCAAGAACACTTAGCAAAGAAAATATTAGGCATTCATCTTGCATGTATATAATTTTGCTTGGCCATTGGTTCTGAATGTATTAAATATTTGGAAGATACAATGTCAACCTTGTTCTCTACACTATTTAAGTTCAAATAGTAAATTAATCGAGATTAATAAGATATTTTGGTCGAATATTTGAGGAGATTTTTACAAGTTTTTAGAAAAGATACAATTATTTAAATTCATTGAATCAATCAACTAAAATATTGTAGGTAGCAATATTAACACTTTGTAAAAATTCCCCAAGAAGGTACAAACACAATAGGCAATATTTCTCTTATATGGATTAAAATATCATATTGCTAGAATTATCTTTTTTATGCCCTTGAAGAGCCTATAAATAGACTTTTACTTCAACTTGAGAGGAGTCTCCACACACACCAAGTTAATTTATTATTTTTCCTTAATCTTCCTTTATCTTTTCTTTTATTTCTTTTCTTAGGAGTAGGATTAATTCAATGCATTTTTTATCTCACTTTTCTTTATAATCCATCACTTTCAATACCATTGTTAGTGTACCTTAACCTAATAGTCAGTTTTCTAAATGCGAATACAAGGCCTAGAAATTGATTATTCGCTTACTAATTTATCATTGAAATCTTTTGTAAATCAAACCAACAAAAACTCATAATTTTATTTAATTTCGCTTTTTCGGAGATAAAACAATTTCAAATTACTTTGTTGTGTTATTTTTCAATTCTTATAAGCCTACTTTTCAAAGAGAAATACTTAAGATTCCTATGAATCAAATATTCTTAGTTTGACTTGAAAAAAAGTAAAGCTGATAATTTTTGATACAAAACAATTAAACAATACGAAATAATACAGATTTAACACTATATAAATTTGAACTAAACAAATATGAGTCATAACCATATCAATATGATTGCGATATGAAAAAAAACTGTCATAAATAAATTTTACTTGTCTAACATATTAAGACACAAATAAAAATATATTATTTTCTCAATTATGAAAATATATCTAATTATTTTAGTATTACTTAAAATTCAAAGTATATAAAAAAAATTCAATATATATGAATTAATTTATAATACATGATATTAGAATATGCAAATAAATATTAATAAATTAATTATATAGCTATTAATTTTATATTATATTAATTAATATTATACTGATATATTTACTAATTTATATTTACATGAATTAATATATATTAATTAAATAATTATTTTACACCTAATTTAAACAAATAATTAGTTTAAATTAAAAAACTAAATAAATGATTATTTTACACATAATTTTAAAAAAATCTAATAAGAAAAAACTCTATGACATAAATAATTTTTAATTTAATATTTGCACCTATTCATGTATTATCATATTGTGTCATATCAATTATATATATTTAAATATGCTAAGTAAATTGTATATAATTATATGGTGTCATATCAAATATACACATTTAAATATATTAAGTAAATCGTATATAATTATATTGTATTGTGTAATCTATACACATTTAGATACGTCAAGTTAATCGTGTTAATACAAATTTAAATCTTGTCGTATATGTGTTTTGAATTTTTGATACGATTAATTAATCGTATAATATTTATGTTTAGGATTATACCTTATTGATACAAGACACAACATGAATTGTCACCTCTATGAAAAAGAGAGAAAAACATGAAATAGAATTAGTGTTTCCATTATATTACTTATAGTTACAACATTTAGATATGTTAAGTAAATCGTATATAATCATATTGTATAGACACGTCAAGTTAATCGTGTTTAATTGTATTAATACGAATTTTAACCTTGTTGTATCTGTGTTTCGAATTTTTGATATAATTAATTAATTGTATCATATTCATATTTAGTATAATTGGGTCATACATGATTGATATACAATACAACATGAATTGCCACCTCTAAGAAAAAGAGAGAAAAATATGAAATAGAATTAGTACTTCTATTCTATTACTTCTAATTGCAACATTTAGATATATTAAGTAAATCGTATATAATCATATTATATCAACACGTCAAGTTAATCGTGTTAACACGAATTTTAACCTTGTCGTATCTGTGTTTTGAATTTTTGATTCAATTAATTAATTATGTCATATTCGTATTTAGTATAATTAGATCATACATGATTGATACACAACACAACATGAATTGCCACCTCTAAGTTAAAAAAGAGAAAAACATGAAATAAAATTAGTGCTTCCATTCTATTACTTCTAGTTGCATTAATGCTTTCAGGTTTTCTAATTGCATTAATGCTTCCAATTTCCAAGTTTTATTCACAGCCATGAAGGATTAAATGCTATGGAGAATCTTCACCTCCCCCTTTTCCATATTCAAAGAAAAACTCCAAGTATTTTACTAGAGCTATGTCGAGACTCAGAGTTGCCCAAAATGGTCGGCATAAAGTGATCGAAACTAAACCTTGGTAGTTAGTCAAGCCGGGCAAAGCCATTTATTTTGTTGGGGACCTAACATTGGCTATAGAAATAGTACTCCATTAAAGACTAACAATCATGCCAAAGGGGATACAAAGGATGGCTGTGAGAAAAACCACATACACATTCTCATAACAAACCGGTCAAGAACTGCTCCTATGATTTAGATTTTTCAATAATGACCTGCTTCAAAGCAAGCAGATTTCTCACAAAAATTGCTCTCAAAATACAACAAAGCCCTCATTTTCGACGTTTAGTTGTATTTTTAACAATATTGGAAGCTACTTTTTCTGTATCTTGAATCTAGAAACCAGCTTAAAAGGTTGGGAGTTTGACAACTACAAGTTCAATGTCACCGTTAGGGAGTATAGTTTATCAAATAATAACCTCTGTGCTATAATATTACTCAAGTAAAAAAGCAATACCTGTGATGGTGCGGTCCACTCTTGCAAAGTTTGAACATCATGAGTATGCTCGACAATAAAGCCCATAACTTTGAGGATAATTTTCGATTTCAAAAGATAAGTTAACAAATGAACATACCTTGGAATTGTCAAATCCTTGTCTTGAGGTCCATACAGGAGCCTTGGGATGGACAGAGAGGCACATTAAGCAATTGGGATTTAAAGAAGAACCACTTAAAACACATCATTCATGAACTGATATCAGCAACAATACTTGTAATGAAGTTACAGTTCGTTGTTGTGAATTTGTGTATATATTATTGGATTGCACTACAATTGAGCCAGTACAAGCCTCCAACGCCAAAGAATATGTATTTGATAAGAAAGCCCCATGATTACTTAAAAAAGATATTTCAGCCAATTTACAAGAGCAGTAATATACCTTCACACTATCAAATTGCGATTTTATAGTCTGTGGCGGCACCTACAAGTAGAAACAAAACTAGGATGGCATTAAGTTTATTCCTCTTTATATATTACTTTTTTTTTATGTCATTTGAATAATGTTGATTAAGATTGTCCACAACATAAAATAAATCATGAACATGAATAACTTACCACTTCAACATCTTTAAAATATCTTGTCACAAGAATATCAATTATAGTGGAAATATGGAACAAAACATGCTCTTAAAGAAAACGTTTCATCAAAAATAAGGAACTTTGATCACAGGTTTTTAAGCCTAACCACCCACACAAGCAGACTAACACACGTGGTCTAATTAAACAACCAGTTACTCAAATACTTAGCTAATAAGTGAGAGCAATAATTGAACTGAACATCCCCATCCAAAAAGAGCATATTAATAACCTAGGAGATTAATTAAAATTCCAATTCCATGATTTAACATCAGTTAGTTCCCAAGATTAACCTATCAAATCATAAGCCAACTTTATACCAAATGAAATTCTACATTCATGACCATCAAGAAAGAGGATTGTAACTTATGGATATTGGCCTAAACCCGTATACATATGTATATATGTGTGACCAATCACCAATTCTATAGTCAAATAAGTGAAGTAGTAAATAATTACAAATTTGAGAAAGAAAAGTGAGAGATTTAACAATATAAGGATTTGTGACAAGAAAATATGGATAAGGACAGTTTGTGCTACAAGAATGAATAGAAAATTGAGCAATGAGAAAGGCTCTAAATTATAAACTAAGCTTTCGAGATCCTTGGATGAAAAATATATTGTACTAAGATCCACAAAGAAAACACAATAGTAATTTTATAAGAGGATAAATGTAAACATTTGAATACCTCGTTTCTTGATAAAGATACTTTTTCAACTCCCTCCATCACTTCAGGAAGCAATAAAGCCTTCTCATTAGGAACAAACTTCTTTACCTGAGTCAAACTTCTGCTCTTCAGCATATCATCTGAAGATGCAAAAAAAAAAGGTCTTATATGCATGTTTTGATGAAATTAGAACCATCAAGAAAATGTAACAGAGTTAACAAAAGTTGTGCTTGTGTGCATTTATTTCACATTTTGTTTATTCAGATTCTTTTATAGTTCTCCCACTTATGGGCTCCTTTCCAACCCTAACCCCCACCCAATAACACACCAACCAAATTACAGTGAAAGCAAAAAGATGAAATAGTTGAAGGTTAACATTTCAGCATAGGTTGCACCGTCAAACCTGTACACTACATTCTCAAATTTCAGAATAAATAGTAGACAGATTTAAAATATAATTACAAGAAAGAGAAACCACAATGTTGTGCTCAGACAATCGCTGAAATTTTAACAACTCTTCACCAGGAGTTTGTTGGTAGCACCACAGAATATAATGATATGGCAAGGGATGAATACTTTAAAATGAAATGTTGTTCTCTGCAAAGAAAAGATCTTGATAAGCACTATCAAAGAATGACTAGAAGATTTTATCTTCTTGGAGGAGCCAATGATGCCAATTTAAAGCAAGCATTCTTAATGTCATTCCCAGATAGTATCTCCAATCACATTCAGTTCCAGCTTAGAGAAAAGAATATCGATTTGAATTCTTTAACTCTTGGAGAAATCTATCAAAGAATCTTACTGGCAGTTGATAAGATATGTGCACAGCAACAAATGGTCAAGGAGCTTATGACATTTGACCAAGACTCTTCGTGGAAGAAAGCATGCAAGAGATCAAATCTTCAGATTAAGTGCAAAAATAAAAAATGTACTTGTCCTCCTAAGAAATCCAAAAAGTTTCACAAATGGAGACCTCCTGATAAGCATAGACTAAGGAGACACAAATGAAAGAAGTTTAAATTCTTCAAAAGAAGAAAGGGCAGATTCAAAAAGGGTGACAGATGCTATGTATGTGGCAAAAAGGGGCATTTTGCAAAAAATTATCCAAACAAACCAAAGAAAGCTGCAAAAATTATTCAGAAGATACATCAGGTCACTCAGATAGACCTAGATGATGCAGATGTAGAATCTTTGTTCTCATTGGATGATGAAGCTGATTCCAGAGCACTGTTCGCAGCAGAATTTACTGATTCAGAATCAGAATATGAAGATGAGTATCTTGAGGATTTTCCATCTCAATACTTTATTTTTCCAGATCAATTCATGCCTCCTGTTTTAACTATTGAACCTTTCCCACTCATTCCTGAAACACCACTTTCAACAGATCTTACACTTTTTTCATCACCTACAGCCTACTCTACTCAAACTATACATCCCATTCCATTAATACCTATTGTTGTTTTTCCCCATAAGTATCATAAACCCATCAAAATAATTGCACTCATTGATACTGGAGCTCATAGATCAATGATGAATCCAGTCATTCTTCAAGAACGGTATTGGATGAATTATGATCAACATTTTCAAGCAACGGATGGAAAAGTGTTCACCACCACTCTCAGAACTAGAAATCCCATCAAAATACAAATCTTTCCAGAGCTCACTGTGTGGACTCATGTTCTAGGATCAAATCTTCCTGACAAAGATTTGGTTCTCGATTTTGATTTGTATTCCAAGCTAAATAAACTATCCATCTTACCCACTGGAGTCCGGTATAAAAATCAGATACTACCATTCACAAATATACCTTCCCTCTTTACTCTACAACCTTCCCAGATTTACCCTTCATTATCATCTGATCTGGTAAAAGAACTTCAAGAGTTCTGTTGTGCTCTCTCACATGCTGAATTTTCATAGAAGCATTCTTCTCCTTTATGGACTCAACCAGAATTCTTTATCACTCTTCCTTTCAAGAATTCTGAGGATATCAATCCAACAAAAGCATCCCATCCTGGTATGTCACCAGAAGATATGAAGCTTGCAATAACAGAATGTTCGCAATTGATGACAGAAGGATTGATTCAGTTAACAAAGTCAAATTGGGCATGTCAAGCATTTTATGTTAATAAAAGGTCAGAACAAGTCAGAGGAAGAAAGAGGTTAGTCATTGACTACAAGCCTCTAAACCATTTTCTTAAAGATGACAAGTATCCTCTTCCGAGGATTAACTCCATGTTTCCTTATATGGCCTCTGCAAAAATCTTCTTTAAGTTTGACCTCAAAGCAGGATTTTGGTAGCTTGGTATAATACCTGAGAATAGGTATAAAACAGCTTTCTACATTCCAAACCATCACTATGAATGGACAATAATGTCGTTTGGTTTAAAGGTAGCACCTTCACTATTCCAGAAAGCAATGATCAGAATATATGAACCATTGTTGTCCACAGCCCTGATCTACATAGATGACATTCTATTGTTCAGCCCAGATATTGATTCTCACAATGAAACTGTGAAGAAATTCATTGAACTCACTAAAGCCCACGGTGTAATGCTGAGCCCAACAAAAATGAAGCTGACCCAAACAAAAATTGACTTCCTTGGAATGGAATTTTCCAATGGAACATACAGGCCTCAGCCACATTTGGCCCAAGAATTATTAAAATTCTCTTATGAGAATTTAACAGTAAAACAAGTTCAACAGTTCTTAGGCATTGCAAATTACATCAGACAATTCATCATCAGTTATAGTAAGTTGGTAAGACCTCTTTATCAACTTTTGAGAAAGGAGCCTCCACCTTGGTCAACCATTCACACTAAAGTAGTGCAGCAACTCAAGTAAGTGACTCAGACTCTACCCCACTTGCAGATTCCCTCCACAGGGAAAAGGATACTTCAGATAGACGCATCAGATGAATATTGGGGTGCAGTACTATTTGAGATAGTTGGAGATCATAAAAAAGTATGCGGATATGCTAGCGGTCATTTCAAAGACAGTGAATTGCATTACCATTCAACCTTAAAAGAAATTCTATCGGTAAAATATGGAATCAAGAAATTTGAAGTCCATTTGATAGGACATCACTTTACTGTTGTGATGGATTGTTCGTCCTTTCCAAGAATGCTAGACTTCAGACAAAAGACTATTCCACACCCACAACTTTTGAGATGGAAAGAATGGTTCAGTCGCTACAGCTTTGATGTTCAGCATATAAAAGGAAACAAGAACTTAATTCCATATTTCTTATCCAGACCTCCTCCTTCAATTGATCTCATCTCTTCTTCTTCAGAAATTTCTTTGATCTTCATGGCATCACCAAGTTCTAGTTCACCTTTCAGTACTCCAACTCCAACTCAGTATGATTTCCTTTCAGATTTCCCTCCTGGTTGTCCAAAGACAGATCTGAAAAAGATTCAAAGTTTTGCACAAAACATGTTGTTTACTTACATGATTCTCTTTCAAGATAAGATCGGAGCACCTCGAAGGATTGTCTATTGCCCATCAGAATATCCATGGGTAATGATCTATAGGTTGACCCCAGCCTATATGTTTCCAGAACAACTTTGGTATCTCTGGTGTCAGTCAACTTTGTACTACCATGCAATCCAGATTGAACTAATTAGAATGCTCGCATTCATTGATAATCCAGAAAATATGCAAACTCCACAAATCAAGTTTTTAACTTGGTTTCAGCCACTCTCATTTTAGAAGCAGCAATTTGCAGACTTAATTCTTCACAATTCCAGTCCCAACAATGTTCCAGACCACATCACAGGAATTTTCATATTCCACAGGTCCTACACGACAGTCTTAGGAACTTCAAGAATTGTCACTCTCACAAGATGCAGAGTTTGGAAAGTCATTTGCCACGAAGACCCAGAAAATCAAAAAAAAATCAAGACACTACTTCTTAGAGAATTAAGGTTAGAAAATAATCATTACAGTCTTCCACCTATTAGCTTCACAGCTATAGGACCAGATTCATGCAAAAGGATAAAGATGTTTCCATGGCCTCCTACACTAAAGCCTAAACTTAGGCAGGAAGATGAAGATCACAATTTCGAACCAGATTCTTAAGAAGATGACTTTGACAAAGTCAATGAGGAAGATGTCACTATAACAGTCCCAAAGTCACAGGCAAGTTCAAGTTCGAATCCCAACTCAAATGAAAGGTCCATGTTTCGTTTTGATGAAGATACGGATTTCAGTTAGCAGCCATATTAGGATCCTCCACTAGAACCATTCAGGCCCAGGAGATATCCAAACAGCAGGCCCATTCCTCCGGGAGAAAAAGATAATCTAGATGACTGGCCCATAGAAAGCCCAGAGCCTTCTCTAGAAGATCAGAACATGTCTCCATCACATGAACCTATCCATAAATGATAATAAGTGGTTGTTAAATGTTTCCCACTTACTCTTGTAAGTTTGTAATAAAGTAGATGTGATAGTAACTTTAATAAATGTGTGTTACTATTCACTTTACTTTAAGTCATGTTTACTTTTCCTTTATGTCATTATAAAATAGTGTTCGCACTATTAAGGAATCTTTCATTGCTCTTGTATTATATATACCTCTTCTTACAGATGGAAGAGGGCAGGATGTAAGTACCAAAGTGTTTAAGCAATAAAAGAATATGTTTGCTTAATCTTCTTTTCTTCTCTAAATTGTTAGTCAGTTAATAGTGTCCAATAAGTCTCATCGATCATTCAAGTAAACCAGTAGCCTTGAAAGTTATTTGAGTATTAATGAGTTGAGAATACAAAAGAGGACAGTCCTACCAGTGGCTAAAGAATGTGCCTTTCGGGATAGTCATACCTTGTTTCTTGATTCCTGACTTCTTAGATGAGTTTCTCTTCTTATGAGTTAGTTTGAATCTTAGTTCTTATAAGGTTTATAGGCTGGAAAACATACTCTGCACTCTACTGGGGCAAAGGACGGTAACCATCCCGTTGTGAGACTGGTGACAATGCCACGAACCTGTAAGTTCTAGGGTTAACAATGCTTCAACAATGACATTTTGAACTTTTATCTATTCTTATGGTTTCCTTATTTGATACTCAACTCTAGTCAGTAATTGAAATTGAGGATTAACTCATCACAAATATAATCAAACTGTAATAACCAATATTACAGTCCTTACCTCTGAATGAGTTTGTGGTTCAAAATTATTAACATTAATTTTAGTTTGATTATATACAAGATTGACACAATCATTTTCAGCTACATTAGTTTGCTCATATTCATCACTCTCATTATCAGTTTCAACAGTATCATTGTGCCCATCTTCATCACTCTTATTATCACTTTCAACTGTACAGTGCTCATCACTCTTATTGTCACCTTCAACAGCAAGTTCTTCTTTCTCAAGTTCATCAAACCTAGACATTATATGTCCATATTCATCATCTTCAACTGTAACTTTCTTGCCATTCGTCTCTGAAAAAGAATAACAATGTCTCAATTGCTGAACTAGAA
Organism: Triadica sebifera; assembly: GCA_023653625.1. Lineage (NCBI taxonomy): Eukaryota > Viridiplantae > Streptophyta > Magnoliopsida > Malpighiales > Euphorbiaceae > Triadica > Triadica sebifera. The sequence continues at coordinate 5,616,912 of CM042904.1, read as the reverse complement.
ATAATGGGCAAGCTTTCAAATTGAAGACTAATAACAAGACGGAGCACAGAAAACTATGGACATCAACAGAAACCCAAACCGTTATATTGCTTAGTAATTTAGTGAAGTGACCTGACAAATCCTTAATTTTTAAAGCATTGATATTTTATTGACCATGACTATCTCCTGTTGTTCAGAAAAACCTCTTCACTTTGCAAAATTATAAAGTGAAGTAACCTGCCGAAACTCGTAAATTTTTAAAGAAGTGATACATGATATTAACCATGACTATCTCCTGCTGTTGAAAGAAACTTCTCAACCTCACAAATCTTAGAAACATAAAAACAATGTGTTGAACATTTCATGCTCGTCAATGGAAAAGGTTAAGGAAAAAAAGCTATTATTTATGCCTTCTGCTGACTACAAACCCCATATTAACTAACATGTACAAGAAGAAAACCTCATATTTTTTTGCATCCAAAGTATAAAGCTTGGAAATTTTAAAAATATATTGAATACATATGAACTATCCCTATGATTTATATCATGCGGCAGGAATATGAAATGAAAACTGAGAGAAAAACATTACCAAATGCATAATAATATCCCTGATGCACTTTAATAATTTAATTGCAGTTGAAAGTTTCAAAACCAAGCAATTGACAGCAAAACAATAGCCCTAGAGTTGTCTGGTTTAGATTGTCCTTCACTAGAAATTTCCTCCATATAGTCTTCTCTTATCTCCACAAAACCCTCCTATCGCCCATATTGATGGAACAATAAACCACATAAATGCCTAAGCATTAAAGAAACACATATCTAACTAGTAACCAAAAAGGTAACTAGTAACCAAAAAGGGAACTGTGCTTATTATTAATATTTCCAGTACCAAATAATAAATTAGCCAAACACATTGTTGCCTCAGAAGTAGTAAAATCAAAAAATGAAGCTTCAGCTCTAAGATCCTTTATGTTAGCCTTAAGAGATTCGACTTGAGAATCCAAAGCCTTCCCTCTCCTTTTCAAAATTTCCACAGTTTGCTTCGCTGTTCTTTTTACACCGTAACCTTCTCCTAAAAGAACCTTCACAGAGAGCAATTTCCATTACTAAGCCCTACCCAACCCCAATAAATAATCAACCTAAAGAAACTAAACAAACAACGAGAATTAACCAAAAAATAAAAAGGGTTACCATGAACTCATTTATATGTATCACTCGGCCGGGAAAGAACGCAACTTTACCAAATGGAACCTGTAGTATTAAAAAGATCAGCATTATAAACCAAAGTGAATACTGAGGGAGAGCGTGGTAGATAGAGGAAGTAAGCTCACCATGACATCATGGTGGATCTCTTTGGGGAGGCGGGAGACGAGGTTAATGAGATTGGTGTTATTGGCAATGAATTCCTTGAGATGGTGGAGCTCCTGCTTCTCCGCAATCACGTCATCCACTCGTTTCGCCGCTTTCTATGCTTCGTCGGCTGGAAACATAGATGCGATCGACATCACCGTCCCCTTTGCAGGCTCCTCCATAGTTGTTTGTAGAGTGAAATCGGCGTTGATAGTGAACTTTGAGTGAGGGAAAACAAAAGGAGGCAGGGGAGAGGAGAGGGAATTGTGAGGGTAATTTTTATTGATGGTATTAATTTATAAGGCTAAACTAATTTTAAATTGATTTTATAATTCATAACCGTTTCTATTCAAGTCTGTTAGTGCGGTTTACTGTTTTTGATATTGACATTGAATTTGAAAAAAAAAATATTTTTTTAAAAAATTATTTTATTTTTTTGAATTTTAAAAATTATTTTGGATAAAAATAAATAAATAAATATTTTTATCAGAAATAGATTTTAAAAAATAGTTTATAAAAAATAAAAAAATCAGTCAATTAAATCAAAAAAATTTAAATATATTTTTTAACACTCAACAACAATCTCAAATACTTCATTAATAGCTTATTGATGTGTAATTTCTACCTCAATAAAAAATAAATTAGGTGGAAATTTAAAAAAAAAATACATAGAATTTTAAAATGAATAAACAATAATACATTTCTAATTACAATCATATATTTCTCAAATTTTCAAAAACTATGAATTTGACTTTATATTTTCTTGAATTTTTCCACACTTTTCCTCTGACTTCATACTTTCTTTAACTTTTCCACACTTTTTTTAACTTTCTCGCACTTTCTTTTATTTTCTCACAAACAAAACAACATAAATTAATTTTTTTAATTTTTGTCCTTACGTGTTAATATTAATAGTTGAAAAGTTAGATCTACAAGTTCCAAAAACTTGTTTCGATTGTAAATTTTTAGTGGAGCATTACCTATACTTGGGTCTCTAATTGGTCTTTCCTCTGTCACCCTCACCCTCCATCTCCTCCTTTCCCTCCTTTCATGCAATTGTCACATCTCGTTTGGTCCGACTCCAGTCATCCATATTCTCGTTGTAGCTCTTTTCTCAGCCTTTTGTCTAAAGCTTCAAATGAGAGAAAAAGAAATTATTCATTCAATATTACAAAATCAAGCTTTAAGTACATTATCAAATAAGAAAAGTGGTCGTGCTTTATTATTTATGTTTGTTCATATCCTAATGCATCGTTTCTTTTTATACTTTTTTTTATAAAAGAATTTGTATGAGATTAAATGAAGTTCAGATGGAAAGTTAAATTGGTTAAAATTAAAAACCCATAGTTCTCTAGTTAGGATTTGATGATAAAGAGTTTGAGTTCAATCTCTGATTGATCTTTCTTTTTTTCAAAATACCAAATTTCAACAGTCTTCTCTTTCATATCACTTCACTTTAATTGAGAGAAATGATCTTATTCGTATTCTGATTGTTTTTTATTTATATTATTTTTCTTTTTTTAGTGAAATGAGATTTCGTGGAAAACTAACATTTTTAATGAAAAAAAAAAAACAACTTCGATTTCTTTTCTCTTTAGATGCATTCTCATATAGATACTATAATTGAAATTGATAAATTGAATATTAGCAATTTCAGCAAATAAAAAAGTAAATTAATTATCTTTTTTATTTATATTTTCCAGTAGGCACAAGGCCCACCGGCCTCAGAGAGAGAGAGTATGCGCAAGTGAGTGCAGTGAGGGGAATGAGAAAGATGAAATTTTAGATTGAGATGCATAATACTGTAAATGAATCAAGCTACTTGAAAATTATTTGGATCTCTGTTCAGAAAAAAAAAGACTAGTTTAAAATCATTTATTATTGTTAACGAGTTAAGTTCAAGCTCAAATCCAAGGTCGAAAATCTTATCGAGCTCAAACTTAAACTTAATACTGTTTGACTTGTCAGTTTGCAAACATGTTCATTTATAAGCTCGCAAACATATTCGTTTAAAAAGCTCGTGAACGTTTTCGTTTACAGACTTGGGAACATGTTCACGAATATATTCACTTAAATGCTCACGAACATAGTCATTTAAAAACTCGCAAATATGTTCATTTAAAAGCTTGCAAATATATTCGTTTAAAAACTCACAAATATACTCATTTAGGGTTCGTTTATATTATATTTTGTTATCGAACTCGATGTTTTATCATTATTAGTTAACGAGCTAAACTCAAGTTTTTGTCATTCTTAATTAACTAGTCAAACTCGAGTTTTTGTCATTATTAGTTAATGAATCGAACTCAAGATTTTGTCATTACTAATTAACGAGCCGAATTTGAAATTTTGTCATTATTAGTTAACAAACTGAATTCAAACTAAGTTCGTTAACTATAATAAACGAGTTTTTTTCGAACCAAACTTGAGTCGCTCAAGAATTTAATAATTTTTAAATGAGCTGAACTTAAACTCAAATATAAAAACTCAAATTGAGCTCGAGCCAAGTTCGTGCCTGTAATAAATTTAAACGAACAAAATTCGAGTTCACCAATATTCAACTTGGTTCAGTTTGTTTACAGTCTTAAAAATATATATTCAATTTCTTGTTCTTCTACCATTATAATATAATTTAAATATTTGATTTTAAAATATTTGATTTTAGGGATTTAGGGTTTTTCTACAAATTTCTTTTTGTTCTTTTTTTAACAAATTATTGACTTTATTATAATATAATTTATTTTTTAAAATTTATATTTATTTTTTCAAAAATTTCTCATCATTATTTAAAAAAATTTGTTGACAAGACTTTCCATGTCACAATTCCATTAGTTGAAGTTACTAAGATTTGACTACAAAAGTTTTGTATTACAAAATCAATTTAAAAGGGGTTTAGCATTATAAATAAAACTTAAAGTATTAAGCTATTATGAGTTATATAGTTTGAATACTGAAAATTATTCAGATTTATGTGCCAAAAAGACCATCCTAATACTTAAACACACTGCTTTAATCTCATTATATAGTTAATATAATTTTATGTTATATATATATATGAGATTTTTTTATTATAATTCTTAGTACTAAATAATATTAAATACTATATCATTAAATGCATATAATTATCGTAGAATTAATTAAATCATTAAATTTTTTATCTAATAATTAAAAAATTAATATTCAATTGAACCATAACTATTAAAATATAACCTATATATTTTATATAATGATTCATATTATAATTATTGATCATAACAAAACAGGAATATGTTAGACAATTAGGAAGTGAAATATGTTTGTATGAAAAATATGTCAACCTATAAATTCATAATGTGTCAACCCATAATATATTATTATGTTAAAAATTAATCTTTGTTTTATAAACTTTTTTAATTCATTAATCTTCAAATCAAGGAATTCTTCTATCTTTGTTATAATAATTATTTATTTTCCGTTCATATATAGAACTTTTTATTGAAATATGCTTCTTTAGATTGTATTTATATTTTTTATTTGTAAATTTAGTTAATAATCCATCATCATATTTTAAGAAAATATTTTTTACAATTATTTCTATAATTTAATAATATTTTTTATAATAATATATTATTAATTCAAAGTATTAATTGAGAGACCGATTTGACTTAAATGAAAATTTTTTATCCAATCAACATTTAAGGAAGGGTAATGAAATTTGCAAAAATATTTCAGTGAGATTATTTTTTAAGAAAGTTTATATACTATAAATTTTTTATTCTATGTGTAAACAAAATATTTCAATTTTTTAATAAAAGATATAAAAAATTATAAAACAGGATATTTTTTAAAATTAAATGAGTAAAATAATTAAATATTAAAATGATATGCTAACTAAATTTATTTTTGATAGAAAAAACATTTATCTAAAATTTTATAAGGTTCGAAATAAATTGCTCCATAATTGGACAGACAGGAGCGTGGTTTTCACCTTCTCCCTGGAGCGTATTTCGGCACTCAGCCCAACAGAACACACAACTGTCTCTCTTGACCTCCATTTTACCAAAAACCAAATAGGAGAGAAGAAGCAGCCATGTCAACCTTCAACTACTGATACCAACAAAAATAAAAACCCAATCTTTAATTCAACGCCCACATCTACTTTATCGAATTCTTCAATCTTTAATCATAACATTATCATTAATATTTCCCTGTTTTTCTCTACCTTAATCTGTCTATTATCCTACCATTTTTGTATCCATAAGTTTCCTGATTTAAAAATCTCTAAGTAGAACCTAATTTTGCTTGGTTTGGTGATTACTTGGATTGATAATCTCATAATCAAGTCGTTGAGCTCTCACTTTCTCTTCAGGTTGTTAGTTTCAATTTGTTTGTTTGACTCCCCTTCAAGCAACCTCTTCCTTTCTCTTTTTTAGTTAAATGGGGGAATTGGTTTCTTTATGCTCTGCTGCTTTTCGGAGTGGGTGTATTTTGAAATTGAATCTTTAGCGGGTGCTGCTGGGGGGTGGGTTGGAGTGGAGTGGGGCGTTTTGTTGATATGGTTAGCTGTGAGAATTTGGGTTTTTTGTATCTGAAAAAAGGGCGACAATTAGGGTTTCTTTCTCGAATTGTTTTCGGGTTGTGGTTTGGGTTTGCGGTTCTACGACCGGTGGCGGGTATCAGACCCTTGAAAGAACGGACTCGTTCGTGGGGCGATGAGGTTAGTATCGATGCCCGCAACTTTAATAATTTGTATATTTTTGTGAGAATCCATTAGTAGAATTATAACTTTGGATCTAAAAGGTAAGTCTTGACTGCATAGGTTTTGTAGTTAATTATGTCAATATCGGATTTTTTTAACCAGCTTTGAGTGAGAATATTATGTTTAACCTTGTCAAGTTTGCTCAATTTTCCGTTTCTCAAGTAAAATGTGTTGGGTGATTGACCTGTGAATGCTAAGGGGTTTTAGCAGGAGTATTGCATTGATATATACTTGAAAAAACGACTTCTGGAGATGGAAATGGGAAATGTCAAGTTTAGTTGCATAGTAGTGTGATGTTGCAGATTTTTTGGTCATCAAACTAGTGGATTTTTTATCTGTGCGAGAAGGTAAAAGAGAACTTTGATGCTGGTACTATGAGATGGAAAAAGGATGTTTTAGGAGTGTTGCGAGTGGAGTTTTTATTGCATTCTTATCTATTTCCAGTTGCCAAGATAAAATAGGTGCAATAAGAAAACCAAAAAAAACAACAAAAAGATAGAATGAGAAAAAGAGTGATAGATACTTTAGTTCAGGGTAAGTTTATGAAGAAAATTGCATAATTAGTGTGATGGGTTCTAATTTCTTTTAATTATTGCTATTCCTTTTTGCAGTGGCTGTTTATGAGAAAAGATGAAAATGATTTGGGACCGTTTTCTGTATGGAACATAACAGGAACTTATCGAGGTTCGTGACTGTTGTACAGTTGTACTTGGTCATATATTGCATATGCACATTCCTTTTGGACATGTAATTGGTGACAAATGCTTTTTCTTATGTTCTATAATACAGTGAAGTGTTTTGCTATTTCAGCAGACTTGATTTCTGGATCTATAATGTGGCCCAACATCCAGTGTTAATGAAAATATGAACTCCATGGAGATGTTATTTAGGATAATTAGATTATTATTAGAGCATAAGCAGATATGGCATATGATGAATGTTTGAAAAACACTTGGATCATTGTCTTGATTGATTTCATGTGGTTAGTTTCAATATTTAATTTTATGCAGATGTTCTGAAAATGCAATGCAGTTACTTGCAAGAGATAGTAGCAAAGCTGTTTGGGATTAAGGATTAGTGGAGATGGGTGGAGTATTAATATGCTATTTGATTTTCTTGAGATTGTGTTTTCCAATTGCATAAGATTCTTACATTATATTATTCATTGCAAAGTGCATGGGGCTATAGCTTGAAGAATATTTACAAAAGAACATAGAAAAGAGAGTTAAGAATAAAAAAGAAAGGGAGATTTAGAATTCTGATATGTCAGGATATGTTCGTCTGATCCGATTACACTCTTTTTGTTATCTTGGCAACGGATGAACTGTAACAGTTATCTATCCCGCCCTTAATCCTGCTTGGGAATGGCAATTATTAGCCACTTGCCAGATATTTTGGGATATACACTTGAATTTGACTGATGCTTGGTATGTATTTTGACATGGGCAATGTAATTTGAAATCATTAGTGGGGCTTTTGTGAACAAGTACATGTAAAATTTGTTGCAAGTTTTGGGAATTTTTCAGGACATTTTAAAATATAAACGCAAAACTTTCATTTAAGTGAATTTCATGCATTGTGTTTCAAAATTGCAAGTTAGTTAATATGTTGAATCGGGTTTGGTCTTCTGTGCTTCTTTTATCATATGTTTTGGGCTTCTGAGTTGCAGGGACTTGGAAATTTCTAGATTCCACAAATACTTCCTCCAGGTTTCCGGATTTCAGGAAATCCAATGGAGAATCTGTCATTGAATTGGTCAGTGCACCAACCAAAATAACTGGTGTGCATTATGTCCAGGTGAGGAATTCCCCCTGCATTTTGGGATCTCTCCTTTTGCAAATTCTCAAATGAGTAGAAATAAATTTTGATCAAAATCTCTTTGAACTAGCAATACCTTGAAACCTGTATAGAAGTTATCTATTATGATTGATGGACCTCTATGCCTTTGCAGTTGAGTTTTGTGCACCCCAAATTGCAAAGAATATACATTAGAAAAAAGATAAAGACAGACAGGCATAGTACAACAAAATTTGAACAAAATGAGGATATACTACACTTGCATGCTAAAAATTGCATAGAAAAATGAATATCCAACTAATTAGCCGTATGAATAATCATCATGTTTGTTTTTGTTGCAAATTTAACATTAGTTTAGCATAATAAATTTAGTAAAATGCTGAATTATCTTCTTTTTGTTCTGGTGCTGGTTTGCAGTCACCTTTAGTATTGGATGTCAAACACATGTATGTCACTTTGACACTTTGAGTCTTCTCCAGAACGGCTCTATTTAGCCTAAATTAATTGGGTCTTCTGCTTCTAAGTTGGATGTTTTTGTCTTCTGAAGCTGGTGATACTGCTGGAATCAGACTTCTATTTGGTCATAAAATGATTGAGGACCTTTTATACATGTTCATTGATGGTAATGGTCAACAAGTGTAGCCCAAAATGTTGCTTTTATGGCCTAGTATATGCATCTTTCTCTTGTAATTTGTCGTATCAATATTTGCTTTAATTTCTGGTTCTTCATAGTGTGGTCACATTCTCGCTAAAAATATTAGTTTTTTTGTTCATGGTGTTGGAACAGGGTGTTATTATTTTCCATGATGTGTTTGACAATGCACATAATGTTGGTGGTTCTCAAATCAGGGTGGAAGGTGTATATATATGGCCCTTTAGACAACTTCGAATGGTTGCCAACAGGTGAATCTCTTTGGTGTTAGCATATCAGCTGCGCATCAGAAGTTCTTCAAATGCATTTTTCAGTACATATTCACTGAAACTTATTGGCTTGGATTTTTGTTTTCTCGAAGTATGGATCCTTTTACAGCCAGATTAAGGACTTATTTGGGACATGGATAAATAAGTTTCCATGAAAAATTTATTCTTCACACTTCACACGCTTGCATTTAATCTTATATGAAATAGTTATATTGTTATTTTGCTTTCCTTTACTTTTTTTGTTCAACATTTCTGACGATACACATGACTCTAGTAGCTTTTGCATGATTTTCCTTGTTGATGTATCTTATAGATTTGGTTTATTAGTCTGTTTCAATGCTAATTTTCTGCTGTTAATGCTATATGACAGTGGGAAGGATGGTGAGCTGAGCCAAGAGGATGATTATATTCTCTCTAATCCATATCATTTGGTAGTACTTCTTACTCAGCTTATGTATGATATGCTCCAATATATTTTGATCTTAGTTGCTTAAAAGACTGCCTCCTATTTTCTTACTATTGCTTTTGATCTTACTGTGTATGATTAGTTGTTGCTCAGTCTTCCTCTCTTTCTTTTTGCTATATCTGGTTTCAATAAGCTGGAAACATGTTATGTTGACTATTCTTTACATGTGTGAATTCATTTACAGAATTACTGCGTGTTTGTCTGTATCACAAATTTGACTGGAGAACTGGTTTTATTTATTTGATTAGTTTTAAGGTAATTGTTAACTATGAGGTTGGGCTTGAAGTATGTGCTTAGTTGGTGTTGCATCTGTGTTGAGAGAACCTTTGTTCTGATTTAGTGCCGGTATTTCTGAATGCCAAACTAGCTTCTTTCTGGATTCTCTCAAGCAAATGTATGAATTGACCAAAAAATTAGTGTTATCATCTTAATTTTTTCCTATAGTGGATGAGTGATATTGAATCTAACTTACAGCTCTGTTGAACAGCTTGGAGTTTTCTCATCTCAAGTGTTCCAAGAATCGCAACGAGATAAAATATGGAGAAGAAAAAACTGTAATTTTCTTTATTTAAATTGGGTTCAAATTAAAGTTATCAATTAGTGCTATTTATTTTACTGTCTTATTGCAGCACCAATTTATGAGATGGAGAAACATTGCAATATTGAAATTGCAGCCCAAATTACGCGTGTCTCATCAAATCAAAATGGTATTTGAATTCTCTTGGCATGTGATTTTTTTTTTCAAATTGTTTTCTTTCTGTTGCTCACTTTGATGTGTGCTAGTATGTAAGACTTATTTCCTTCATCTAAGGGCTATTGATAACGTAGCATCTCCAGCACTCAGTAATTCAGAAACAGTTCACCCAAAATTGTTCTCATTTTTGATAATCAGAAAAGAGAGCTTGGTCTTAGATATAAGCCAGTAACTCATATGGACTCATTTTTTCATTAAGTATATATTTTTAACCTAGGAACTTGTGGATGCAAAAAACCATAAACCCATATATTCAATGGATTTAACTCTTAAATTTTTTTTTCTCAGCATTATGTCACCTATTGATGTGCAGTTATATTTTTAGTTATAAGTTTTGTATGGTCAATTTCTTAATTTATTTGTTGTACGAAGTGATTTTACCCTCTCTCTTTCTATCTTTTGAATCTTTTTCTCTGGTAGCACTGAACCATCAAACTGTAAAAACTCCATGTTACATGCAAAACTAGCATTTTTCTTTCGTCCTTTTCCTCTTTAATGGACAAAAATCAAAGGAGAAAAAAAGTCATAATTGGTTTCTTGGATTCTGCATAGTGGATTTAAAATCTCAGTTCTTTCTTTTTATATAACACTTACCATTTTAAAGAACAACATATGTATGTGTGCTGTGGTTTACTAAGTTATTTTATATTCCACTAGATGGAGATCGTGATCGATATCACATAGAAGGATTGATGCAGAGTCCTTCTGTGGATGATGATGGGGATTGCTTCTCTCCTTTACTACTAAATGCTACTTCTGTTAACATTGAAGTCTACTACAACAAAGCAGTGAACTATACCCTGATGGTTACTTTTGTATCCTTGATTTGTCACTCTTAGTTGGGATTAATGCTAATATTTTATCAGCTAGTTCTAGTGGTATTCCTTATGCTGTTGCATCAGGTTTCATTCCTTCAAGTTCTTCTGATGATTCGACAAATGGAACATAGCAACACTCAGTCAGTAAGAATTCCACTGTACTTATTATCAATTAAGGTTGCATGACTGTCATTAGGGGTATCAAACAGTTCAAATTTCATTTAAGGCATATCCTAATCCAGTTTGCCAAATTAAATCATTAACTCAACGATCCAGCAGATATTTGATATTTCAGTCCATGTTTTTTCCATTGAGTTTTTTTTTGAAATTTGGACTGGAAATCTGATTTAGTTCCAGAATGAATTTTTTTTTTTCTTTTCAGTAAATTTATGAAATTTGTGTAGATATTGTTCACTTCATGTAATCTATTATAGATATTGTTCCCTTAATGCAATGTAAACTAAGTATTGGAAATAGTAAATTATTCTATCCTTGCAACAATCAGTTAAAGATAGGGAACCAATTAAGAATAAAATCTCTGCTAACCAAATTTGATGATAATTCTTTCAATGTGCCAATACAATTATATTTTAAGAAGTCCATTACCCAAAATATGCATCTAATTATTCCGGTAAATTATTGGCAAACATGCAAAATTACTTCAATTCTGTGTTTTCTTTTCTGACTATGAAACTAATTGCTATTATTTTATATGCATGTGAGGAGAAAATTAGTTGCTATATTTATATTTTAAGTATTTAGAATAAATATATTTAACACACACATGAACACAAACAAAAGTTAATGTTTATTTATTATATGGTTGATATTGAATCATATTAAATTAAACCCATAGTTTATCTATTAACCACCAGATAAGTTAATTTGCATCATTGTAGAATAAGAGGATTTAACTTTCTTTACCACATAAAATTATTTTTTTCTGAAACATATCATATTCAGATTATGAACCTATTCAATTTACTGCCCTAAGTGTTCTGTTTATAAAACTGATTCTATGTTTGTCAAACCTTTATTCTTGATATTGCATTGTTGCAGTTAAGCGATAATAGTTTGATTTTCCTGATTCAGGGAGCTGCAAAAGTTTCTATCATAATGATAGGGCAGCAGGCTATCATGGATGCTTATCTTTGCCTTTTACATCTCACAGCCGGAATATTAGTTGGTAATCTTGGCATTTTAAGTGCTAACTCACTTATATTTTCTTGAGTTGTTTTGTATTCTGATATTTTGAAACTTCTGCATATTATCTTATGTGATCGCCTAATAAGAATTATAAGAGATATGCTGCCATCCATGTGAATTGCATGGTGTCATGCCCTTTACTCATGAGAATTACCTGACCAATAATTATTTTTTCCTTTTTTTTTCCTTTTCCATTTTTGGGTTTGTGAGTGGATGCACTTGAAAACTGTAATGCCTACACTTACCCTGTAAAGATAAACAAAAGGTTTCTAAGCTTGTAAATTTACATGTATTTGTATCTTTCTCTCTGCGTCCCTTTCCAAATCATATATTTCTATAGTTGGGCAATATCAAATCTGATTTATATTCAGCTTTTGTCCTCACATTTATCTAACACCAATACGAAGATTTTTAGTGTGAGGGATACCAGAAGATTGATATATAGCATAAGCAATTTTTACTATAGGCTTATGATTTTGGTACACAGTGATATCAGAAGATGGATATATAGCATAAGCAATTTTTACAATAGGATTATGATTTGTTATGTGTACCAAAATGCCTAATCTTGTTATTGTTTCTGCATAACAATATTTTCTCATTTGCCTTCATGCAGATATTAACCTATTGCATTAGTTTTTGCTAAGGATTGGCATTTTATCTCACTTATTCTCACTCTATTCTGTGCAGAATCTTTGTTTAATGCTTTTGCAACTGCTGCCTTTTTCAAGTTTGTCGTCTTTTCAATTTTTGAGATGAGATATCTTCTTGCTATATGGAAAGCAAGCAGGCCTATGAATAGTGGTGAAGGTTGGGAGACCATGAGGCGTGAGCTTTCAGTTTTGTATAGTCGTTTCTGTAAGTCAGCACCTCGGAAATGTTGCTTATCAATTCATGTGCAGGAAATATATTTTGTGATTTCTATTGATTGGGAGGCATGGACATGTGCATATGCAATCTTAAAGTTTTGACTGTTTCATGTACACGTGCAGCATAGTGTTTGTTTGTACTCATTAGTTATTGCTTTAGTTTCACATTGACAAAATGATTTATGGAGACCTTTTGGTTAATGAGTTCTCGAATCCCTTAACATTTTCGTATATGCTTGCAATTAGAATATACAATTAACACACACATATGCACGTTAGATTATGGATTTATTTGTCATGTTCTTTGGCTAATTTGGTAAAACTTTTATAACTGTTTGCAGATGGGATCCTTTTGGGAGGCATCTTGGTCATGTATGAGTTCCACAATTTTCTGCGTCCTATTCTACTCCTTATGTACTCCTTTTGGATACCTCAAATAGTCACTAATGTTATTCGTGATTCAAGAAGACCTTTGCATCCTCATTATATCTTAGGCATGACCATTACTCGAATAGCAATCCCATTATATATATTTGGATGCCCTAACAACTTCATGCGCATCAAGCCTGATAAAAGCTGGTGCATATGTTTGAGTGTGTTCATTGGACTACAAGCATCAGTCCTCCTACTTCAACACTATCTTGGGTCTCGGTGGTTCATTCCTCGGCAGGTTGGACATAATTCTTGCTCTTTTTTTCCTTTATTTGTGCTAAATCACTTCCTTTTCTTCCTTGGTTTTTGGTAAGGAAAGGGATATCTTCATATTGATAAAACTTTGAAGTCATTTCTCTGAATCATGTGCACATATTTTCCGTGATTTTTGTTTGAAGCTCTGTGATTTATTATATGGCAATATGACATAACTCTTGTTTTTGCAGATCTTACCTGAGAAATATAGCTACTATAGAAGATTTGATCAGGATACAACCCATACAACAGACTGTGTTATTTGCATGACTGCAATTGATCTCACTCAGCGTTCTAATGATTGCATGGTAAGCCATTGGGTTTTGTGTTTTCTTTGGATACTTTCCCTTTCTGTTTAATTATGACTCAATTCTCTTTTTACCTGCAATTTCTGACAGGTGACTCCTTGTGATCATTTTTTCCATTCTGGTTGTTTGCAAAGATGGATGGATATCAAGATGGAATGCCCAACTTGTCGGCGTCCACTGCCTCCAGCTTAGGGAGATTATTCCACATTTGTTTATACATAGGATTAATTGAAATTGCCCGACTGCTAATTACGGTAATCACCTCATGCAAAACCTTGAAGTAACTCTTTACTTTTTAGGTTGAGATTCTTGCAACAGAATTTTGGTTCTGTGAAGTGGGTTGCCTTTTTTACTAATTTAGTCCACTAGCAGGGGCTACAAAATAGAGGGTAGTCCTCGCCATTGCAGCCAACTCCAAGTCAACCAGAAATACAGCTCTCTTATCCTTAAAGGGAGCTACTGGCAGGAGTTGCATTTTTTTTTTTGGTGCAGCATTTATAACTTTAATTTTCATGTAACGAAGCAAACTGCTGATGCTGCCAATTTAATTGGATTTCAAATGATTTGGACCACTGGGTACTTTTTTTTTTCTTTTAAAATCATATTCATATTTGCATTGGTTTTTCATCAAATTATTATCCTGTCCATTTGAAATCTGTCATTTGCCTGTAATAAATAATGACTTCCTTTTTTTATTTGGTCTATTACAGCATGCACTTCAAATTCTTGTGGTCTTATGCTCAATTTGATTCAGGTCAGAAAAAGAACCCATATTTTGCTTGGGTGCTTGAGAAGATAGGTGACAGAGCCATAAGCAACTTGGAAATTTCAGATATGCTGCAACATTTTGTACTTGACATGCTTTAATTGTATAATGTATATCTTCAACATCAACAAATGCAAATTATTATTTTTCTTTTTTGGGCACACATCGTTCTTTCTTTCTAGGCTTGGCAACGGGGCTGGGCGGGGTGGGGACAAGCGTCCCTGCAGTAGCAGGGAATTCCCGTCCCGTTACACTAACGGGGCAGATTTGTCCCTGTTTCTATCCCTGTTTCCATCCCCGTGGGGATCCCCATTCCCCACAATAATTTTTTTTTATTTTAAAAAATAATATATAATAAATAATTAAATTAATTATATAATTAATTGGTAAAAAAATGGAGTCTGACCGATTTATTTATTAATCAAACGATTTTTAAATTTGTCAATATGATTAAATACGATTAGATACAATTAATCTAATCAATTTATTTATCAATCAGTTAAATTATTTGCACTTAATTGGTTGAAAAGATTATCAACTAGTCTGAACAATTTATTATCAAATCAGTTAATTGGTCACAATTTAATTCTATTGAATTAATTAATTAATTTTACATGAAAATTTTTAATTTCAACAAAAATATATTATAAAATTATTTATATTTAAAATTCATAAACTTATATTATATATATTATAAAAATATTTTAATATTTATAATAATTATCGGGATAGTATCTTCTCCGTTTTTGCCATATCTCACTCCGCTCAATAGAAAAAAAAATTTTCCTTCTTTGTACCTATGGAGAGTTCAATTGGAGAATTTTCCTCTCCACAGGGAACAACAATTCCCTGTCTCATTGCTAAGTCTATTTCTTTTTTTCTCTTTCTTTTCTTTCTCATAAATTAACATGTTATGGTCGAGCACTTGATGAAAAATCACAATAGTAGTATTGGATCCCAGCCACTGCCCCTCAAACCCACTCTCCTCTCCAAATTGTTGTATTGGATTCAATTCATAGATGCTAAAGTAGCCTTCTTTGTCATTGAATTAGTTCTGGTGAAGAATATTTTTTGGATATTTAATCATTTCTTACTGTTCCATTAATTGTGCTAAGTACTACTCAGTTCAAAAAAAAAGTGCTATATAGTACAGATATTGGAAATAGAAGAGGGAAGATGGAAATAAAAGAAGATGAAGGGGTTTGATTCATGAAGATGGAAAATGCAATACGGAAAATTTAGTTAAGATGAGAACCTTAATTAACTGTGAGAGGAGTACTCGAAAAAATACACCAAAGTAAACATTGAACAGAGAAATTACAAATAGCGTGGCTGTTTGGACAAAATCATAAATCTCAGTTTCAGAAAACTAAAGGCCTAAAGCATATTTAGCTAATTGTACATGGCAACATTTGTCGGTTTGTTTTTGTCAATATAGATGTGTTCAAATATCAAAATAATAATAATAAATATAAATGTTTAATTATATGAAGATTATAAGGTCCAAAAATGAGTACAAAAAAAAAAACAAACTTATAAAACTTATCAAGTATAAAAGGTTGGATAAGCTTTAAAACAAACTAAAATTATGTTCTTACTAGTTGAAACTGAAAACAAGCCAATTTGTATATAGTTTTTTTTTTCAAGCATTAGATACGTATTAAATGCATATAAAACATATTTACATGATCACTAGCAGACCCAAGAATTCAAGATTTCAACTTATTTTGATTTTATGGTGACTATCTTACATGGTTATTCACGTAGAGCTAGGAGCCATAGAAGGTGGCAACAGAGGAGTTGCTGCCGGCACTACTGCAGCACCGAAAGCAGCTGTACCACCAAAAACTCCACCACCACCTCCGCTACCAGCAACACAGTGTATCTCATAGCAGTCGACAGGATGCTCGAGCACCGGATTACACTCTTCCTTGCTCCTTTGAAGCGGCTTCTCTGGCAAACAGTTTCGACGGTCATCGAAGGCAATGCCTTTAGATGTCAGGTTCATGCAAATGCCGTCTTCTTCACAGAAGAAGTTGTAAGCGAAGGTGAAGTTAGACAGATTTGGCAGCACACAAACTCCTTCAGGTACAGTTCCACTCATCATATTATTAGCTAAATTTAGCGTCTCTAGATGAGCTAATCCTGCCAGGCTGTAAGGGATAGAACCCACTATGTGGTTATGGCTAACATCCAATAGCCTTAGCTTGTAAAGATAGCCAATTTCTGGTGGCAAACATCCTGTCAAGTTCATATTGATTAATAGTAACTCCTCCAAAGTATCTGCTAAGTTTGCTATACTCGGTGGCAGGCAGCCTCCAAAGTTATTATTAGCTATTACCAACACTGAAGCTGTACTTCCACTTACAAAACCTGGAATCACATTAGTAAATCGGTTGTTATTAATGAATATTGCATCCAGTTTTTTTTGGTAAAGTTGAGGAGGTACCGGCCCTTCGAACTCATTATAGCGAAGATCGAGGAATATCAGCATAGGAAGAGACAGAACAGCAGAAGGAAAAGGGCCCACAAATCTGTTGTTACTGAGATCAAGTTCAAATAGAAATGAAAGGTTGGATATAGTTCGTGGGATAATGCCACAAAAACGGTTGCTATTTAAATGGATGAGTGCTAGATCAGTGAGGAGGCCTAATTCGTCCGGAAGGAGGCCTGCAATATCACCAAAATTAAGGTCTATTCCAGCTACAACTTTGATTTTGGGGTCATCAAGAGCAGCTGCACAAAAGACACCATTATATTTGCACACATTTGGACCCACCCAATTCTTCGTGAAGTTGTTTGGATCAGAGTAGATCACACGTTTCCATGCTTGAAGGGCGATATAAGCTCGTTCGAGCCTTGGGTTTGAAGTGGAAGACTGAGTGTGAGAACGGTGGCGATGATGGCCAGAGTAACCATGCTTTGCTGCTATATTTTTAAACAAGCAAGATAGCTGCAATAGTACGAGGACTAATAAGGCTTGGCGAAGAATAGGATTAAGCCAAAATGAAGCCATTGTTAATTTGCGTAAGGTTGAGTTTAATGTTGCAAGGTAAT
Source organism: Triadica sebifera (assembly GCA_023653625.1). NCBI lineage: Eukaryota > Viridiplantae > Streptophyta > Magnoliopsida > Malpighiales > Euphorbiaceae > Triadica > Triadica sebifera. The sequence goes on along the minus strand of CM042904.1, from coordinate 5,599,196 downwards.
GAGCTCTGCCTGTTTAAGTAGAGAGCTCCTAAAGAAATGTGAATTGCTAAGTCTTCCATTCAATCATGTTGCTCATGTCCAATGGGAAATATTGATTTCTTTCCTGGATGATATAGATTTGGAGGAATTTTTTCAACGACCCATTACAGCGACTGTTAACCGTTACATACAACCTTAAACGCATTCTTTTGAGATGCTTCAAGGAGATAAGGATGAAAATTTTAAGAACAACCAAATGTTGGGTCTCATTCCTTGCGGTTTCTGTTGTCTTTTGATGGTTTCCAATGGTTCTAGTACCAGACAAAGGATTGGTGATGATGTTTACAGGTTGGTCTTAAAGCATGAATTTTCTCCAAAGAACTAATCTTTAATTAGTTGCAGAAAATGGGTTTAGAAAAATGAGATTAAGGGAAGATGATGCGCATGAAAAGGACTTACCTCCTTCCATATTCCATTGGTAGCTTTCACAGTTTGTTTGAAGTGGAGCAGGAGAAAGACAGCTTCAAGCCCTGAGGAAAATGAAGAGCAAGTATTTCTTCAAATTTAAGGGATGAACATGCGTAATCCCGAAGATTTTTTGTTTTCCCAAAATTCTTTAAATTCTTGGCTTTGGTCTACAGGGATAACCATTGTCCCATTGTTTGATACTACGGTAAAAAATTTTAACTTGCGAGAATTTGGAGCAATCATTATATTTAAGCCATCATGTTTAGAAATTTCACTTCCAGATTCAAAATTTCGTGAGCTGAAACCAGCAAGTGCATTACAATGCTATCGGCCCGGAATTACTTTTATTCTTCACCTCACCTGCAAATTTTTTTTTCGCTTTTGCTGATGTTCCTCAATATTGTTCCCCTCTTTGATTCGCTGATTGCAAATCTGAAAGATCGACTCCCCCACCACTTTTATGTCATATGGTGTTGAGATGTTAAAGACTTTCGATAATCATTTTTGCAATCACTGTAATGGAAACTTAATGGCTAATGCTCTCCGAGAACACACGCTTCATGCTACAAGAAGCCCGTTAGACACAATATTAGACAAATACCACATATGAACTCGGCCAAGCTTGAAGTGAAATACGGAATCCTAAGACTGATTTCATAACTAGATTTGCGCCTACAAACGAGTGTAAGCAAAAAAAACAAATGAAAATCCATTGTTGAGAACAAACACAAAACTGCAATGCAGAGGCATCACGCTTGACAAGTTGGCTGATTCGCAACTATATATGCAACGATTTAGAAGGATCTTATAATTGCTTGTAAAGCCAGAATTGTTCCCATTCAGAGAACACTGATAGCAAAAAAAAAAAAAACACAATCTATGCCAAGGCTCTGCTAATAGCATTCAAAATTGGAAGGTGTTGAGGACAACTCTTTGTTTAATATCAATTTCCTAAATACCGGGACCGCTGCAGTTTATTGAAAAATTATTCAAACTTGAGAATATAATCTAGACAACCATCACTCTTTCATCATCATATCACTGTTGCAGCAACTGTATTCATATTAACCACCACCACCAGATCCGTATTTCTTCCCAAAGACAACGAGCTGAAGTTTGTCATAACCAGCAAGTACACCAGCACCTGCCACAGCACGCAGAATGTTTGCACCGGCTCCCTTAAAGAGGGATTTAGTCCCTTCGTTCTTGATGATCTGCTTAAATGCATCCAATGAGCTATTGTATTTCACAGCTTCCCCTGAAGTCATCATCATTCTTCGACGAACCGTATCAATAGGATAAGAGGCCAATCCAGCACCTATTGTGATTCCCCATCCCAGCAGGAAACTAGCCAAGAAACTATCCTGTAGAAGCCCAAGATAGGAGGGGATAAAAAAGAAATGAGGAAGCATTAAATACAATCAAATTCTAACAACAGCAGAATGAATTACACTAGCCTACCAGCCAGGCAATCAGATGGCTTCAACATAACATCAAACAGTTACTAGTAACCAAATTTCATGTAAACAAACATTCAACAGGCAGGAGTATAAATTCACTGCTTGTCCAACTTATGTCACATGGCATTCTACTACCATAGGCCAAAATTAACATACAAAAAAATCAGATGCAGTTGTCACTATCCCTTCCCAATCCCTAGAAAATGCTAAATGGAATAGACATACAAAATTTTCAAAAGAGCAAAAAAGGAGAGAGAAGGGTTTGCATGAGCACAGCACATACCTGTAGATTACCAACCAAAACCACTGGTTTAAGAGAATCATACATTCCAAAGTAGAGCCCACGATACACAATAATTCCAACACAAGATATGTTGAAGCCACGGTAAAGTCCAGCAATACCATCAGATTTGATAGTTTTTCTATAAACATCAACCAAACCATTAAATTGCCTTTCACCACCCTTTTTAGCTGCCTTTGCATCATTAGCCAACCGTGTTCGAGCATAATCTAAGGAATAAACAAACAGAAGAGATGAGGCACCGGCAGCTCCACCAGATGCCAAGTTCCCAGCAAACCACTTCCAGTAGCCATCTCTGTCCTTCTTGAAGTTAAACAACCTCTTGAAGTAATCTTTGAATGCAAAGTTCAAAGCCTGATATATGTTTAAAGGTGTCAAAGAGATAGATAGGCAGGCAGAGACGCTCATGATAACAGGAAGGTTACATCCATAGCCATAAATTAAAGATTTTATACAGTGGGTTTTAAGATACAAGACTCTGGTGATTAAGGATGAATAGCAATATCTATATCATGATGCAAAATGGACTTTAGGATCTCTAGATGGCAAAAAAACATTTTCTTAACCAATTTACAAAATAAAAAAAAAGGCAGAAGAACAAGAAGTGTAGAACGCATCAAAAAGAGAACAGCAGATGAAAAATGACCTGAGTGGGGAAGTATCTAATAACGTTAGCAGTGTTGCCTCTCCAAAGAGCAAGTACACCTTCATCTTTAATGGTTCTGGCAAAGCAGTCAGTGATTCCCTTGTATGGTTCAGACAGCCGACCAGCCTTGATCATTTCATCCTGATTTTGAATCAAGAGTTTAACCCTCTCAATTGGAGCAGCTGCTGTCTTGGAGACAGCTGCTGAGACTCCACCCATGAGGAAATCCACAAGAAAGCCACTTGCACCTTTTTCTGATGGTGCTTGTACAAATACAGGTGATAGGGGTGATGCAAGTGCCAGACCATTACCCTGTAGTGCAGGATGCAGATGGTTCTGCAAACCATTTCTGCACACTCCAGTCATGCTATAACTCTTGGTGTGCAAGTTGGGTGAAAGCTTAGATATGAGAAATGACTGCCCACTTATCTTCTGAAAAACTGGTAGATGCCATGATCCATCTGCCATGTTTGCGACTCAAGATGGTGACCTGAAAAAGGAAAAATACATATTATATAGGAAAACCCACATGAATACACTTCAACATATTGTTTTCATGTCTTCAAAAAGTAAAATCAAATAATCAACAGAGAATCCATGAAAGAAACATGGATATAGCAAAAGAGGTAGTAATTGACAAGACATTATGATTCACTTCACTGCAGTGCTTGTACACCATGACAACAATCTTGACTAACCATGACGCTCAGAAGCACCCTCCCAGAAAAGAAAAGGCACATACAATGTGAATTGGTGTTGGGAGCTTTCCAAGGTAAGAAAAGCATCAGCAAAAAATTTAGATGCCAATCCTATATAGGATATATAATGCAATGATAATTAGGCAGCCAACAACCATAAGAAAAGCTTACACACTCACTGTTGCTTCAACATGCAATTAAATCTACAACCTAAATTAACTTTTCCATGAATACATCATTCTCATTTAAAGATCCACGTTTTATAACTATAAAACAAAGCTTGGAAATCCACATTTCACAATCAGAAGATGTCAAAACAGCATCCAAGAACCACACGGAAATAGCAAAAAGGAAATATATGCACCATTTCTCAATTAACTTTCAAGATCACACCTATCCAAAATTATCAACAGCAACTAGACAGTAAACCAGAGAAGTGAAATGAAGATTAACTCTATAAGCTACCCCTAGCAGAAACTAATATTGAACAGTTTGTTGAACACCAAAGCAAACAGGACGCCTAACAAATTGATCCCGTTACTTCCAGTTTCGAAAATTCCACACCAAGAACAGCCTATTTAAAGTAAAAAGAAGACAAACAAAATGAAACACAAAAATCAACACAAATTTCGGGCATTTTCTAGGCAGCCAAACGCTACGAGAAAAAGGATAGAAAAGATAGATCACTCTTGAAAATACAGAAAGGTAAAATAGAGGAAAGATCGATAGAGAGAGAAAGAGACCTTAGCGAGGTCGCCAGAGGGTAAGAGAACGCCAGTACACTATCGACCTCCAGATTGTAAGGAGAAGTTTGACGGGGACAGTAAAATTATATGGCCTATGGGGGCAGATTTCTAGGGTTTTGCTTCTCCTCAATTAACGAATTTGCCCTTGGCACTCCATTTGGCACTGAAACCACTGCAATGACGCTGTGTTGCTCACTAATCCACTACCACTGAACCCAGTCCTAGTTTTTGGGCTCGGTTATAGGCTAGGTTTTACCGGGCCACGATGTTGGGCTTTGTAATTTCTTTATTTTTTTAAATGCAAATTAAATTTTCATTAAATATTGAAAAGAGAATATCAACCATGTATAATAAAACTAAATAATTTTAAAGTGTACCATATACATAAAAATAATAAATTTATTAAAATAAGAACTTAAATAAAAACAGTAAGGAATGATAATATATCATTGGGCAATTTACACTTCAATATGACATTCACTCATCTGTTAGTTAGTTGAGGGAAAAAAATCGAATTACCATCCACAGAAAAAGAATATCTTCTCCATGAGAAATTAAAAATCTTCCATACAAGGAGAACAAGTTTCTATAATAAAAAAAAAATTAACTTACATCCAAATACAAATCTAAAAATTCATTAAAAAAAATAATAAAAACACCTAATCATATATTGTTAAACAAAAAATTAATAAAAGAAAATAATAGAGATTTCATTTATTTAAACGGATGAAATATATATGCACCTTTTAATATTTTATGATAGTTAATTTCACTAATTTGTCTAAAAATTAACTTTTAGATCAAAGTTAGTGACTTTGCTCCATTTTTATCTCTAAAATCACTTTTTTTTTAATTTTTTTTTTTTGCAAATTCTTATTTATCATAAATTTCTATTTGCAATCAGTAGCATCAACATATTTATCATAAAATATATAATTTAATGTGGCTTGCAAAAGCATTAGTTTAGTTATTCGTTTTTTAGTATATTTCTAATTTATGTTACCTATCCTTTCATATATATACCGAAACAATAATATGTTGTAAATAAAAAAAATATTAATTTTTATAACTACTATCTCTCTAGAACAATAGAAAACGACCCATAAAGGAAAGCTTTTTAGCAAGCTTCATATACAATGCATTTTTAATGGGGAGAGCAGCATTTTCATGCATTCAAGTTCTTAATGGACAACTCTAGTACAAGCTCACAAGACTTCTTAAATATGTGCATGTATAAAATCTTTAATTAATAATCCGGTGACAACTGGACATTTCTCTAGAGGACATAAAAGCGATAAAACAATCAACTAGAAATTGAAAGCAAGATTCAAGAATTTACATCTTAAAGTGAAGTAGGAGATTTATTTTTTTAAGATATGTTAGGGCAAACTGCATGCACATCTAACCAGTGCTAGATAAATTTAAAAAAGATTTTCCAGAGATGGTTGAAAACATGCTAAGTAGAACACATGGAAAGTCTTTGTTTGGCCAGCAAGTCCTTTAATTTCTTTAACAGTTGACGGTTAGAGCACAGGTAATCCTGGAAGCGTTTCCTCAAGTTCTGCAGTAACTTCTTGTCATCGTCACAACCATTATTAAGCAGCTTTGCAAAGAGTTCCTTCCATAAATCAGCGTTCCAATATCTGAAGGTGAATTTTACAGTTAAATGAAACCAGAAAGGAAACAGAGAAGAACAAGGAATTAATCCTACAGTGAGCTGGGAAAAATTAAATTCCTGATTTGATGGCTAATATCCTTTTGTTCTATTCATTCGAATCTTCTAGACTTTAAGAAATTGAAAGTAGAGAGTTTGGCAATATAATAAAATAGCAATCAGATGTAAAAGATACCTTTTAAAAGATGTTTTTGGTAGATAAATGTAGCCACCATCAGATGTTGCTTTCTTTTCAATCTCCATATAAGAATTGTGCAGCATCATATGGACAACAGCACAGAGGCCATATGTGTCCACCTGATGGTAAATAAGAGAGATTTCAAAAAATGTTAGTCTAATAAAAATAGCAACTACTATTTGAATGCTTCAAGAAGTGGACGGACACAGGCCTGAAATTTCCATCGCCTTTTCTCAAGCATTTCAACACAGCGAAAGCCAGAAGTCCGGCAATCTCCCTCAAATTCAATTTCATCCGGAAAGAGATGCAGGTCTATTCCCTTCCCCCAGTCAATCAGGCAAAGGCCCTACACGAGAAAACTCTAAGTACAACTGTATATAATTCAACTTAAATTAATCCCTAGAAAGTGACGAAAAAATTGAACCTGATCAACCCAGGGGCCTGTTCGGTCCTGAAAACCATCTTCAGTAAGATCATCCCTGCAAATAAGCAGGTTATTAATGTCAATGAATACCTCACAGCAAAGCATGCCATTTTTAGAAGTAGAATTTATAGACTGCGTCACCTTAGAATAACTCTCTTCATAAACCACAAACAATCAAGTTATAAATGAAGTAGAAACCCGTCTGTTGGCAACTTGATGCAAAAAAATTTCTTAAAACAAGTTCTATGCAAGGTAAAATCTCTAAGATTAACTGTCATTTAATTTCATGACTCAAGAGCAAGGTTCAAATAGAGAAACTGCAATGAAGTCAACAACTTCGTTTCATGTGTGATTATTGAGATAAAGAAAATTAGCTTGTGGGACACAGTGGAAAAGGGATTATTTGCAAGAATGAGTTTAGAAGTATTGACACAGGGGAGTGCTAGTGTAAGAATCTGGTGCAAACATGGAAAATGAATCTTTGGAAATTGGAATATTTTGAAGAAGGGTATGTTTGCCTTCTATTGATGACAATAGGAAATCCATTTTTCTGAGAAATGCGATCTGATAACCGGGGGAATAAATGGCTGAGGAGAAATGGTTTCGATGATGTAGATCAGGAAAGAAATAGAGATTGTCAAAGGTATTAAAGTGATGATCGATCCTATGGAGTTGGTGCAACTTGTGGAGAAGAAAGGAAGCAAATGCAATGCTGATCAGGAGAGTATTCCATATTGAAATGGAAATGTTGTGGGTTACATGACTGGATCTAAGACATCAGTTCTTGTCATGGAGATCTGCAGAAGCCATATGTAGGAATTTTGGAAGGGCGATAGCTTTTGTTTGATTACATATAGTGACATCAGTTATCCAGCATGGACAGGGGCAGATATCAAAACCATATATATTTTCACATGTTACAATATTTTAATTCCAAGAATTTTGCCTGTAAGTTTGAAGTTTGAAAATCACCTTTCTGAGTTCTATCATATGATAATGCATTGGATTTAGATGCAATCGACCCAGTTATACTGAGTCACAAGAATGCGTAGTTTCTGTAGGATCCAAAATCTACAATAATATAAAATTGCCACAACAATGACAGAAAACAAATTTTACCTCGAATAGCGAATGAGTAGGTTATCAGGCTTGAAATCTCCATGTATTATGCCAACACCGTGCAATTTTTCCAGCATGTAGAGCATCTCTAAGGTATAATAAATGCATAAAACCTCTTCCATGGACTTGCCAATGACGACATATGAATTTATGACATCCTGCACATGATTAGATTCGAACACATTTATTCAATATGACTTCTGACTAGTAAGAAAGCAAATTCATACAGAAGTTAACTTACATGAAGTGTCCCAAGAGATAGGTAGTCAGACACAAGTATGCTATAGTCAGAATAGACATGCATTTCATGAGCAAAACCAAAGCTTGATCTCTGTGTAGAATTGCAATGTCAAGAACACTAGCCTTATTTAACCAGCAGATACTGAAAAATAATAAAAACTTCAAAAATGCATACTTGCTTTTCCAAAATCCGTTCATCAAGTTGACGATACATGTAAAATTCCCAAGGAAAAGCAGGCTTTTGTATCTGCAAGATCTATGTCATTGAACATCCCAAAATGAAAATCAACAATCCTTATTGAGGAAAGGGAATTAACTACCTTTAATGCAACAACATCATCAGGATTACTGTTGATATATGCTTTAAATACTTTGGCAAAACCACCTTGACCAGCACAACCCTTGATTTGGTACTGCTTTCCACCTTCAAGTCATCCAATAATGATAACTAATTTTTAGACTAGCAAAAAATAAACCCCTTCAATTGATTCCTGCCTCCCAAGAAACTCAGAACATGCAGACTGATTTAGCTTGTATAAAAAATTTATTGCAAAGAATTATATCATAAGATAAGTATCATAGTCCTTACATTATTTTATTCTACTACCATTGTGTGTATTTAATTAGATAAAAGGTAAATTCTTACATGGAAATAAATAGTCATTTCCATCAGTTAAATTCTTGGTATTTTGAATCAAGTGGAGTTGTATAGTAATTATTTTCAAGCAAAGTAGATAAGCAATTATAAATATTGCAATCTTATATATTATTGTTCAAACTGATGGCAAATTTTGAAATAAAGTGCTAGAAGAAATTAGAACATTGAAATTATTGGCAAAATTTTAAAAATTTAGTGAATTTATGTCTATTTGGTATCATAATCAAATCAAATATTGCTTACAACTTCCCTGCTGTTCTTACTTTTTATCAAATTCAATGCACTAAGGTTGCAAATGGTTTTCACAAATTTAAGCTTGTTATTCAAACATGAACAATATAGACTCAAAGCAACTTAGGATATCCATGTAAAGAATGAAAATGAGAACTACCTATCTTAACAATTTTGTTCCTTGATCCATTTCCTAAAGAAGACAAATTCACTTTCCCAGGGTAAGCTTTGCTATGTGGATGGTATCCCTAAAAAGTCAAAGAAAACTCTTAGTAACACTTGCTACTATTCAGATGGATAAATAAAAAAGTATATAAGCAATAATAATGAAAATTTCCTACATCGTATCTCATGATCTGAGGATGTATCTTCTTCAATAGATCCTCCCGTATGGAGGATGACCATGGATTAACACAATTTTCTGCCAGCGAAATGGATTCATCACCACCAATCTGCAAAATTGGAATGACATGATCAATCCTCAATGTGACCTGCAAATACAAATTTGAAGCAACCTGCACTTCAACCTAAGAAAACTGAAGGAAAGAGAAGTGAACTCAGCAAGCTTGTTGACTTATTTTTCCTATAATTTCCATAGGAAATGCATGCCATCATATAGGCTATATTATATTCATGCTTTCAACAGAAGGAGTTAGACATTCATATAAGAGATTTCCATAAAACAAGAGTAGCTAAGATGCAGGTGTTTTGCTAAGTAAATCATAAACCAAGGATTCAAGGCAAACAGAAACAGCAATTAGAGATGTTATATGTAATATTACATCCAAGAAAAGGAGCAAAGAATAAACAGGAAAAAAAGAGTTCCTTTTCATTAACTTAAAATGAACATGATACATGATGGAGCATTAAAAAGATCCCACCTTCAGAATTAGCAAAAAACAAAAACAAAAGAAGTCTAGCATCTGAAGTACAGAATCACTGTATACTCCATATTAAAATATGCCATGCGCAATCACAAATTAAAAACCAACAACTCTAATCAAATATTAACTTGACATAAACCTGGTAAAGGTTTGCACAAATTAACTGTCAGATCACTTAATCTACTATGAATAAAATAAAAGAAAACCCAAAGGAAAAATCAGTGGACACTGCATTATTTGTTCAGTGTCCGTTTTCATACCTTTTTAAGAGAACAAGCATTTAACCTGTGAGTCATTCTATCTAGAAATAAAGCATGTGCCTCCTTCAACCTTTCAAGGGGTTTGGCTTTCCTGTAATTCAAATACAATAACTACAAGCTCTGAATCAGAACAAGGTTAATAATCAGAATTAGCAGACTTCTACAGTTCTATGTCAGAGCAAGCCAATAAAATCCAAACAAAATGACATAATGAAAGACCTTAAAATGCCAATCTGGTAAACTATATGTGTTTGCTGCCAATTCTCTTTTGCTTCAAGGAAAGCCGCATACAGTTCATAAAGCAAAGATTGGTCGCTACATATATTGTTCTCTTCCATTTCTTTGAAAACACTTTCATAGTCATCAGTACCATCCAGCTACAAAACCCAGCAAAAACAAAATAACCCATCAGAAATCTAATTTCACAGCAGAGCTAACAAGTAACTAAACTAATGCATCATATGCATCACACATGCAAAATCTTCTCCCACAGCTGAAGCTAGTAGTATGTGTTAAGAAAATTGAAGGGCAAAACAAAAACACCACGAGAATAAAACCAAAACTGTTGTCCATTATGTCATCAAAACCTTCGAACAAAAAATTGAAATAGCAAATCGAAGTTTAATCCTTCTTCATTTTTCTTATAATGGAAACTAATATTATTTACCGAAGACCCATTAAATAATCAAAAAACCCCAACATAAAAAAGTCCATTGAGAGCAAGGTAAAGCAAAGTGAAGAGGTAAATTACATAGAGAAGCCAAATCTTGAGAAATCTAGGGTCGTTACGGTACTGGGCATTGTGCTTGAAAGTTTGAATACAGTCTGATAGAAGCTTTTTTAGACCACTACCAAAGACACTGTTATCAAGTGCGTTCTTGACCGATCTGGAATCATAACCAATTTCGTCAAATCAGTAAGCCTTTTTTTTTTGGAAAAAGAAAAAAGGAACAACTATAAGGAAAGGGAAAAGCATGTACAATAGCCACGGCAAGAGAGGATCATGAATAGAAGAATTTTCCTCGAAGACGATGGACATATCTATAGTATATGGTTTATAAGCTTTCTTTCTTTTTCTGTTCAAGCTGCCATTGAAATTTTGAAACTGAGGGGGTGTGTGAGAGAGAGAGAGAGGGTGAGACACAAAAAGAAGCGGGGAAATGTAAATGAAAATTTTTCAAACAAATTTTAGGCAAAGGTATTATTTGGTAATAATAAACTATATTATAATCTAGTTTTATTATAAAAATAATTAACTAATAAAATGCTTGTAGAATTAATTTTTTTAAGCTAGTAAATTATGATTTTTTTCATTTTTTATCATTTTATACTAATAATATAATTATTATATTATATATAATATAATTATAAAATTATATATAATATCATTATAAAATTATTTAATATGTACATAATAATAATAATAATAATATGTTATATGATAAATATAAACGTATTTATTATATTGGTATTAGATATTTAATACAATTTTTATTATTTAATATGCATATATATTATATAATTCATTTGTATTATATATTTAAATAAATTTTATATAATATTTTTGAATAATATAAACATATCATTTTATATTTTTTAGCTAGTTTTATCAAATATTTTTAATTGAATTAACTAGATTATCAGCTACCAGATTATCTGCTACTAGATTATCAACTTGAAACTAAATTATTAGCTAACAGCTAAATTATCAATTAATTTTACCAAACAGAGCTAAAACTATATATATTTGAACATTATTTTTTGAAATATGAATTTTTTAATTAATTATGTTTATTAATTTTAAAGTAAATATTATGATTAAATAAAGGTTAATTCTAGAGTGTATCTAATTTATCGATAAATTTATCTTCTGATCTGCTATTATAGGTAATGAATACGTAAAAGTTAATTTATTATCTAAATTGCTCTTTTATTTAAAAACATGTAAAAAAAATGCTAACATTTTTTTTCAACACTATTTTCTCTATTAGTTCACTATTTTTAATAAAAAAAATATATAATATTTTTTAGATGAAATTAAATATAATAATTTTTTCCCTTATAATAATGACAAAAACATTATAATCTAAATTTTTTTATTTATTATTCTCTCTTTTCTATTTTTTTACTTATATCTCACACCAATTTTTATTATTTTTTTAAACTTTTTTATTAAAATTTAAAAAATATATAGAAAAATTATGAGAAATTTTTTAATTGATTTTTATACTAAGAATAAAATTTATTTTAAAATTATTAATAAAATAAATGATAAAGCAAAAAAAATTGATAACTAAGAGAATATTAATTTTGTTTTTAAGGAAATAAAAAACCACAAAAAATATAATATAAAATATAATCAATTTTCTTTTTATTTTGAATTTTTCATTGCTTAAATTATTTTATTTTTTCTATATATTTTGTTTCATTTCTCTTTATGATTTTTTTATTTTAGATTTTTTATTACTTAAATTATTTTATTTTTTCTATATATTTTATTTTGTTTCTCTTTATGATTTTAGTTTTATTTTATTTTCTATGTTGGAATTATTTTTTATGCGCACTATTTTATCCAGAAAATTGAGTTGCATAAGTTTTAATATAAAAGTTATTTTGGATATATAGCTTATAAATTAATTTTGACTTAATTTTTTTAAAATTAAAATTATTATTTGTAATATCAAATAGATAGTAAGTGTAAAACTATTGTATAAATTATCGTTTGTATTATTAAAAACCAATTAAAATATATTTTAGTTTTCTTAGTTTTTTAAATTTTAATAAAAAAAATTTTAAAAAGAAGAAAAATTGGTGTGAGATATGAGAAAATATATAATAAAAAATGATAAATAAAAAAATAAATTTTAATATTTTAGTCGTTATTATGAGAGAAAAAATAAAATCACTATATTTAATCTTATCTAAAAAAGAGATTACATATTTTTTTATTGAAAACAGTGGACCAATTAATTATTAACTGTTGAACCTTTAGGGGTATTTCTGTCATTTTAATGCTAACAAATAAAATGACAATAATGCATTTAACATACTTATTTTCTAAGTTTATTAAACAGAGTATAGAATATGATAGCAAGAATGGAGAATTGAAGACTAATCTTAAAAATACAAAAATTGAAGAAATAGCATTATTCACGTCCGTGACCTTTTATGTCATGTCTGTAATATAGCTTAGCGCCAACTACCAAATATTTAAAGTTCACGGCCATGAAGAATGATAGCAACCGTGAATGATCATATCAGTCACGTCCGTGAGAAAATATGTCAAATTCCTCTAGAGAGATTCACTGCCAAAGTCACTACTTGGACCACGGCTAGGAAGGATGTGCACGCCCATGATAGAACAATGTCATGCCTGAGATCAAACATTTCAAATCCTTCCAGAATGTTTTACGGCCGAAGTCACCACTCGAGTCACGGTTTAGAAGAACAGTCACGACCATGACACACTTATTTACGACCGTGAAAGAGGAAAAATAAACATGTCAGACGCGAAATTAAGAGTTCGTGCAACTACTATTTTCGCATTAAATGTAACCAAATGGTTATAATTCTTCATGGAAGTATAAATGCAAGTCATTTATGAATCTAGAATAAAAGAATAGCAAATACTTCGAATCTCAATCTTGTTATAGTCATTTGTGCATTTACCACTTTAAAACAAACATTAATTATCTGTAAAAAATCTTTTTGCTCATTGGTTTTTGAGCATTATAAATTTGTGAGTATTTCTCTTTGTAATCTACTACTCAAGTGAGTTTGAGTATATTGGGTTAAGAGTAGAACACTTATAAGGGTTATTTGTGTGAGCCTTTAAAACACAAGAAATTTGTTTATTGTGTGAGTCATTAAAACACAAGAGATTTCTGGGTTAGGTGTGATCCATTGTTAGAAATACTATAGTTGGGAGTGAGCTTGTAAAACTCTATTGTAACACTTAGTGAGTTAGTGAAATTTCCAATCGAGATTGGGGAGAGGAGTAGGGTTTGTTAACACCCGAACCTCTATAAAAATTCATGTGTGATATCTTCTTATCCCTACTCAACTTAGCTTTTCTTTCCGCACTTAAAAGTTAAGAAATTTTAATATCCAATTCAACCCCCTTTCTTGGTACAATATCTGGGCAACAATTGGTATCAGAGGTTAGTCTAGCATCGAAGCCTAAACAGCACTAACAAAGATCAAGATATGGCCAATTAAGGATTCCAAAGTCTCAAGCATTACTTTGATGGAGCAAATTATGCTCATTGAAAGTTTTGGATGGAGATATATCTGGATAATGAAGGAATTAAATTCTGGGATAATGTTCGAAAAGAATGGAAACCACCAACTAGAAGAGGAGTTGATGGTGAAGAAGAAATCCTATCAAGAGATGATTGGACAGAGCCTTAAATAAGAGCAAACTTCAAAAACAAGAAGGCAATGACAATTCTCTCAAGCTCATTATCCATTGAAGAATGTGGCAGAATACAACACTGCCCAACTGCATACAGCATGTGGAAAACATTGGAAAACTATCATGAAAGAACAAAGCAAGTTAAATCCAAGAAGATTCAACTTCTTACTTCTGAGTATGAACTCTTCAAGATGAAATCCAATGAGTCAATTACTGACATGGCAAACCATCTTCTAGCCATCATAAATGGCATGAGAAAGCTTGGGAAACACCTGAGCTTAGAAGATGTAAATAACAAAATTCTGAGAAGTCTTCCTCTTAAAGATTATGGTTCCATAGTTGCCAATATAGAATAGGCAAATGAAGACATGAGCATCATGAATACCGATATGCTTATTGGCAAACTTCTTACACATGAAATGACAGTGAAAAGAGATAGAGAGCTTGAAGCAGAGTCAGAAAAAAAAAAGCCTCTACTTCAAAATCCCAAGAGGAAGTTGAAAATGATGAAGAAAAGAGTGATGATGCAAATGAGGGCATTGACATGCTCTAAAGAAGGCTGAAAAGAATTATTGAGAAGAGAGTGAACAACTCTAGAAAATTCAGGAAAATAAACCTCAAATAGACCTCTAATGACTCACAAAGAAGTAAATAGGAGGTAAAGTGTTATGAATGTGGAAAGAAATGGCATATTAAACCGGAATGTTCAAGGCTCAATAAGCACAAGAGTAAATACCAAAGAGAGAATGGGGAGAAAGACCACAAAGCCATATGGGATGACGAAAGCTCTTCAAGTGAAAAAGATGACAATGAAAGTGAAGAGATCAACTTATGCTTCATGGCTATAGAGGATCACGTCTCGGATAAGGTAGGATCACTTCACTCATACTCTTTCAATAATGATAGTAGTGATAATGATAGTAATAGTGAAGATGATGATGAGCAAAGCCTAATAGAAGTATTGAATCTATAACTAAAGAAATATAGAAGTAAATTTAATACTTATAAAAATAACATTTTTAATTTGAAAATTAAAATGGATGTTTTAGAAAAGGAGAACTTTAAGCTTAAATCATCTAATGAATCTCTTCAAAAGTTATTAGATGAGTACTCTTCAAAACCCTCAACTAAATCCTTGCTTAAAGAAAATAATATTTTGAAATATGAAGTTAAGGAACTTAGAAACTCCATTTTAAAATTTCACAAGGGAAATGAGAGTTTAGATACTCTCATTGTGTCTCAAATACCACTTGGACATGGTCTAGGATTTAAGGGTACATCATCGTCTTATCACAAGACTACTTTTGTTAAGTCAAGTGAACCTCACATCTTCACATTTGTTGTAACAGCCCCAAGGGCTAAGTGCACAAAATACACTAAATATTCTATACATAAGAGGGATGATAAAAGGTTGGTAAGCCTAAGAAGGAGACATCAAAAGGCTAATCATGCTTTTATGTATAAGAAGCATGCACCTAGAAAAGCACCAATTCATCATGCTTGTGCATGTCATTGCTCTCAAACGCAACCTAATAGAAATATGGCATTCAAAATCATTGTAAGACCAAAAGGCATATTTAGAGCTAAACAATGTAATTATTGTATGAAATTTGGTCACATAAATAAACATTGCTGGATAAGGAAGGCTCATTGGGAACCTTCATGTGCTAACCCCCAAGGACCCAAGCTAATTTGGGTACCTAAAAACCATACTTGAATTGTGATTCTATAGGTATGCCTCAAGTCCACAATAAACAAAAATGCTTGGCTAGTAGATAGTGGATGCTCAAGGTATATGGCCGGAGACAAAGAACTTTTAAATGAAATCAAAAGTATTTAAATGCAGTAAAACGAATTTTAAAATATTTACATGGCTCATTGCATCTAGGTTTATGGTATCATAGAAATTCATCATTTCACATAATAGGATATTCAGATGCTGATTATGCTGGAAGTCTTTTAGATAGAAAAATTACTTCAGGTTCTTGTCACTTTATTGGAGAATGCTTAGTTTCTTGGTTTAACAAAAAAAAAGTTTCAATTGCTCTTTCTACCGCTGAAGCAGAGTATGTGGCAACAGGATGTTGTTGTACACAAATCCTTTGGATGAAATAACAACTTAAGGATTATGGTCATAGTATGGACCATATAACTATTAGATGTGACAATACAAATGTTATAAATCTGTCTAAGAATCCCATTCAACACTCTATAAGTAAGCATATTAACATAAGACATCATTTTATTAGAGATCATGTTCAATATGGAGATGTTGTATTGGAATTTATAAAGATAGACAATCAATTGACAGATATCTTCACTAAGTCTCTAAATGAGGAAAGATTTAATTTCATAACAAGAGAGCTTGGTATGATTGATGGATTAACTTTATGATTGTCAAAATTGTCGAACCTTGATTGATAATCTTGTGTTTTTGTCTCATCTTTTTAGATATGAGTAGCTAACTTGATAGAAATATATATTATAGGGGATAAAACCACCTTAGAAATGCTTTAGTCTTATTTTAGACTTAGTTTTATTTAATGAGAATTTTAGGCAATTCATGCCCGTGACATATATTCACAACCGTGATCATAATCGCCAAAAGCTCTAATAGCTTTCACGCCTTGCTTTACGACATGCTTCACGGTTTAAGGTAGTGAAGACTATGTTTCACACCCATAACCTTTTGTTATCACCACCGTGAAATTCTTTGTTCACGCCCGTGACGCTTATTCACGACCGTGAACATTTCCACCAAAAACTTACAAAAGCATTCATGTTTTGTGTCACGCTCTGTCTTACGGCCACAAATTGTGAAGATTGTACTTCACGACTGTGACTCATTTGTCACCACTGTGATATTTCATCATTCATGCCTGAGATCTTTAATTGTCACGACCATGAATAGTTTCACATCCCTCATCATGGGTAGAGCGTCTCTTCAGCAAACCATGAACACGATATTTTACGCCTGTGACTTACCATTCACGATCGTGAATATGTTGGCTATAAAACATTTTCTGTTGTCATTTCTCTCATTTCTAACTCTCCAACTTCTCTCATTTATCACCATTCAATACCATTTCATAGATTTCGGCCCTCTAGAAACTCATTCCATCTATAAATACCTTCAAAAACTATTTCCATCATCAGAAATCAAAACACTCTAGGTTCTATTCCAAAATTCCATCGGATTTTCTCTCTTTAAAAATATATTTCTCAATCAAAAATGGAACCCAGCTCCTCTAAAGGCACCAGAAAGAAGTTTCATGCTCCAAAAAGGTACACAGATTACATTCTTAATATCATCTCGGAGCACTGTCATCCAAGGTACATGGCTCTTAAGAAAAAACCACTTCTTTCCTCTCGATCATTTGAGTGGCAAACTATCAGAACACTTGGTCTCGAGACAAGCATGGCGGAATAACTCCAGGCTTGTCATCTGAAAGATTTCGTTGATATCCATCAACCGACGTTGAGGGAACCAACTCTTAAGTCTTTAGCACCCTTTAAGTATCTCCCACGGGCACAGTAAAAATTCAACTTTGCAAGCATCCAAACACCCTCACTACTATGGAGTTTGGTGACATGTTCAATCTTCCCTATAACGGTATCCTTAATGAGAGTGAGGTGAAGTTCTATGCTATTCAGACATAGACTCATTTCGGGCTTGACTGCAGCTGAGACGTTAAGAAGATGAAAAACACCCTCATTCGATCCCTAGTGTACAAATACTTGCATAGGTTTCTAACCTAGAGCATTTTTGCTAGAGGAGACAACAACATATCGATTCGAAAACCAGAGCTCTTTCTCTTAGAGATGGCCCGAAGAGGCCTAACAGTGGCTTTATTTCGATAGTTTGCAAACCATCTACTGTCTATTGCCACTAAGCCCTCCGGAGACATTTTGATTGGTGGGTATGTGACTCACCTTGCTATAAAGCTTGGGTATTTGAAGCTAGCAGAGCACCACTTCAATCTTATACCAGCACATCCTCGAGATCGACTAGACATCGAGTCGTTTATCAAAATATAAGTGGCGGTTCGCATAGTTCATGAAAACAACATCTACTACCTCTTCACCAACATAGCTGGTGAGATTATTTGGGAGGACAACGATTCAGACCACTTCAAAGCTGGCCTCCAAGGAATCCAGCAAAGGAAGAGAGTTCGAGTTGAGTCGGCAACCCCAGAGATTGAACAGGAAATTGGACAATCCTCGGCCTCCATACCAAACTTGGCTCAGCAGGTGGCTGACCTATTAGCATCGTGTTTCGACCAATTGCAGGCTTTGATGGATGAGAGGTTAGAGAACCTCAAGGATTTCATGGAGTCTCGCATGGAGAGCCTTAAGGCGGAAGTAGCTCGCCTTAGAGAGGGGATGCCCAACTCCAAATCTAGCTATACTATATTTTCGCTATGTTACTTTCTAGCATTTTCGATGTAGGACTTTAAATCACTTTTCAAAAACCTTGTACTTTTCTTTTAATATTAATATAATTGCATTAGTTTTCCCTTATGATTTATCTTTTTTTGTTATTCTTTTTGTTGATGACAAAAGGGGGAAAACCTAGCAATATATTATATTTAAATTTAAATGCAATATATTTGAAATACTTATTTGAATCAAATAAATATGCAAGTATGAAAATGAGTTGACATACCTTGAATATACCTTAAGTATACTTTGCATATACCTTGATACAAGTTACATGAATGAATATGCACTTAATATACTTTGAATATACCTTAAATATACTTTGCACATACTTAACTAGTCTTAAGTAAAAATTTGGTATACATTGGATATACCTTGCATATAACTTGGATATACCTAAACTAGGAAGCATACATCCATGCTATACTTCATCATTCTTTACAATTCTTGCACTTCAGTAATTTTTTATTTTAAGCATCTTTTGAGGAGGAGACTTCTCAAAAACGCATATTGCTAGATTATTTGTCACCATCAAAAAGAGGGAGATTGTTGAACCTTGAGGGGTATTTTCGTTATTTTGATGCTAGATTATTTGTCACCATCAAAAAGGGGGAGATTGTTGAACTTTGAGGGGTATTTCCGTTATTTTGATGCTAACAAATAAAATAGCAATAATGTATTTAACATATTTGTTTTCTAAGTTTATTGAACAGGGTATGGAACATGATAACAATAATGGAGAATGGAAGACTAACCTTAAAAGACAAAAATTGAAGAAATAGCATTATTCACTCCCGTTACCTTTTATGTCATGTCCGTAATAAAGGTTAGCGCCAACTACCAAATATTTAAAGTTCACAGCCATGAAGAATGATAGCAACTATGAATGATCATATCAGTCATGCCCACGAAAAAAAGTCATGCCCGTGAGAAAACATGTCAAATTCCTCTAGAGAGTTTCACGACCAGAGTCACTACTTGGACCACGGCTAAGAAGGATGTGCACGCCGTGATAGAATAATGTCACACCCGTGAACAAACATTTCAAATCCTTCCAGAATGCTTCATGACCGAAGTCACAACTCAAGTCACGGTTTAGAAGAACAGTCACGACCATGATACATTTATTCACGACCGTGAAAGAGGAAAGAGAAACATGTCAGGCGCGAAATTAAGAGTTGGTGCAACGGCTATTTTCGCATTAAATGCAACCAAACGGCTATAATTCGCCATGAAAGTATAAATTCAAGTCATTTATGAATCCAGAACAAGAGAATAACAAATACTTTGAATCTCAGTCTTGTTATAGCCATTTGTGCATTAACCACTTTAAAACAAACATTAATTCTCTGTAAAAAATCTTTTTGCTCATTGTTTTCTGAGCATTATAGATTTATGAGTGTTTCTCTATATAATCTACTACTCAAGTGAGTTTGGATATATTGGATTAAGAGTAGAACACTTGTAAGGATTATTTGTGTGAACCTTTAAAACACAAGGAATTGGTTTATTGTGTGAGCCATTAAAACATAAGAGATTTATGGGTTAGGTGTAATCCATTGTTAGAAACACCATAGTTGAGAGTGAACTTGTAAAACTTCATTGTAACACTTAGCGTGTTAGTGAAACTCCCAATTGAGATTGGGAAGAGGAGTAGAGTTTGTTAACACCCGAACCTCTATAAAAATTCATGTGTGATATCTTCCTATCTCTACTCAACTTAACTTTTCTTTCCACACTTAAAAGTTAAGAAATTTTAATATTCAATTCAACCCCCCTTCTTAGTACAATATCTGGGCAACATTAACTAATTGAAGCGAGTTTATAACAAATGGACTTGAATCTCATAGTTATGATTTAACCTTATATTTAGGATTTAATTTTTAAATTGTATAGTTTTCATTTAAATAAGTGATTTATTATTTTTGGCTTACAAATTAATTCATATTTTAAAACAAATTTATTCCTAAATATAAGGTTAAACTTGTTTATAACAAATTTATTTAACTTTATTTTAAAACCTAAAAAATTTATTTTAAAATCTAAAAAATTCATATTTGATATCATAATAAATATTATTTTCTTCCTTTTAGATTACAAATTAATTTATTATATAATTTTTATTTTTAAATCTAAAAAATCATATTTTACAAGATAATGGTAATAAATATTATTTCTTTCATTTGAGCTTATAAATTAATTTATCCTATAAATTTTATTTTTAAACCTAAAACTATTTAAATTTCACAAACTAATAAATACGTTATTATCTTTATTTAATCTTTAAAATATTAATCAGGACATCTCTCTATGTTTTATTTTCTTTTTTCTTTATAATTTTCTCACCATCTATTATGGAATAACATATATATATATATATATATATATATATATATTTCTTTAAATGTTCTTTCATTCATGCGCTAAGAGTTAGAAAAATTATAATTTTATCAATACAATTTCTTTTTCTAGATATATTACTTAAATATCAAGAATTATTGTTTATAATATATATGACATATAAGAAATTATAAATTGTTCGTTTATCGATGAATAATTTATTTTTGTAAAAAATATGATATATAAAAATATTTTTTTAATAAAAAAATATGAGATGTCTTTTTTCTTTGTTTTAAGTCTAATAAATTTATAATAAAAGGTAATTTTAATTTACATACCCAGGTGATATATTATCCTAAACTCATATATTTTAGTTTTAGTATAATAATATATATATAGTATCAGAGTAAACCAAATCTCTAATATTCCACAATTTATTCTTTTATTGATGGAGCAAAAAATTCATATAATATAATATTTATATTTATAACTATTAATTTAATAAATAATATAATAATTAATTAATTTTTAAAATCAAAGTAGAAAATAATTTTTTAAAAACTAAATTATACTATATAATTATTTCTTAAAAAATTGATATAAATAAAATTATTTTAAAAATTATTTATTTAAAAAAATTATCATAATGTAAAATAAAAATAAAAATAATTAAATTCAACTTTATTTGTTATATATATATATATATATGGATAACTTTAGTTAATATCACCTTTAGAAAATATTACACTAATAAATACTAAATTGATAACCTATTTTCGAATTTATTTTTTTATATTTTCATTTGTAACTAGTTAGTTAATGATATAAAATTAAATGATCATAATTATCAAATCAAACGAGAGACAACTCTTTAAATAAGTTGCAGGTTAAACTATTGAAATTTATTTAAAACTTCAAGAGAATGGTTTTAACCTCTAAGATTAAAACCTCTAAGATTAAAAGTAAGCGATCTAATGGTTTTAACTTGTTAGATTTATCTATAAACCATATGCACTCTGTTGCCCAGATAATGAACCAGGAAATGAGGTTAAATTGGATTTTAAAATTCTTAACTTTTAAATGCGGAATAAAAAGTTAAATAAAGTAGGGATAGGAGGATATTACACAAGAAATTTATAGAGGTTCGGGTATTAACAAACCCTACTCCTCTCCCCAATCTCAATTGAAAATTTCACTAACTCATTTAGTGTTACAATAGAGTTTTACAAGGTCACTCCCAATTATGTTGTTTCTATCAATAGCTCACACCTAACCTAGAAATTCTCTTGTGTTTTAATGGCTCATATAATAAATCAATTCCTTGTGTTTTATGGCTCACACAAATAACTCTTACAAGTGTTTTACTCTTAACCCAATATACCCAAACTCACTTGAGTAGTAGATTACAAAGAGAAACACTTACCAATCTATAATGCTCAGAATTTATGAGCAAATAGATTTTAACAGAAAATAAAAGTTTTGTTGAAAATAATTAATGCATAAATGGCTACAACAAGATTTTGATTCAAAGTAATTGCTTGTTCTCTTGTTTTGGATTCATAAATAACTTGCATTTATACTTCCTTAGCGAATTATAGCCGTTTGGATGCATTTAATGCGAAAATAGTTGTTGCACCAACTATTAATTTCAAGCCTAACATGTTTCTCTTTCCTCATTCACGGTCGTGAATATGTGTGTCACGGTCGTAAATATTCTTCCAAGCCGTGGCTCAGGTGGTGACTCTAACCGTGAAGCATTCTAGAAGAATTTAAAGTGTTTAATCATGAGCGTGACTTTATACTTTCACGGGCGTGAATATCCTTCCAAGCTGTGGTCCAAGTGGTGACTCTAGCCGTGAAGCTCTCTGGAGGAATTTGACATGTTATCTCACGAGCGTGTCTATCTTTCACGGGTGTGACTGATTTGATCATTCACGGTTGCTATGATCCTTCATGGTCGTGAACTTTAAATGTTGGAGAGTTAACGCTAAGTTATATCAAGGGCATGACATAAACAGTCATGGGCGTGAATATGTTATTTCTTCATTTTTTGACTTTCAAAGGTAGTCTTCCATTCTTGCATCATATTCCATACCATATTCAACAAACTTAGAACACAAGTATTATTAAATATATTATTGCTATTTTATTTATTAGCATCAAAATGATGAAAATACCCCTTAAGGTTCAACAATCTCCTCTTTTTTTATGGTGATAATTAATCTAGCAATATGTGCTTTTGAGAAGTCTCCCCCTCAAAAGATGCTCAAGGCAAAAATAATAGAGTGCAAGAATTGAGGAAGTATAACATGGATCTTTGTTTGCTAGTTTAGGTATATGAAAGGTATATTCAAAGTATATCAAATTATTTGCTTTTAACTAGTTAAGTATATGCAAAGTATATTGAGAGTATATCTCAACACTATATTCAAATTTTTTAACTAGTTAAGTATATGCAAAGTATATTGAGAGTATATCTTAACACTATATACAAAGTATATCAACACATTTGCATTCATGTACTTGCATATTCATTTAATTCATTTATATTGTTAGGTTCTCCCTCTTTTATCATCAACAAAAAAAACATAAAAATAAATCATAAGGCAAAAACCGATGCAATTATATTAATACCAAATGGAAAAGTACAAAGTTTGGAAAAGTAAATTAAAATCCTACATTTGCAATACTAGAAACTAGTAAACAAAATAAAATAAAAACTAAAACTCTAGTTACACTTGGAGCCGGACAACCCATCTCTAAGGCATGCTACTTCCGCCTCGAGGCTATCCATGCGAGACTCTATGAAATCTTTGAGGTTTTCCAACCTCTTATCGATCGAAGCCTGCAGTTGGTCAAAGCGATGTGCTAAAAGATCAGCCACCTACTGA
This sequence comes from Triadica sebifera, assembly GCA_023653625.1. Lineage (NCBI taxonomy): Eukaryota > Viridiplantae > Streptophyta > Magnoliopsida > Malpighiales > Euphorbiaceae > Triadica > Triadica sebifera. The sequence continues at coordinate 5,575,144 of CM042904.1, read as the reverse complement.
GCCAAGTTAGGTGTGGAGGCCGAGGATTGACCAACCTCCTACTCAACCTCTGGGGTCGTCGTCTTGACTCGGACTCTTTTTCTTTGCTGGATTCCTTGGAGGTCAACTTTGAATTCGTTTGAATCCTTGTCTTCCTAAATAATTTCACCAGCTAGAGTGGTGAAACAGTAATAGATATTATTCTCATGAATTATGCAAACCGCTGCTCCCATTTTTATAAAAGACTTGATGTCTAGCCGGTCTCGAGGATGTGCTGATATGAGATTGAAGTTGTGCTATTCTAGCTTCAGATACCCGAGCTTAATTGCAAGATGAGTCGCATACCCACCAATCAAAATATCTCCCAATGGCTTCGCTGCAATTGAAAGAATATGGTTTGTAAACTATCGAGATAGGGCCACCGTTAGACCTCTTCAGGCCATCTCCAAGAGGAAAAGCTCGGATTTACGAATTGCACCATTGTTATCCCCTCTTGCAAAGATACTATAGGTGAGAAACCTATGCAAATATTTATGCACTAGAGACAAAAAAATGGGTATTTTTTGCTTCTTTAAGTCCCAACTGCAGTATAGTCCGAAATGAGTCCATGCCGGATTGGCATAGAATTCCACCTCACTCTCATTGAGGATACTATCTGAGGAAAGTTTGAAGATATCACCAAACTCCATTGCTGTGAGAGTGTTCGGGTGATTGCAAAGTTGAAATTTTACTGTGTCGGTGGGTGAGACTTGCAAAGTGCTAAAAAACTCGAGAGTTGGTTCCTTTAGCGTTGGTTGATGGATATCTACAAACTCATTGAGATGACAAGCTTGTAGTTGTTCCATCATGCTTGTCTCAAGTCTGAGGTTCCTGACAGCATGCCATTCGAAGGATCGTGAAGAAAACAGTGGTCTTTTCTTAAGAACAACATACCTCAGATGACAATGCTCCGGAATGATATTGAGAAGGTAGTCTGTGTACCTTATTAAAGCATGAGATTTCTTTCTTGTGCCTTTTGAGGAGCTAGGTTCCATTGTTGAGTTGAGAATGGGTTTTTTAAGAGAAATTTTCTGATAGGGATTTTGAAGAATACCTTATGAAGTTGTGATTTTTGACGTAAGAAAGCGTTTTTGAAGGTATTTATAGATGGAAAAGGCTATTAGAGGGCCGAAATCTGTGAGAGGTATTGAATGTGGTGATAAATGAGAGAATTTGTAGAGTTAGAAATGAGAGAAAAATGACAAAAAATGTTTTATAGCTGACATCGTCATGGTCATGAATGCTAAGTCACGAGCGTGAAATGTCGTGGTCACAATTTATTAAATAGGTGCTCTACCCATGATGAAGGATATGAAACAATTCACGGTCGTGACATTTAATAGTCACGAGGGTGAATAATGAATTTTCACGGTGGTGACAACACGAGTCACGGTTATGAAGTACAATCTTCACTACTTGTGATCATGAGACAAAGCGTGAAACAAACCGTGAACGCTTCTGTAATTATTTGATGTTAATGTTCACGGTCGTGAAGAAGTGTCACGGTCGTGAACAAAGAGTTTCACGGGAGTGAAAGAAAAAGGTTATGGGTATGAAACATAGTCTTAACTACCTTCAACCGTAAAACATGTTGTGAAGCACAACGTGAAAGCTATTGGAGCTTTTGGCGATTATAATCACGACCGTGAATATAGGTCACGGGCGTGAATTGCCTAAAATCCTTATTAAATAAAACAAAGTCTAAAACAAGACTAAACGATTTCTAAGGTGCTTCTATCCCTTATAACATATATTTCCATCAAGTTTTGCCACTTCATACCTTAAAAGATGAGACAATAACATAAGATATAAATTAACATTCAAGGTTCGACAAATTTGACAATCATACTTAAGATAAGGTTAATCCATCAATCATACCAAGCTCTCTTCTTATGAAGTTAAATCTTTCTTCATTAAAAGACTTAATGAAAATATTTGCCAATTGATTGTCTATATTGATAAATTTCAATACAACATCTTCATATTGAATATGATATCTAAGAAAATAATGTATTATGTCAATATGCTTACTTCTAGAATGTTGAATGGGATTCTTAGATAGGTTTATGACACTTGTATTGTCACATCTGAGAGGTATATGGTCCAAACTATGATCATAATCCTTAAGTTGTTGTTTCATCCATATGATTTGAATACAACAACATCCTGCTGCCACATACTCCGCTTAAGTGGTAGAAAGAGCAACTGAAACTTGTTTCTTGCTAAACCAAAAAACTAAGCATTCACCAATAAAGTGACAAGTGCATGAAGTAATATTTCTATCCAATAGACTTCCAGCGTAATCAACATCTGAATATCTTATGATATGAAAGGATGAATTTCTAGGATATCATAAGTCTAGATGCAACGAGTCATGTAAATATTTTGAAATTTTTTCACAGCATTCAAATGTGATTATTTAAGACACGATTGAAAGCGAGACATAAGCATACACTATACATTATATCGGGTCTAGAGGCAGTAAGATATAAGAGTGATCCGATCATACCTCTATAGAGCTTTTCATTAATGCTCTTATCTTTTTCATATTTGTCCAATTTTATTGATGAGCTCATTGGAGTCTTGGCATTTGTGCATTCTTCCATTCCAAATTTCTTGATTAAGTTTTTGGCATATCTGGATTGGTTGATAAAAATGCTCTCATTGCTTTGTTTTATTTGTAGACCGAGGAAGAACTTGAGCTCACCCATCATGCTCATTTCAAATTCCCTAGTCATACACTTAGCAAATTCTTGGCAAAGCAATTCATTAGTAGATCCAAATATGATGTCAACAACATAAATTTGAACAATTAGAATATCATGCTTATGATTTTTAATAAAGAAAGTAATGTCAACATTTCCCTTTGAAAAATTATTTTCTAAAAGAAAAAAAAAACTTAGTCTTTCATACCAAGCTCTTGGGGCTTGTTTCAAACCATACAAGGCTTTTGAAAGTTTAAATATATGGTCAGGAAAATTACGGCTTTCAAAACCTGGTGGTTGTTCTACATAAATTTTTTATTCTATATAACCATTTAAGAAAGCACTTTTGACATCCATTTGAAAGAGTTTGAAATTCATAAGGCATACATATGTTAAAAGTATTCTTATGGCTTCTAATCTAGCTACCAGAGCATAGGTCTCATCATAATCTAATCTCGCTTCTTGATTATATCCCTTTACAACTAACCTAGCCTTATTCTTAGTTATTGAACCTTATTCATCTAGTTTATTTCTAAAAACCCATTTACTTCCAATGATTTGATGCTCCCGGAGTCTAGGAACTAAGGTCTATACCTTACTTCTCTCAAATTGGTTGAGTTCCTCTTGCATAGAAATCTCCAAACTTTCATCATTAAGAGCTTCATCAATATTTTTAGGCTAAATTCGAGAGACAAATGCAAGATTAGAATCTAAAGGTTTGAAATGATATTTAGTACTTACTCCCTTTGTAGGATCACCAATGATTTACTCCCTGGGGTGATCTTTTGTCAATCTCCATTCATTTGGGAGCTCTTGCTTGTTTTCCTCTTGAGCTGGAGGTAGAGAGTCATCTTGATGTGAATTTTTTTGATCATTTTCTCCTTTTTCATTTTCAATATCAAGTTTTTCCATTGTGCCTACAACATCGTCAAGAACACTACCTTTCACAAGATCAAGCTTACTAGACTTATCAAAAACAACATGTATAGATTCTTCAACAACTAATGAATTTTTATTAAAGACTCTATAGGCTTTGCTAGTGGTGGAATATCCTAAAAATATACCCTCATCAGATTTAGAGGCAAAATTTTCCAAAGTTGTCCTTGGTATTCAATATGAAATACTTGCATTCAAATACTCTAAGGTATGATATCATGGACTTTCTTTCATTCCGTAACTCAAAAGAAGTTTTGTTTAAGAGTGATACTCGATTTGAAATATAACATGCAGTATTTGTGGCTTCGGCCCAAAAGTAAGTTGGTAATCCATACTCATTGAGCATTGTTCGAGTCATTTCAATTAAAGTTCGATTTTTCCTTTCGACCACCCCATTTTGTTGAGGTGTCCTATGAGATGAAAATTTTTGTGAAATGCCATGTTCTAAACAAAAATTTTCAAAGTTTTTATTTTTAAATTCTTTGCCATGATCGCTTCTTATTTTTGAAATACAATATCCTTTTTCATTTTGAACTCTCTTCGCAAAGTTTTTAAAAGATTCAAAAATATCACTCTTTTGAGCTAAGAAAATTACCCAAGTGAATCTAGAGTAGTTATCGATGATGACAAATGCATAGTGTTTACCTCCTAAGCTTGCAACTCTAATAGGTCCAAAAAGATCTAAATTCAAAAGTTGTAGAGGTTTTGAGGTATTTACAATGTTTTTGGATTTGAATGAGGACTTGTGTTGTTTTTCTCTTTGCAAGGTTCACATGTCTTGTCTTTTTCAAATTTGACTTTTGGTAGACCCTTTACCAGCTCTCATTTGTTGAGGCTTTGAATTAAATTAATGCTTGCATAACCAAGTCTTCTATGCCACAACCAAGATTCATCACTAGTAGTCACGAGACACTTAGAGGAAGGATTAAATATTTTGTGTAAGTCTATTAAGTAGGTATTGACATCTCTACTTCCTTTAAATATTTCTTGGCCATTAATAGAGATTACAAGACATTCGTTAGAAGTAAAGATTACTTAGTTTCTCTTATTACATAATTGACTTACACTTAACAAGTTATGTTTTAAACCATCAACAAGTAAGACATCTTCAATGAAGTAGTATTATTAATACCAATAGAATCAATGCCAATTACCTTACTTTTAACATTATTTCCAAAGGTTACTTTACCTCCATCAATACTTTTAATGACATTGAATAGTTCTTTATCTCCGGTCATATGCCTTGAGCAACCACTATCTACTAGCCAAACATTTTATTTTATTGTGGACTTGAGGCATACCTATAAAATCACAATTCAAGTATTATTTTTAGGTACCCAAATGAGCTTGGGTCCTTGGGGGTTAGCACATGAAGGTTCCTAATGAGCCTTCCTTATCCAGCAATGTTTTATTGATATGACCAAATTTCATACAATAATTATATTGTTTAGCTCTAAATATGCTTTTCGGTCTTACCATGCTTTTAACTACCATTTTCCTATTAGGTAGAGTTTGTGAGCAGTGACATGCACATGCATGATGACTTTGTGCTTTCCTAGGTTCATGCTTCTTATACATAAAAGCATGATTGGCCTTTTGAGGTTTCCTTCTTAAGCTTACCAACCCTTGATCATTCCTTTTATGTATAAAATATTTAGTGTATGTTATGCATTTAGCCCTTAGGGCTGTTACTTCTAATGTGGAGATATGGGGTTCACTTGACTTAACAAAAGTGGTCTTGTGAGATGAAAATGATGTTCCCTTAAATCCTAGACCATATCTTATTAAAGGCGGTTTTTGAGACATAATGAGAGTATCTAAACTCTTTTTGCACTTGTGAAATTTTGAAATGGAGTTTCTAAGTTCCTCAACTTCATTTTTCAAAACATTGTTCTCTTTAAGCAAGAATTTAGTTAAGGGTTTTGAGGAGTACTCATCTAATGATTTTTGAAGAGATTCATTAGAAGATTTAAGCTCAAGATTTTCCTTTTCTAAAATTTCCATTTTGTTTTTCAAACTAGAAATGTTATTTTTATAAGTATTGAATTTACATCTATATTTTTCTAGTTATAGATTCAATACTTCTATTAAACTTTGTTCATCATCATCTTCACTATCACTATCATTATCACTACTATCATTATTAAATGAGTATGAGTAAAGTGATCCTACCTTATCCGAGATGTGATCCTCTATAGCCATGAAGTATAGGTTGATCTCTTCACTTCCATTGTCATATTTTTCGCTTGAAGAGCTTTCGTCATCCCATGTGGCTTTGTGACCTTTCTCTCCATTGACTTTTTGGTATTTGCTCTTGTGTTTCTTGAGCCTTGGACATTTTGGTTTGATATGTCCCTTCTTCCCACACTCATAGCACTTTACCTCCTATTTATTCCTTTGAGAGTCATTTGAGGAGTGTTTGAGATTTCTTTGCTTGAATTTTTAAGAGTTGCTCATTCTCTTTTCAATTATTCTTTTCAGTCTTTTCGAGAGCATTGTTATGTCCTCATTTGCATCATCACCCTTTTATTCATCATCTTTAACTTATTTTTGAGATTTTGAAGTAAAGGCTCTTAGTGCTAGAGGATTTCTTTTTTCTGTCTCGGCTTCAAGTTCTCTATATCTCTTTACTGCCATTTCATGTGTTAGAATTTTGCCAATAAGCACATCGGTATTCATGACGCTCATGTCTTCATTGGCTTCTTTTATACCAGCAACTCTTAAACCATAATCTTCGAGAGAAAGACTTCTCAGAATTTTGTTGTTTACATCTTCCAAGCTCAAGTGTTTCACAAGCTTTCTCATGCCATTTATGATGGCTAGAAGATAGTTCGTCATATCGGTGATTGACTCATTGGATTTCATCTTGAAGAGTTCGGACTCTGAAGTGAGAAGTTGAATCTTCTTGGATTTAACTTGCTTTGTTCCTTTATGATAATTTTCCAATATTTTCCACATGTTATACGCTGTTGGGCAGTGTTGTATTCTGCCACATTCTTCAATGGAGAATGAGCTTGAGAGAATTGTCATTGCCTTTTTGTTTTTTAAATTTGCTCTACGTTGAGGCTTTGTCCAATCATCTCTTGACATAATTTCTTCTTCACCATCAACTTATCTTCTAGTTAGTGGTATCCATTCTTTTCGAACGCTATCCCAGACTTCAATTCTCTCGCTATCGAGATATGTCTCCATCCAGAACTTCCAATGAGCGTAATTTGCTCCATCAAAGTAAAGCTTAAGACTTTGGAATCCTTTATTGGCCATTTATTGATATTTGCTAGCGCTTTTTAGGTTTCGATGCTAGATTATACTCTGATATCAATTGTTGCCCAGATAATGAACCAAGAAGGAGGGTTGAATTGGATATTAAAATTCTTAACTTTTAAGTGCGGAATAAAAAGTTAAATATAGTAGGGATAGAAAAATATCACACAAGAAGTTTATAGAGGTTCGGGTATTAACAAACCCTACTCCTCTCCCCAATCTCAATTAGGAATTTCACTAACTCACTTAGTATTGCAATGGAGTTTTACAAGCTCACTCTCAACTATGGTGATTCTATCAATGACTCACACCTAACCTAGAAATTCTCTTGTGTTTTAATGGCTTACACAATAAATCAATTCCTTGTGTTTTATGGCTCACACAAATAACTCTTACAAGTATTTTACTCTTAACCCAATATACCCAAACTCACTTGAGTAGTAGATTATAAAGAGAAATACTCACCAATCTATAATGCTTAGAATTTATGAGCAAATAGATTTTAACATAAAATAAGAGTTTTGTTAAAAATAATTAATGCACAAATGGCTACAACAAGATTTTGATTTGAAGTAATTGTTTGTTCTCTTATTCTGGATTCATAAATGACTTGTATTTATACTTTCTTAGCGAATTATAGTTGTTTGGATGCATTTAATGCGAAAATAGTCGTTGCACTAACTCTTAATTTTGCGCCTGACATGTTTCTCTTTCCTCATTCACGGTTGTGAATGTTCTTTCAAGCCGTGCCTCAGGTGGTGACTCTGACCATGAAGCATTATAGAAGAATTTGAAGTGTTTGATGACAGACGTGACTTTATACTTTCACGAGCGTGAATATCCTTCCAAGTCGTGGTTCAAGTAGTAACTCTTGTCGTAAAGCTCTCTGGAGGAATTTGATATGTTATCTCACGGGTGTGACTATCTTTTACGGGTGTGACTATCTTTCACGGGCGTGACTGATTTGATCATTCACGATTGCTATGATCCTTCATGGCTGTAAACCTTAAATGTTAGAGAGTTAGCATTAAACTATATCGCGGGTGTGACATAAACAGTCACAGGAGTGAACATGCTATTTCTTCATTTTTTGACTTTCAAAGGTAGTTTTTCATTGTTGCATCATATTTCATACCCTGTTCAAAAAACTTAGAACACAAGCATTGTTAAATACATTATTGCTATTTTATTTGTTAGCATCAAAATGACGGAAATACTCATCAAGGTTCAACACACTCTATAAAATATCTTAAATAAAATATAAAGAATTTAATAAATAATAAATGTAAATATTAAATTTTTTATATATTATGATATTAATATTTTATTCAAATTATTTTTTAATATTTATAAGGAAGAACTTAATAATTTTATTTGCATTAAAATTATTATTTTTTATATAATATTTATCCTTGAAAAAAAAATTATAATTATAACTCAACTACTAATTTAACTTTTTAAAATTTTTTAAAAATTCTATAAAAAATATTATATTTTATATAAAGTTGTACATTAGCTTTTTTTTAAAAAAATATACTATATATATGATATATGATATATTTTATTTTTCACTTATTATTATTTTAAAATGATAAAAATAAAAACATGTTTTTTTGTCGCTCAATTTATATTTTGTCCTCTTGAATTTTTAAGACTTAATATATTACTTTAACATATATTAATTGTTTAAGTTGTCATTTTTTATTACCAATTTCATACTCAATTTAAGCTAAAATTAATATTTAAAATATCTATTTCAATACAATTTAATGTTATTGTCATATCTGCGATTTAGACTCTGACTGTAAACGTATATTTCGGTCATTTGTACTCCAGTATAGAGATGTCATATCCGCTAATTTAGACCTAAGAGACGCGAGTTGTTTAATCGACTCGTCGGTTTGACCGAAGTCTAAAATTTAATTTTTATCGAAAAATAATGAAAATAATGGAAATTAAGTATGAAAAATATCTAATAAAGTGTTCAAAATATTTTAAGATGTTAAATTTCTGTAAAGGACTAAATTGCAAATTTTAAAAAGTTTAGGGGTCAATTTGCATTTTACCGAAAATTTGGAGGATTTATTAGGATAATCATAAATTAAATGTATGAATTGAGACATAAAATGCATATGGAGGCCAGCCACACCAAGTGGTACATTTTAAGAAGTCAATTGTTATACATGAATTAGAAATTAATGAAAAGTTACTATAAAATACTTAGGTGTCTCCGTTAATTAAGTAAATTTGTTACTTTGTTCTTAAGTGTTTATCATTTCTTAATTATCACTCTTGATCTAGAATTTCCTATCAATTAAGTGTCTCCCACGTTCTTTGAAGTACCACACACCAAATGGAATACAACAATTAGCCAAGTGAGGTGCATGAACTAAACATTAATTAAAGATTCTAGATTGATGCTTAGGTGTCCCTTATCTTAATAAATTTTGTCATATTCTTCTTGATTGTTTTTTTTTTTCTTCCTTATCCATTTTCATTGAGGAAAATTCTGTTCTCTACACCAGCCCACGTTTTCCCCTTGTTCTTTCATAGCCAAGCTTGATTATAGTGAAAGAAAGTGAGAAAAGAGAGAAAAAGTAAGGTAAATTTTCATTTTCATGCTATAGGAAACTTAAAAATGTAAGAAGAAAGAGAGAGGTTAGGTTTATAAAGTTTTAATAATTTTTTTATGAATTTTAGGAACTCAAAGTGACAAGGATTTAGCTCAAATAAGCAAAGGAAAGGAGAAAGATAAGTAAAGAGAAAGAAAATGAGAGGAAAAGAGAGGTTTGTGCATAACCTAAGGCAATAACCTATTTTATTTTTTTTATTTGCATGATTTAATTATTTTGTATGTTGATGATTCTGAATTAATATTATTTTATGATAAAAATCTTGGGGATGCATGTTTGCTGGACTTAGGATTTAATTTGGTAAAAATTGAATGTGATTATCTTGTATATTCCTTGCTGGAAATTGATGAGCAGTGTTCACTTCAACTGTTATAACTTAATTTTTGGAACTCGGTTTTATATTTTGTCTGTTGGGTTTGAAAGATAAGACATAGGGCTATAACTTTCATTTAAACATAAAACCTGAATATATCTGTAATTTTCCAGAAAAATTCATAAAATTTAGACGTAGAACCTGTCCAGGAATTCTGGGCAGAATTGTTAGTAATAAGCAGTAAGTACTTAAACTGTTATAAATTGAGTTCTTGAGCTTGGATTTGTGTGTTCGTTATTGGGTTTGAAAGATAAGACATAGGGTTATAACTTTTATTTATATCATAAAACCTGAATATGTCTGTAATTGTCCATAAAAATTTATAAAATTCGGATGTAGAATATGTCTAGGAATTCTGGGCATAATTGTTAGTAATGAGCAGTAAGTACTTAAACTATTATATATTGAGTTCAGGAGTTTGGATTTGTGTGTTATTTATTGGGTTTAAAAGATAATACATAGTGATATAACTTTCATTTAGACCATAAAATCTGAATATGTCTGTAATTGTCCAGATAAATTCATAAAATTCGGATATAGAATCTGTTCAGGAATTCTAGACAAAATTGTTAGTAATGAGCAGTAAGTATTTAAACTGTTATAAATTGAGTTCTGGAGCTTGGATTTGTGTGTTATTTGTTGGTTTTGAAAGATAATACACAGGGATATAACTTTCATTTAGACCATAAAACCTGAATATGTCTGTAATTGTCCAGAAAAGTCATAAAATTCAGACGTAAAATCTGTCCAAAAATTTTGGGCAGAATTGTTAGTAATGAGCAGTAAGTAGTTAAACTATTATAAATTGAGTTCTGGAGCTTGGATTTGTGTGTTTTTTGTTCGGTTTGAAAGATAAGACATAGAGCTACAATTTTTATTTAGACCATAATATCTGCATATGTCTGTAATTGTCTAGAAAAAAGTCATTAAGTTCAAACTTAGAATCTGTCTAGAAAATTCTGGGTAGAATTATTAGTGACCAATTAGTATTAATATTATCATATCTTTTGATACAGAACTCATGATTAAGTGATTCAAGTTTCATATTAAATCTAAGATCCATATATAAAATTTGTATGAAGATCATGTAACTAAATTCAGAACGGAATAGGACCAAAATTAAGGTCTAAAACAGAAAACAGAATCTGTCAGTAACAGGGCAGCATGTGAATTGAGAAATGAAATGAGTAAAATAATGAGAATTTTGTTATATTATGTAAATATTATTTTAATTAAGTGATTATGTGATTATTTTGATATATTACGTGCATGAAAAGTATGAAATTAATTGTTATAAATTTTAATGAAATTGTATAAGCCCTAGAATAACTAATTAGAACCAACTTAGGATAGTTTGACATGCCAAATAGGGGGGAGTATGATAAAAATGGTTAATTCCATTACAGGTATGATTATCTTTCAAACTTATTCAGTGGTTCATAGGTGTCATGGGCATAAATGAAAATATAAATAAAGAAGTTATGAAACATAAAAAAATTATTGAAAATAAAACTGGAATTATGAATTGTGACATGGATAGTAAAAAATAAAATTATTAATTGTGGCATGGATAAAAAAAAGATTTAGTGTTATACAATAAAATGGTAATAAAATAAATAAGTATGAGATAAAATAATATAATTTGATATCTATACATGCTAGAATACCATGATATGTATATTTCCATGAGAACATAATTAAGCATGAGTTGATATATGATAATGCATGATTGCATAAAATAGTTTATTATCTTATCTATATGCACCACTAAGCCAAAAGTTTAACGTGGGAGTTTTCTCACACAAATTTAGTAAATAATAAAAAGAAGATAATAGACAAAGCCAGCGGTGACCTAATCCAGTAAAGCAGCATGTTGCACACATCGTGAGTTACACAACTTTTGTATATTATCTTATAAATTTTATTTTGTAGTATTTTTAAAATAAACAGTATGTTTTGTAAAGAACATGTTACTATATAAAAAGGTAGTTTAACTTTTATGTTATATTTCTTTTATAAATGCAAAGTAAATAAATAGTAAATATTAGAAAAAAAATATACGAGTGATTTTTCTTTATATATAACTTATATAATGATATTTTAACCGATGAAGTCAGTGTAGCACACCCTCATTTGGACACGAGCTGCTGGGGTGAGGAGGTATTACAAGAGGTATACCGATCAGAGTCTAAATACAAAATAATAAATGTGAGAAAAACTATTTTTATATGATAATAAAAAATATCTAATATGAAAGTTTCATTCAATGGATCAATTGTTGTGATTTCGTGCTTAGCACATAAATCGAGACAACATATTAGATTTGAAATACATGATTTTTGTCCGAAAATAAAAATATGATTTAAACATATCAAAATATAAAAAATATTATTTTAAGGTAGGTTGAGTTATAAGATGAGATTTTAAGATTTATGACCCGAAAGATGAAAATATAGTCTATAATGCACGTTTATACTCAGATTTTTTGATTGGAAGTTAGGGAGATACGCTCACGATCACGAGAATACCGATATAATCGCAATTGAATTCTAAAATATTCAAAACTGATAATTTATAAATCGGACTACAAATATATTTTTACGGACATGATTTAGAAAAAAGATTAAATCACAAAAATATAATTTTTGTACCAGTGATTGTTTTGAAAAATCGAGAAGACCATTTTGAAGAGAAAATTATTCTGAGGATATTGGAATATTCAATTTGAGGAGATAAGATCATTTAGGATATGAAATTTAAGAAAATAAATTTATTCAAGGATTAAATTGAAAATTTAGAAAGTTTTGTGGAAAAAGTCCAAAGTCAAAATTTATTTTGCATTAAATTGGATAAAAAGCCAAAATATCTTCTTGATTAATTTTAATTGACCAAACTGATTAAGCTTAATTAAGCATTAATCAAGTATATAAAGTAAAAAATGGACAAAAAAATCAATAATTTTATAATATAAAACAAAAAAAATCTCTTTTTTCTTATTTTTCTTCCTTTGCACGACCACCATAGTCATTTATCTTATTTTTTTAAATTTTCTTCTCACAAATTACCATCATCAAGGTATCAGAAAATATAAAGAATTATGTGGGAGTGAAAAAAATATTTTTGGAGAAAAATTAACTATTGGCTAAAAATTCCAAAAAAATTAGAGGTGAGATTTTCTTCACTTTTTTTTTTCAAATTTTCATGAATCTAAGTTGATTTGAATAATTGTTGTAAGTTAATTTTAAGTTTGATGATGATTTGGAGTTGAATTAGGATTATGGAAAAATTAAGATTTTATAGGAAAATTATGGAAAAATTATAAAAAATTAGGAAATGAGTAGAATGAGGTTTGATGATGATGGAGATGATGGAAAATTGATGGAAAAAATTTTTAGAAAATTTTATGGAATTATTGAAAATTTTCTATAATTATGGCCAGAATTTTGAAAATTTATTTTGAAAGATGTGTGTATTAAAATGATGATAATTGAGTTATATAAAATGTTTGGAAATGGAAATTAATTTTTGGAATGGAGAAAATTTTAAAACGAATTTTGGTGAATTTTTGGAGTTTTGGCATAATTATTGAAAAAAATTATTGGAAATTGTTGAATGTAATTTTGGTGAAATTAATGATAGAAAATGGAAGATAATGGGTCAAAGTAATTAAAGAAATTTAGTTGGAATTTTTAGATCATTTATTGAATTAATATGAATTTTGAGTTGAAAGTAAATTTTTGGAGAAAAAAATGGAAAATAAAGATATGAAAGAAAAATAAAATAAATTGAATAGAAATTAGAAGAGAAGATAAATATTTAATTAATTTAGAAATTTTACGTTAGTAGTGTATATCAAAAAAGAAGACTGGTAGAAAAATATCCGTAAATGTGAGAGCCGAAAAAAATAAAATAGGTAGTTTAATTTCTATTTTAATTTAGTAATTTTTATTGGCTCGGTAATTAATTAGAAATTTAATAATTATTTAGGTGTATCATCAAAGCAGACACCAGAAGTAAGTAGAGGAAATGAGCCGACAGATTCTGACAAGTTATTGTAAATGTTTGTGCATTAACTTATAATATATATCAATTGTGATTTAAATATATTTTTATATGCTTTTTGGTATGAAATGGAATTACATTTTAGAAATAGTTATATGTAACATTTATGAAAATATTAAATGTTTGGAAAGTTATTGGAAATATATTTTATGATAAAAATAAAGTAAAATATTTTGGTAAATAAAGTGTATTGGTATGAAATAAATTTAATTTTCTCATATGGTGAATTTTTATGCTAATAAATAATTGTATGAGAAATTGATAACGATTATGTTTATAAAAATTTTGGTAAGATAAATGTTTTAATATTTTATGTATGTCGATTAATTTATATATTAGTCTAGACAATAAGCTAAAGAATTGTTGACATGCTAATATGATAGAAACTCCATGATTTGTGTTATTTTGGTCATGAGATATATTGTATGATTCATGTGGTTATCTTGGACCATACATTATTTAATTACTGATCATGTGGTTATCTTGAATCGAGACTGGTCTTATGATTATCTTGGATCGAGACTGGTCTTATGATTATCTTGGATCTGATGATATTAATTGAATTTATGTAATTATCTTTAACCCTGATTCTATGATTATTTTGGACTCTGAGATTTTCATGTTTGATGGTAACCTTGTTTCCCTAAGGGTAAGTTTATAGTATATTAATATATGGGTTAAATAAAATTTTTATTTTAATGAATGATTAAAATGTTATTGCATTTATTATATACTTGTGATATTAATACCAATAATTTGATTTTGATAGATTTTGTTTAATGATTTATATATATTTTTATGTATAATTAAATAATTTATTAATAGTTTTAATATATGAATTTTTTTTCTAAATTTTGTTGATTTTAAAGTGTATATTTTCATTTAAAGTACTTTTTATTATAAGTTTTTATACCACTGAGTTTTATCCTTAGCGCGAAAGTTTGTTTTCTTTCATGTAGATTTTAGTGGAACTAAACAATGACAGATGTATAAATAATAGTCTTCGCTGATATTAGTGGACCCCATCTATGGAGCCAAGCAGCAGTGACAGTCACCCCGTTAGGGTGCGTTTTGCTATATACGTATTTTACCTATTTCACTTGATGTATATATATATATATAAGTTATTTGTATGAACATGTAAATTAAGATCATGGTATGAGAATAGTGATAAAACAAAATTTTATCTTATTTTGTTAATATAATATATTATTTTGTTGAGTTTTATTCATGCCAATATATAAATATATTTGTATAAATTTTAATAATATATTATTTTAAATAAGTATATCTCGTAACGTTTTTTATCTGCTATGTATAACAATGTATACAGGTAGGTAAAGAATAAATATATCTCGTAACATTTCTTATCTGACTGTATACAGATAGATAAGAGATATTATTTCGAACATTTTGCACTTGTGAATTTAATGTTATAAAAATATAATCATGAAGGAATATAACAATTCATATGAAATTAGCCTTTTTTTTTTTATCATTTTTTCATGTGAAATTAAAAATATTATTTACAAAAACCCACTTGATAGAATGAATCAATAAAATTTGCCACATGAATTGCCTATAAATATTTATTGAAAATGTTGGCCAAAATGTGATAATAATCGTTTTGTGGCGGACACTCCAATGTGAGATCAAGTCACAGTCAAATATTGTAGGCGTTTGGATTGTATAAGATAAGCTAATGATAACGCTTTCTCTATCACTAATTGGTTTTACATGACATAGTAAGTGTCTGAGATCCACAACTGGTATTAGAGTCGAAATTACAAGTTCGATTTCCAGTTGGAGCAATTGCTAAGGGAGATCTTGTTGGAAAAAATGTTACAACAATTGTCCTGTGGAAAAAACTCCGGTGTTGCGAGATCAATTTATAATCGAATACTATGAGTGCTTGGGCTGTATAGAATAAGACTAATGGTAACACTTTATTTGTTATTAATTGGTTTTAGATAAAATATTAGGCGCACGAGGTCTATATAAAATTTATTATTTACATAAGTTTTTGTAATTTATTGGTGAATTAAATTAATAACATATTATATATAAACTAATTATTTTTTAATAATAATAATAATTAATTATTAATTTAGTCAATAATAAATAAACGGTTTTGAACTTTTTTTAATAATTTATCTCTTTCATATATGTAACATTATATAATTGGTATGTTTATCAATTATAATATTGCAACTTGAATGATTCCATACAAAATTTCTCTCCTTTTGTTTTTAATTGCTAGAACAGAATTGTCCCGGTGAAAACGAAACCAAATAAATAAATAAATACACAGAATGAAACACCAAGCACACTTGGCTGACTTGTATTGAATCTTTCCTGTCCATGGCCATTGTAGGGGCCACCACTGACAAGACTAAGCGCAGACCTTCACCATTCTTCCCTCCTCTCTCTTGGAAGAAAGGAAGAAAGAAAATTTTACTTTTACTTTTTTCTTATAACATTCTTTTAGTCATTCTTTACTTATGCTACATGAAAGCAACAAAAATGGGAACCCAGCCCAGATAAAAGCAAAAAGGATGGAGCTTTTGTGGTCCTCAATCATTTTCAACCTATTTTCCCCTGCTTCAATTCCCACCTCCAGTATTATTTCCCCTACTCTAATTGAAATGTATTTTTTCTTTAGACTCACCTTTTGGACCCAAAACCTGCCTTTTTTCTTTTTCCACTTTTGTGACTTTGCTTCCCTCAGGTAATGGATGTAAAAGGGAAGCAGAAGATTATGGGGAAGGTAGTGAAGAAAGAATTAGCTGAGGTTGCTGTGGAATCATCAGATGATGATGGGTGTGTTGAGATGGGGATTGTAGAAGATGATGTTGATAATAATAATAAGAAGAAGAAAGCGGTGAGTGGTGGTGGAAAGAAGGGGTCTACTGCTGCTGGTGGGGGCAGTGGAGGGATGAGATGTTGCCAAGCTGAGAAATGTATGGTTGATCTGACTGATGCAAAGCCATATCATAAAAGGCATAAGGTTTGTGAGCATCATTTTAAGGCTCAGATTGTGCTTGTCGCTGGAATTAAGCAAAGGTTTTGTCAGCAATGCAGCAGGTTGGAAATGATTCTGTTATGTTCTTTCTTTTTATATACATCTGCAGTAATATATCGTCAATTTTGACTCTTGATTGTGGCCTACATAGTTTTGGAACTTTAGCTTAGTATTAAACTTTGAATAATTGGAAGTTTCTAAGTATCTACTTAATTACATTTACTTTATTTGCAAATTGGATGTGAACTTGACTTAATTATGCTGGATGTTGTTTAAATGATTTAAGAAAGAAAACAAGAAAGAGAGAAAAATCAGAAGATTCATTTTAACATGTTTCATAAGCAGTTGGAATTTGTTCCTTTTTTTCAGGAGGTTCACTTCAACATGGTTCATATGTAGTTGGGTTTTTTTTTCCTTGCTGTGTCCCAAGTGTATCTCATATCTTGAATTTGATAAATTTAATCTTTTGGGTAGTCTCATTTTCTTTCTTGACATGTATCTTTACTTTCTGCCACAAATTTGGATTCCTTTTTCAAAAGTTGAATGCTTTAAATCTTTAATTTTTTTTCCTAGTTTGTTTTGGGAAAAAAAAAGAGTATGTTTAGTAAACTCAGATGGATAGCCTTTTTGGCTATTATTTACTGTATATTGGCAGTAAAGAAACCTGGCAAAGTACCAATATATGCAACCAGATCTATCTTTTACACCGAGCAAAATTAATTCTAGTATCTGGCTTAGATTAGCAACGGGAGTGTAGTCATGGTCGTGGATGTTGTTCACCATTGGAGTTGTATACTTTGAAGGTAGTTTAAGTAGTTGATGTGTTTGCTCGAGTCTTCTATTGGTATTTCTTTTTTTCTTTGACTGTATATATCAATATATTTTCTTGCTCACTGAATTATAGCAAGAAAAAAAAGAAGTAAAGAGATTCAGTATTGCATATGAATTCCCTCATTTTGTTTGTGGTTGATGAAGCTTATCTTGATAAATTTTGGTTCAATTCTTGTTTGAGGAGAACCTGAAAGGTTCCTTTTTACAACTTCCTGGTAATCACTGACTGATTTCTTAGATGAAAAGATATCCTGGTAAGATGTAACAGTTGAACCTATCTTGAAGGTGATTTCAGAATAGTTAGCTTCTATCATGGCAATCTATAAATAATATGATTAAAATGGATTTATATTGATGGGATTGTTGGAGATGGAGAGGAGCAGCAAACTGTTTTCTGCATAAAATTGTAAATGATGCATTCAAACAGATGAAGCAGATTCTCCTCCTTTTACTTCTTCATTTTGCACATTAATTCCTTACAAAATGTTTTTTTCACTTTCTCACATTTCTTAGTCGCAGCAGCTTCCTTTTATACGGAGAGAACTGCTATTTCTGGTCAACAGCCACGACCAAATTTCAGATATTTTCTCCTAAAATTCAGCTAATCTATACATACTCCAATTCCTAGAAATAACTTAATAATTCAAGACTTCATTTGTTGAAGATCTATAGATCAAGATACTAAAGTGACTAGAACTGACAATTTGTCTCGTGTCATGTATAAACATATCGTGTTACTATTCGTGTTAAATATAAACATATAGTTTCGTATTGTTTAATTGTTTAATATATTTATAACTATATACAATTAAAGTTAATATTTTATAATTATATGTTAAATTTTATGGTGTATTAATAATTTGGTATAGTATAACATGTGTATAAATATATCTACACATATGTATGTGCTCAAGATATAATTTATTAATATAAGAAAATTTAAGCATCTAATTATCTATGAGATTATTACTACTATAAATTATAATATATTACTAATTTGATAATCTTTATTCACATATATTAATATAATTAATTATAATGGAATATATTGTAAATTTATTTATATATGAACCTATACATATATTCAAAAATATTGATATATAATTGGATATTGTTATTATTATATTTTAAATGTATCTAATTTTGTTATAACACATATCCGTTTAATCCAAACCGATATTTGTATAAATCTATGTCGTATCGTGTACTATTGTTTAATCGTGTTGTGTTCACTTAAGTGTCACAGGTCTAACAAAGATTTAACCTTATACTGGAATGGTTGTCGCACTCTGTACCGCATTAGTCTGGCTAACTTCAATTTTTCTCAATCTAGAATCTTTTTGTCCTTGTATTCAGATGATTCCTTATATCTCCTCGTGTGGCATATTATGCTGTGGAATTTCTTGCTTTGCCTTTTTTTATTTTGTACTTGGAAATTATTATATCTGTTTTATGCTCATTTTGGTATTCGTTTTACATATATAATGATGGAAATCAGCTGTTTTTTAGGTGCATATTTGATGATCCTTTTAAACCTTTTTTCCTTTTGTTTTTGTGATTGTTTCACACTGTCACAAGCTCTCATATGCATTCACATGTTTTGTTGTTTTTTTTTTCCATTTCAATATAAACGAATATCGGCATAACTTTCTTCTGCTTCCAATGTCATAAATAGTCATGAAGGAATGATTATTACAATCTTGTTATTTATTTCACCTGACAGGGAATCTTGTGGGTGCAGATTCCATGAGCTATCTGAATTTGATGAAACTAAGAGGAGTTGTCGCAGGCGTTTGGCTGGACATAATGAGCGAAGAAGGAAGAGTGCTACTGAATCTCATGAAGAAGGTTCAAGCCACAAAGGAACTGGCACTAATCAGTTGAATGATATGGTCATTGGGCAGGTTGATGATAGGGAAATAATTAAGATAACTATCCAAGAAAATGCAACTTACAAGCATTTCCAGATCAGATAAACTGATTGCAACTCGAGCTTTGCTCTCTCTCTTCTGTCATCTTAGGGAGGTAGTCTTGCTAATAGGTGCTTTAGCCAATTAATTCAATCTAATGCCTGCTGATACATTAAGAGTATTTTTATAATTAGCACTCCCTCACCTAGACCAGGTTCATCAGGGACTCATCCTATCATATTTCGTTATGCATGCAAAGTAGTTATTATTTTACATGCATACTAAAAAATGATTGGATTAATCCATGAAGACCCTTTCTTGGCAAGAAAAATCTGTTTTATTATATTCTAGCAGCAAATGTAATTTATGAGCCCTATTACTTTGATTATTAAAGTATTGTTTGCATAATCCTGCTGCCTTAGGTGTTCTATCATATATTTGCTTCTCACTTGGCAAACTTAGTTAACTAATAGTACTCTTATTATTTCCTTTGCTTCATGGACAAATCAATAGCACAATGCTTCTATCAATTCAATTCTGTGATTTTTATGGTTTGAGCTAATGATAAAATCCCATATAAGAAATATGATTTTCACAATTTTTACACACTATCTTATTCATTTTCTGTATTCATTAAATATGTCATGGGACTGAGTCCAAGCAAAACATTTCCAAATCAAATATCCTACTATCACAATGGAATTTCAAACAATTATGAAACTTTACTCAAGTTATTTATAGATATCACTTCATATACAGAGAGTTTATCTGTACAGAGACATTGGGTACGGGTTCTTTTTTTCCAATACTTGTAGTTGGATCAGTGGTTGATTGTTTGAAAGAAATGCATAATTTCATGTATGGGTTACTGCCAATCACTCAGTTATTATTGTGTAGTAATGCTTGTCTTTATTATTATTTTTTAAATTTTATTGATGTGTGGACTTTTTTATCATTAATTTTTTACAATGGTCAATTTATTTGAAATCAATTTTTATTTAAAATTATTTTACTCTATTTTATCTCAAAAACACTTTTTTTCGTCCTTATAAAATCATTAACAGATTGTGCAAAAATAAAAAATAAAAAACTTTTCAGTGTAAAATTGAAACAAAACTACTATAAATGGACAAGAACTAAATTAAATTTCCATTAAAATTTTTCTTTTTTTTTTCAGAGCAATGGCGTAATACATGCCATAGTTTTTTGGACACTAAAGCTGCCAGATCAGTTGCCAGTTTAAAAAATCAGAAGCATTTTGTATTTCTCTGCACTAACTCCATTGCATTGCTAGCTTGAACTGCTTTTAAAGAAGTTAATTATATTGACCTTTTTATAAATATGAATCAAATAACTTCTATTAAATTAAAATTTATTATTATTTTTATATTTATTTGAAATAATACGATTTAAGTGCATAATGTATAAAAAATATTTATTAAACATACGCATATATATATATATATATATATATATATATATATGATTATTGTTTCTTTATCTAAACGAAAGATTAAATTCTGAATTTATTTATCTTTTTAATTTAAAATAAAACATCGACAACAAGGGAACGATTAAATCAGCAAAAAATGAAAGTCAGTACTCATTTAATTGATTTCATTAATACGGTTTAACAAATTCAATTTATATTATTTGCTTATTATGAAAGTCTCATTGTTCAAATACAAATACAAAGTGAATGAACAAAAATACTTTAATAAGTTTTTTCATTTGTCTATTGTTATCTTTTGTATGTAAATTGAATTTAAATTCTATTTATGATTCATTATTTATATTAATTAATCAAATAAATTGATTGTCATAACAAATTGGAGAACCAATTAATTTTAGAAAAAAATAATTTTTTTTCCATCATAATAAAAATAAAAAAAATGAGGAAGTTTGATTGCTAATTAAATACATGAAAAAGGAAAGTGAGAAAGCTGCCCACCGAGCCTTCCGTGTGCTGCGTTTGGTTGCCGTAACATCCGATTCTGATCTCTCCTCAATAAAAATAATAATATTACAATTAAAATTAAACAACTATAATAATAATTTAGTTTCAAAAAAAAAATTATAATAATAATTTATTAATTAAAAAAATAAAAAGCCAAATCTCTCCTCATCTATTCGTCTCCTTCTTCTTCCTCTTCGTTTCTCTCTCTCTCTCTCGCTCTCTTTCTCTTTTTTCGTCTCTGCCTCTGCTCATCTTTCACTCACTCGCTCTCCCTTTGCGTACAAACACAACCCATTTCCCTTTTATGTATTTTTCTTTACGATATCTTTAAGGAACCCATCAATGCCTGCCCAGAAGCGGTCTTCGCTTGATAATCCTACCAACGATGAGCAAGAAGAAGCCTCTTCTCCTCTTCAAAACGGCCACCCTTATCATCCCAAACAATCTCGCCTCGACCCATCTCCTTTAGACGACTCTAAACTTCACCAACCACAAGAAGAAGAGGAAGAAGAAGAAGAAGAAGAAGAAGAAGAAGAAGAAGAAGAAGAGCAAGAACTAGACGAGGAAGAGGAAGAAGAGGAAGCAACCCAGAAACCAGAAGATGAAGAAGATGAAGAGGAGGAGGAGGAGGAGAAGGAACAAGAAGAGCAAGTAGAAGTGAAACAACCCAAACAAGGTGGCTTCTTTTTTTTTCTATCGATACTTTGTTTACATGGTGTATGTGTATTGTATTGTACGTATACAACCTGGGTTTATTGCTGGAATTGATTTCGATGTTCATGATTAATTGAAGCGCTTGCTCTTTGTCTTTCTATCTTCTCAGATTCTGAGGAAAGCCAATCTTCCAGCTCTGAAGATGAAAAACCAGAGTAGTCTTCATTTCTCTCTTCCTCTCATTTACTTATCACTCACATTTCAGTTTTCATGGACCTTCTTGCTTTCTTCTTTTTAATTTACTAGAGCTACTTGTTTGTATTTTTCTTCTGTTGCACATAGAATAGATGTACTATATCTCTGATTGGATATCGGTGTTGGGGGTATGATTATGGCTTGATTTTACTTGTCCCTGGTAATTTTAAGTGAAGTTCTTAGTTATTGTCTTTGATGTTTGGGTTCTTCCTGAATAGGTTGCTGTATACAGGTGTTAGTCTCTATGTTGGGGAAGCTAAATGTTCAATTTCTGCATAGATGAGTTCAGTATTTATGCTTAATTAACACATGTTTTCTAGCTCATCTTGTGTATGTAAAAGATATTGCTAGTTTTCGGGTGCATAAGTTGGCAACTGAAACTTAGAAATGTTGCTACCCATTCGGACTAGGATTATATTTAGCTAGATACTCCTCTTTTTTACTTGCTAAAACACAGATGTTAAATATTGTGTCTCGTACTACCTTTTCTTGAAATTTTTTTTCCAGAAGTGTCTGCATTTTGGACTGTTTGTTGTATGAACTTCAATCTGTGATCATAGGATGTCTACCATGATGTGCTGTGACGCAAGAAGTATTTTGAGAATATAAAACAATCTGAAGAGAAGGTGATGGATTGTCTGCTGGCCTATCTTTGTGAACTCTTTTTTATTCATGGTTCTAGCCTTAGCAATCTGAACTGAGGGTTAGAAATTAACCCATGAATTTATATTGCGTCTCATTTAGAAAAGATGACAGTAATGAACTTGTGAATTATTTACCAATGAGCTAATTACCTTAAAGTTCTAAACTTTTCACTAATTAGGCAACATAGTAGTTATGATAGTAACTATGACCTGTCCTACAGCAACTACCAGTTATGATCTGCATTTTTTAATTATGAAGTTGCAACTATGCCAATCCTCAGCAGCCCTTTAGCCACAATTTCAGCTCATGATTATAATCACGTTTTAGTTGGTTATTTCCATAGCTTAGCCACACTAACAAATTGGTATAAAAGCTTGGGTTTTGCTGGTAATTGATCATCTACTAATTCATTTCTGAGTTGTGACTCATTTATGGCAGAGTGTTTTTATTGTCATTTTCCTTGACCTATTCTTTTTACTGATTGTAAGCTTGAATTTTTGTTCACTAGTTTTAGATTATACAGTATTGAGGAATTCTTTTTGACTGGTTGGATTAGTCTAAGAGATGGACCCTGTCTTTCGTCTTTCCCTTAATCATTGTGGGTAACTGGAAAAATAGCATTTATTAGGGATGTTATTGAAGATGCTAGCTCATGCAATTGCTGCTAAGATTATTCCTTGGCGCACTCTTACTTCCTATGCTTTGTTTTCGTGAATAGAGGTTAAGAAAAAAAAGAAAGTAGCATATGCTTTTTGAATTGAAAAATAAAATTAGCATTTTTTTTCTGAAATTTCAGGAAACTACTCAGGAACCTTGCTTCAACCTTTTTGTTCCTTATGTGAATACATAATTTCTAAGCACATGCAAACGCGTTGAAATTTATATGTATGTTATGGAACTAATTGTCAGTGTGTCAGGTGCTTTGCATATTCCTACATATATTTCCTTACAGTCAGTTGAATAAGCATATACTGGGAATTGAGGATATTGGCAGTTTTTGCATTAGATCATTTGATATGTTTGTAACTTTTGTTTATACACTGTGCTAACTGCGCAAATCTTGAATTTTCTTTTCTCAATTTGTTTTTTCATTTTCCTTGTATGGAAGTGACATGAATAATGTTCATATATTGAAATCCTATGGATGATTCACTTTGACTATAAACATGACAAAAAATTTCCCCAAATAATAATCACAGTGTACCTGCCTTCTACTAAATCTTTTTAATCCTTGATAGATATGAATTTCTTTTTTCCGCCCCTCACCTCCCCCTCCCACTTTTGTCTTTTCTAGGTCCTTTGTGTCCATTTTCCTTGACAACTGAATGGTATATTAGATTTACTTGCCTCTTGCTTCCATTATTAATGTGTCAATTAGATGATTGTGTTCAAACTGCTCTGTATGAAGAGCATTTATTCAAGCATATTTTTTCACCGTCTGCAAAAGAGAAAGAAAGTGAATAATCAAATTATTTAACACCAATCAAATGAAGAACTGGTAGCCATTTGGAGCTAAGCTCTATTCAGGAAAACTCTAGCAACATTTATTTATTTGATTGGAGACTCACAGATCCCCATTCTTAAAGATGTATTTGCACATGCAAATATATATTTACTGCACTTTTGTTAATACACATTCCAAATCTTTTAAAGAAGTCTTTTTCTTTACTATGGAATCATGCAATATAAAGACATGTTTTGCCATTGCACCAATAAATTGTGTGCTTTATTGTAACAATTAACTTATCTACTAATTTGTTGCAATTATATTTATCAGACAGTGGTTATAGAGGACTGAGGACTAACTAGAGTTTTGGTTTCTCGCAGGTTTGTCTTCGTGGAATTGCCAGACATTCGTAAAGATGTACAGTGCCCAATATGTCTAGGTACTTCTTGCATGAAAGTTTTTCTATTTCTTTTCTAAACATGTGATTTTTGTTTGCTAGATGTGATATGTAGGCTCCATTTGTTTCCAGAAAATATTATTTTGGAAAATATTTTCCCTTATTTTTCAATGTTTGGTTTACCTCCATAAAATATTTTCCAAGTCAACGGAAAATATCTCAAAAATAAGGGAAAACAACTTCTCATTCTAAGAACGAGAAGTTATTTTCCAAGATTTATCAGATATAAAGAAAGAAAGTGCCACTTCACTTTATTTTTTATTTTTCTAGTATTGCAGCCGACTATAGAAAAATATTATATTTTTCTGGAAAATAAACAAATTATTTTCTGAAAACAAACGGAGCGGTAAACTTGGATCTGTTTGCCAGGCAGATGAGTTTTTGGAATATTCAAAATCCAAATTTCAGTGCCATTACATTTGATTTGTTGTTTTATAGCTTTAGGTCTACTGCTCAAGTTATCATTTTTTTTCTATTATTTATTTGATCAGGAAATACAAACTCTTGAAATTGAGTCGACTGTAAATAAATAGTTTCTGGTTTGTTTGAAGCTTGAAATACAGCTTGAGGTCAGGGTATCATTTTGCTTCTAGTCATTAATCTTGGAAAATATTGTGCCCAGAAATAAGAGTCGACTGTGACGAAAAGAATGTTATGGAAACTTCTATTTTTCTTCTGTTGTGCCACTTGGTGCAATGTAGTTTTAGGAACAAATGCAAAGAATCATAACTTGAAAAATTAATTGGTTAGGTGAGGAGCCAACAGAACGTTTTTTTTAATCTAATATGCCTCATGCAAATTCTCGTTGGACCACTATATTAATGAGTTTTGATGCAATGACAAAGAACCATTTCCCCAAGTATTTAAGTTGTTAGGTGAGAATTCATGAATTTGTTTTAACTTATAAAAAGATGTATTCATGCTGTTATCACTTGGTCAATCTTCAGATTAATATTCACAACCAAAACATATATAGTTTGTTTTCTTCATTCTCTAGTGTCATAGTTGCTGTTGGATTACAATGTTTGAAGAATGCAGATCTGGTTATTCTTCCTATTGCAGTTAGAAGTTCTAAAAGGCATTAGGCAGTATCAATTTATCCTTCAATTCTACAGCACAACTGAGCATTTGCATATTTGTTTTTTTCAGTTAATATGTAAGTGATTGTTGCATGGTCATATATATCTTAAGTTCCATTTGAAAATATCTCTGTTTTGCCAGTATATATGCTTCAACCAGTAATATAAAAGTTTGTGTACTGCAACCATGTGCCCAATGCTTGCCATCTATATCTCCAGGTGAAACTGTATTATAATCTACTAGAACTAGTTTTAAATGATTCTTCATTTGAGTCAGCAAGCAGTCAACTGGGCAAAATCATTTCCAATATCTCAAGTCTCACTAAAATTAGAAGGGTTTGATTTTTTTTTTTTCATTTGACATTTTTTTTCCTTTCCTTTTGACTAGCTTCACCATCTGAAGTTTTCTGGAATGCTATAAATTAGGGAATTAAAAGCAAAGAAACTTAAAGAGGAAAAATGAAACTAGAGACAAAAGCAAGAAAGCAAAGCTGCTTACAAAAATTAATAGTGATCCCGCACTTCTTGAAATTAAAATTCATCAATACAGGAATTAGGCCTAGCATAGCATTACAAGTGCAGGCATTATATTATTTATGCTGGATCATGTACATTTTGAATTGCTCATGGAAAAAAAATGTTGTTAGAATTAACTTCTATTAATGGTTTTAGGAATAAACATCCTAAATTAAGTTACTGCACTGTTGCATTCAGGCCTGGACCCTGTGATCTTTGGTTGCAAAGCCAATATTTTTTAATAATATGATGGTTCCATTCACTGTAGTTAAACAATTAAAATTTTGGATGTGAATCATGAAGAGTGGAGTTTGCTTTTAATAATCAGTACCAAATTTAAGGAAACACCTCAGGAATAATGCCATTGCTTTACAGTTAGGGCTCTCTGTATTATATTTTTTTTTCTCACGTTCTGGATTTTGATTAAGGAGGAAACTGCAATATCTGCACACACAGCCTATAGGATCTGCTAGCCATGTTATGGCCTGGTGAAACTATATCGGGAGTCTTAAGTGTGCCTTGTTCTTGATCAGGTATAATAAAGAAAACACGAACGGTGATGGAATGTCTGCACCGTTTTTGTAGGGAATGCATTGACAAGTCAATGCGACTTGGGTATGTGTTAAATATTCTCATTCATCTCATTATTTTCCTTGCTGTATCACTTGGCATCCTGATTCAAATAATCATCTCTTTGTTAGGGTAAATCTTCATATAGTTCCAATGACTGTGTAACGATAAATTTTATTACTTTAATTAGTAATATGTTGCAGGAACAATGAGTGCCCTGCTTGCCGCACACACTGTGCAAGCCGGCGTTCTTTGAGAGATGATCCAAATTATGATGCCTTAATTGCCGCAATATATCCAGACATAGATAAATATGAGGAGGAGGTAGAAGCTATTTGTCTTATCTAATTTGTTTTCTAGAATTTCATAAAACAAACTACTGTTTCTGAATAAGCATTTGGTTCCAGGAATTGGCTTTTCATGAAGAGGAAAGGACAAGGAATAAACAGGTATGTGCATTTCTGTTTTATTGCCTTGCTTGCATTCATGCATGTAATCTCTGTTGTCACAGACATAACTAATTACATGAAGAAAAATGGAAATAATCAATTGCAAATTGAAGAAAATTAATTCATGGAGATGACAGGGATGTTATATTCATTTGAGGCGGTGATCATCATGCTTGCAATAAGGCATACAACATCTGAATTTTGTTTGGTGCTGTGATGATCATTTTTGCATTAGTATTTGAACTCTGAGTTAAAAGTCTTCTGAAATGGACACTGTTGGGTGTACTCTTTTCATTATCTCTGATTACCTGGTTTTGCATTTGAGAAATGATATGTCACTAAACTCTAAAAGTCTGAAAGTGCTGTTGTTGTTTTTATGTGTTTGAATGCTGAATTGAACAGATCCAAGCTTCAATTGCCCAAATATTTCAACGACAAACTGAAGCACTTGTTAGGAGACGCACAATGGGTAAAGAAACAACTGGTCCATTCATGACAAGGTCACAGCGCTATCAACGAGCAATTCCTTCAAGGAAGAGGCGAAATAGCAGAACCACTGAATTTCAAGGATCTGAAGATATTGGGGAAGAAAATGATGATAATGGAGATAAGGATTCATCTTCTACTGATGAGCGCTCAACAGAAGTGAGGCACTGTAGGCGCAAGAGACGTACAGGAATCCGGCCCTCACAGCCTTCTTCATCAACTTCAAATCTAGAGGGTGGATCCATTGAAAATGAGTTAGAACCAAGCAGAGAGAACAGGGGAATATCTCCAGGGCTTGTTTGGAACACCGAGATGCTTGCCTGGGGGAGGGGTGGTGCTCGAAGTCATACACGGCATGGCAATGCTAATTCCTGCAACAACAAGAATTCTCGTAACACTCGCTTATCCAAGCTGGTAGAATATCTCAGGAGCTTAGATGAGAAAAATGATGAGGTATGTGATTCAAGCTACATCTGTGTATCAAGCAGTGATACATATACTATTTCCCTTTTTTTTCCTCTCTCTTGCATAATAGTTGATATGGGGCAGCGTTATCTGTTGGGCTAGCATAAATGAAATGGAGCTTTCGAAGTTTGGTTTTAGGATATGGACTTGATAAAGCAAGAGTCCAGGTCTTGTGGCTTAATCTGAGCTTGCTGAGATTTTATGGGAAAAGGAAGGTTTGGGCCGAAGGATTGCATATGCGGCTGTATTTTTCTGGCTGCTGGGGATAAAGACTTGAAAGACTAGTTTCAATGGTTTTATCTGTGGTTTATAGGAACAGCAATAATATTTAGTTGGCTAGGAATGTTGGTTGGAACAGGGTTGAGACTTGATTAAAGCAAGTAAACGATGGAACTTGATTTCTATTGTGGTGTTGAATTATCTTTCTAGGTAGTATATAGTATTGAACTTTAGGGGGAGGAGGAAAGAAATACCTGTGTTATAGGAACAGCAATGTTTTGTTGGCTGGGAAGTTTGTAGGGATAGGGTTGAGACTTGATTACAGCAAATAATGAAACTTAATTCTGTTGTGGTGTTGTGAATATATTTCTAGGCACTGTGGGGAGGTGGAGGAAAGAAAATCACACACACAAAGAATTGCAAATCAAAATATTATCGAAAGAAAATATGAAGATTACATGGGCCTAAGAATCATAAATAGGGAAAAAAACTGAAAAAATTACTAACATAGCCCCACAGAAATGATCCTATAAATTTTAGAAGTCCACGAAGTACAAAGGACTCGAGAGAACTCGTAGAAATGCTACAAATTCTGGAGTTGAATTACCACACTACCCTGGAATAACAACTTGCACCCCTTAAAAACTGAGATATAACCTAATTAATGAGGGCTTGAGCTGCAAAACTGCAAGTACTTGTACATTCTTCTCATTTCATAAGCAGTGAAATGACATCACAATGTCCCCACCTTTAGTGCCCTCTTTTTTGAAAAAGTTATTTCAGTTTTCTGCCTGTTCATTCTGTCATATTAAGACCTATTTCTTGTTTGCAGTTAGATGTTCACCTCATGCTCGTTTCTTTGAAGAAACAAAGTGCACCGGGTTTGCAGCAGCCCTATCTTTGCTGTCGCCCAAGTTTGTCAATTAAACATTTATGTGAAGTAAGATTTTTTCTCAACAGTTTATTTCTTTGCACGTGTACTGTAGAATCTTGGTTTTGATTTCTAACCTCCCAAGGTTGGATGTCTAACATTTTTTATATTTCAGAGGGTGTGCTGAGATCATTAAATATAAAGCACCAAGTTATTATATCATCTATATATGTTACTTCTCTCTATCCTGTTCTTTTTGGTTCCCTTGTGATTTGGCTTATCTTGAGACGATTTTTCAGTTTTAATTTTTACCAAATTTTCATGAAACTTTCCTATTTTCTTGACATTATCGTACAGTATGTTGCTCACCAAACTCCTTTGCAAGCTGAAGAAGTTGAAATGCTGTTGGTTAAAAGGCAGCACGAGCCTGAGGACGACCTATCTTCTCTGCATCCTCCAATTTCCATGGATGAGCTCCAAATTTTAAAAGGACAAGAAACTTTGTCAGGTCTTAGAGTCAACTGCACTTCCAATAGAGATCGTCTGGTGAGTCCATTTGTTTTATTGGCTAGTTCATATCAAACTTAAATTCATGATTCAACTGACAATTACCTCTTCCCGCGTTTCTTGTGGCTGTTGCAGATCCTAGCTTATCGCCAGAAGGAGAATACGTGCTAAATATATTGTTATTTTTTATTTTTTCTAATATAGATTTTCTAATATTAGGTCGTTTAAGTCTTTGTAAAAATAGTTGTATAGAAATATGTGTGTGGTGATCTCGGATGACATTTGAATGACTTGTTGACTATGAAAATTTTTACTGCGCATCAAATGTAAGAACTTCTCAGATTCATGTTGTTTCACTTCTTTTTTTAGAAAATATATTGTTTTCGTACACTAAAAGACAGAAGAGAAAAATGAATTTACAGTTAAAAAAAGGGAGTCCCGAAAAATGTCACTGGAACAAAGGTCATACAAAAAAAACGAGATGACAAAACCATCAAAATGTTTGACAAAAAAAAATGTTGAGGATGATGATGATATGAACAATAAAGAATTTGTAATTGTTCTTCACAATAAATGTTTCCTACAGATTCATATTAGGTGCAAATTTTGCATCACTTTCCCTTCTGGAACAGAAAGTTACAACAAGATCTGGATAGTGTACAGGAGAAGAAGCAATCAGTGCAAATGAATATGCTGGAAGGAAAGTAGTGGTTCAAGAGTCTTGAACAAGCCCCAAGCCCCCATCAACACACCAAGGATATCACCTCATACACGAAGCGGGGCTGGAGACTGCAGCATTCACCATCATCCTCTGTCTTTCTTTCCTTCGAAGCACCCTCAAATTCGGTGACTTAGCTTTTGTAGTTCCCTTGGAAGATCTGCATATAAGATACTCAGTTAAAAGTGTTCATCTTAAAAATTATGAAAAAATCAACTTTTAGTTTTTTCTTACTTCCTGGGGCAGAATGGATGGTCAAACTTTGGCACTGGCTTTGCACGAGGGACCATTGTCCTTCTCAATTGCTTCAGCGCCTTCTCTTCCTCTATCTGCAATTAACAATTAGTACATTTAATATATCATACCATCCTTGCAGCTCAGCACGAAAATGCAAAGCAATTAATATATCATACCATCCTTGCAGCTTCACTCTCCTCTCTGTATCTCTTGTATAATTGTTCTTTCTCTTTTACCTACAAAAACCACATCCCTGGTTGTTGAAAAATGAAGAAAACCAAAGCAATTTCTACACTTCTCAGTTAATGTGACTGAAACTTACCTTCTGATCAAATTCTGCTCTATCAACAGCTCTGAGATCCACATGGAGATTGACTTGCTGAACTTGAGTGAGGGGTTTGCGCACTTTCTCCGGTAGTGGAATTGGGTCTCTGCATAAGAGTAGAAAAAAATGATTAACTTGCACTCAAACAGCGGTATCCAAGCATGATTAACTTGCACTCAAACAGAGGTATCCAAGCATGAAAAATTCTTAATGTTTATACTCTTTGAGAATTGGCTGTGCTTTGAACAGCCTCATCTCAGCCTCCTCTTTCTTAATCCTCTGTCTTTCCTCCCTTTCTCTTTGCAATTCCTCCTCATGCCTCACTAGACTTTCCAAAAGGAAAGGCTCTGCTTTTGTGCATGGTTTGGGCTCTGGTTTTGGAGGAACCTGCGTGCAGAGATTGTCAATGCTTGTAAACGAGATACATTTATTGACAAATATGTTTACCAATATACGTATATACTTACCACAGGATAGTCAGTGGTATAAGGGTATGGATTAGCCTTTGGGACCCTTGCTCTTTCCTCCTCAATCTGCTTCTGTACAAGTTCCATAAAAAAATTCCTCTCTTTTTCAGCTCCTCTTTCCTGCAAGGAGGCAATAAAAATGTAAAAATGCAAAACTGGACACTTTTCATCCAAAAACAAGGGAATAAATGATACCTCTGTGTGGAGATGGAATGGATTTGGTTTAGTGTTTCTTGGAAGTGGATTCTCATGTCGAGGCTCTGAGTTCAATGAAAGCTAAGAAAAGAATAAGAGAGAATAATTAGATAGTGTCACTACAAATTCCAGGGTTAGTTGTGGAATTAAGATGGTTCGATCAAGGTACCTTGTCAAACAAATCAGCAACCGCAGCTGGAGGTGGAATCCTCTCATTTGTGGCGAAGTGAAATTCTTGAGGTATGGTGACTTGTTTCTTTTCATTGCAAAAAATTCCCAATTCTCCTTTACTTTCAAATATCTACACGACAAAATATTATATTTGTTGGAAATGTAAGTTGTTAAGTATGGAGTAACGTTCAGTTCATTGAAAAAAAGTATAGAGTAATTTCAGTTGAGAAAATGGAGATGTACTTTCTTATTCAAAGGTCTCGCCTTGAATTTTGGGATCTTTTCTAGTTCCTCTTTCTCAAGCTCTACAGAACTTTTCACCTTTGGTGGACGAGCCCTCAAAGTAGTATGAAGAGTAGGAGTTTTGGGTTCAGTAAGATGATGAGGCTTCCACTGATATTTCTATCATGAAATTAAACGAGTAAATGTGCGAGTTCTGATAGAATAAAGAATAATACAAGAAAAAGATTGCTCTAAAACCTGATGCGACACTTCTGTTGAGGCCACTGAAGCTGATTCTGCATTTTGGTGGGCCCTAGCTGTCGTCTCAAAATGAAATTCCTGCAGAAAAATTGAGAAAGATCAGCCTGACTGATTGACATTTAAAAAAATTAAAATAAAATTGAACTTGATATGCATCACTCTTGCTAGAATACCTGAAATTCGGGCAGTTGTGGGGTACTTCTTGGTAATGCAGGTAGAGTTGGAGCTTCCAAAATCTTTTAACAAACGAAAATTCCAAGTGAAAATGTTAAAACAAAAAAAGAAAAAAGAAAAAAGAAAACAGAATTAGTCAAACCTCAAATGGGATTTAGTGCAACCATATAAATGAAAGCAGTAGGAAGGAAAATTACCTTCTTGTTTAGAGGTCTTGCTTTGAACTTCGGAATTTTGGACATCATCTCTTCTTCAAGCTCTGCAGTACTCTTTACTCTAACCGGGCGAGCTCTCTGGGATGTTTCGAGTTCAGGCTCCTTAGGCCTTGTCAAAGGGAGTGGAGCTTTCCTCTGATTAACAGAAGCAGCATCATCCTGAATTAAATATGGGAAATAAGAGGGGAAAAAGAGAGAGAGAGAAAAGAGAAGGAAACATGAGGACCCAAAGAAATAAAAATGACAAATTGAGAAATAGGGCTTCCGTTAATTACATGTGAGAGAGAACTATTTCTAATGTGTGGCAACGCTGTCAGGTCTCTGGTACTTGATTGGAACTTTTTCATCATCTCTGCCATCGAAACAAATGGTGTTGGCGCTGGTTCCCGAACATAAACCTTTAAATCAATACAATAAAGTGTTCAACGAGTCAGCTCCTATCATTGGCACAACAAACAAACAGATTAGACAAATCTAAAAAACAAACGAACCTTTCTCTCTTCTTTCTTCATTTTATTAGCAAGAGATGAGTTCGGGTTGCCACTACTGACACCCAGTTTGGACTTGTGGTGCAATGGTTGTGGGGGTTTAACATGAAGAATCTGAAAATTTGACAACAATCATAAACTGTTCGAGTGAAGAGAATTGACAAAAGAGTTGTGTTTCAAATACAATAGCACAGAAGTAATCGCTCACCTGCCTGGATTTCCCTCCTTCCAGCTTCTGCCGCTTAATAGCCTGGTTTTCTTGGGCTAAATGGGATGTCCCATCTGTATGTTTTACATTTGCGTCTCTATAGTAGAAAACAAGTTATGGTGCATCGTCAGTATGGTACCGAGCATACAAATTTCAGCAAAAGAAGTTTGACAAAAAAGATTATTTAAGAACCTTCTGACACTTCCTAGTTTGGAGCCTTTAACTTGTGAGGATTGTGATTGATTATTTGGCTTCAGCGATGATGGATTCCGAACCAAACTAGCTATGTGTTTTGCTGATTGGTGCTTTTTGGAATTCGTTAATAGGCCTTCCTTTCGATAAGACACAGGTAGCTTAGGAGTGCAGCAAGTTTCTTTCTTACTGTTCTCTCTGATATCAGCAGGTTCAATTTCTACAGAACTAGAGCTTTTGAAGAAAAACATAAGGTCAGGAGGAGAAAATGCAACAACAAAACTAAAGAAATCGTTGATTAGCCAGTGTGTTCTTTTGATTATAAACAAGCATCAACTTTCCATTTTAACTTTATGACAAATGACGAGGACTCAAGAAAAGGAAAAACAAAACCTTTTGGCTTCTTTGGTGCATGCAATCTCTTTCCTTTCTTCCTCACAAGAACCATTGACAAGGTTTCCATTGTTTTCTTTGTCTGGCTGATGAATAATTGTTTCTTCCTCCCTAGTTTTGGTAGGTGGCATGACCTCTGATTGGGACTCGATCTCTGAGGAATTATTGGCAGCTGTTGAATCTGATAATTCTGAGATCTGCAGTTCAGTATCAGGGACGAAATATTAGATCAAACAATTACTACCTCTTTTTCAGTATATGGAAAATATGAGATAATAGTGCACTGCATGCATCATCACCTTCTGCGTTTGGTCTGCTTCACTAAAATCACATAAGCTTTCAACCTTAAATGATCTACCAGTCTTAACTCTACGCATAAAAGCTGCATAAATTAGAGGAAAAATAAGGGTTAAAGATGAATAAGCATCAAAATTAGAAATCCAAGCTTAAGTATGGTATATCTTAATCATTCCATAAATGTCATTAATGCCCTTCAATCCCCAAAAAAATTTCACATGCCTTCTGCTTCTCCAATAAATGACTTAATTGATTTAAAAGTAAACCTATCGTTCTTAAAAATGGTTCATCATCAATTTTCGATCACCTATCATTTTGTCTGTAGTCACAGTGTGCAGCAGTTAAATCAGCAAGCAATTGCGAAATTCTTATATTTCCTACATTCTCTTTATTGCGATTTTTTTTAGCAGCAATGGATTTGCTGTCCTCAGTACATGGCTAACTGATCTAAAAAGGAACCTATTTTGTTCATCATAAATTTTCAGTTATCATGAGTGGAAAAAAAAAAGGTAAAGAAAAGAGGGAAAAAAAAATGTCCGGCAGGATTCTTACATTTTTGTTGCATTATTTCCTCTCTAACTGAAAAAGTGTACACTACCAAATGTCTCACTCGCTTCCTCCGAATTTCGAATTGAAACGGTTTTAACTCGAAAAAAACCCTAAAGTTTTTCAACATGGCAGATACTTCAATCCTAAGTCTCAGAACAAAAGCACTATCACAAATCACCAACGATAATTTATTGTATTGTATGATGACCACACAACAAAAACAACCAGAGACACAGCATCAACACTCAAGAATGTAATTAAGAAACAAGCATGGCAATAATTTATTCAATTTCATAATTATCTTGAAAAGAAGAAGATGAAGAGGATGAGGAGGAGAAGAGTAACATACGAGAAGGGGGATAGCTGAGGGCTGTTTCGAACCAGAGTTCGGCTTTACTTATATCTTCGTCCGATTCTCCTTTCGTAAAATCGAAGAATCGTGGTGCGGAGAACTCATAGGTCTCATCTATCATTGTCATCGCCGTAACTGCTCCGTCGCCAGATTCCTCGACTGCCGCCATTGAAAAAGTTCAGTTAACTGCAGATCAGAGAGCGAGGGAAGAGGGAGGGGGTAAAATTGGAAAGTGAGGAGTCTTTCAGTTTTATTGATGAAATGTTCAGGAGAGCGAGCAAGTCTTTTAGGTGTAAATGAAGGTGGAGAAGGATAAGTATAACGTTAGGGGGAAGAGGGGATCTCTAACGGTCGAAATTTTGAACTTTGCGGCCCACTCTAACCAACGGCAAGGGGACTAACGGTTACATTTCTCGATCTATGGACTGTGGACGCGTCCCAACGGTGTCGTTTTATTATCAGATAATTTGTATAACAATTGTCGAATGTGGATCGTGGTGGATCTTATATCCAAACAGGTTGTGAAACAAGGAAAAATATGTATCATACAATAATATGCGTAAAACTTTTTTTTCCTATCAATTTTTTAATAAAAATAACAGTATTGTTTATTGCTACATTTAAAAAAATTATAAAGTTATTTTTAATTTAATACGTAAGTCTATAGATGGGCTGGGTTCGGATAAAGCAAAGTCAATTTTTTTCTATTATAGCTAATTTCAACTATCAATAAAATTGAGTTGGATTCATGTCAAATTTGCAGTGATTTTAATAATTAGGCTTTAAAATTAATTTTGAAATTTAATTAGTACGAACTTTAACTTATCTGATTAATTTTTAAATAAAAAAAATTTAAGAATGAAAACGAAATTTGGTTAAAAAATTCATACTATTTAAATTTAAAATTAATTTTTGAAACGAACTCATTAAATAGTTCGAGAGCAAATTGATACTTGGCGAATATGGATATGTTAGGTTGTGAAATAATAAAAAATAAACAACTTACATCAGCAAATTTAACTTTCTAACTAAACCTTTGTTGTTGATGATTAAATTAATTTTCATAATCTTATATGATATTTTTTATTATTGATTTAGTTCATCAAGTATCGAATTTAAATAAGTATTGTTAGTTCCCGGTAAATATGAAATAGATATTGAAAATTTGTTTAACAAATTAAAGTTTTTTTTTTTGAGAAATGAGCTTTTGCACAAATACATCAACAAGAAGATGCAATTAATTATAATTAATGAAGCGTGATAAATACATGTTGTGGAGCCAACTAACATAATTTGGATTCACTGATAAGAAAGAGTGCAAGTTCATTTTTGAGTAAGGGTGTGTTTGAAATTTTTGATAGGTGTCCAAAAAGCAGATTTAAAATTTTTTTGATTTAATTGATTGATTTTTTTAATTTTTTATAAACTGATTTTCTCAAACATGTTTTTGGGAAAAATATCTATTTACCTGTTTATTTCGAAAAACAATTTTCAAAACTTAAAAAATCTTAAAATAAATTTTTTTTTTTCCAAAAATATTTTTGACAAACGCAGTGCCAAATGAGACTTAAGTTGGATTTAGCTAAGCTAGACAAGACATAAATGACTCATCTTTCAATATTTTTGATAATTTTGCTCATAATTTCAAGGTTAGTGATGACTCAAAATGTGCAAGATTTCATAGATTGTTTAGATGTGATAGCGTACTTGAGCTCATGCATATGATATATTAATGGGCAAAGGAAGGATCTCGTATGGAATTGCTGGGTGGGAGTGGAGGAACTGAACCAATAGGCTGAAGCACCAAGTACACAAGATTTGCCAATGCATTGAGCTTGTTGCTGCCACTGTTGATCCTGCTTTTCTGCTTGCTAAGATCGATGATCTTCCTATCAAATGCTATATCCATCTCAGCATCCCCATTTCTATTATTAGCAAGAATTGCTCCTTGCCACGTAAGCTACCCAATTTTTTCTTACTTTATGTTAAATATATTGTTTGTTTTGTTCGTTAATTTCTCATTTCCTACTTATAAGATTGAAGGTTTCCTTATAATTTTTTAGTCCCTTTAACTTTAATGTCTAGTTCAGATTCACTAGTTTTGGATTTTTAATAGGATAATGAAATCTACCATTTTTTTTTTCTAAAGGTGGTCTTAAATATATTGCTCACATCCTTTTTTTTTATAAAGTTGAAATTCTATTTATAATAAATTAATCTTTTAATTCTAGTACTTAAAATTTTGAATAAACACGTTTAAGGTTGAGTTCTCGATAACTTTTAAGTTTGACCCAAATTTATTGCAATTAGAAGGTTAAATTCAATTTTCACACACTATTTTTGAATTCATGATACATAGTATTTTTAATTTCTTAATGATGTGTTTTTCATATACTCACATATTATAATACCTTAGATTTGTTCTTAGGGAATCAAATTACTTAGTCTATAAAAATGCACATGACTGAAAAATGTATTAGGTGATCCACTGAAATGCATAGAATTACACTATTTTATCGGTTCATAGAAATGCACAGAACTGTAATTTCTACCCTATTGGCATACCAACAATACCCTAGTTCACGTCTAGGCTAATATGTGGGCAAAATTTCTCATATACATAATTGAATTCATTTTTTTTTGCATTTCAAAGTATAAGAATAATTTCCACAAAAATACTTTATTTTTAATTTCTCAATCATTTTCCATAAAATTGATAAATATTATTTTCATACCAAAATAAATATCATCATAAAGTATGTTTAATTTTTAAATTTTCTAAACACAAATAAAATATTTTAAACTCAATAATTATAAAAACTCAAAATTTTCATAGAAAATATAACATATATTCTATGTAATATCATAAATCATTTAAATCTAAGAATTTCTTTATTACTTCATACTTTTCTGATTTTCTCTAATTATTTACTTATATATATAGCTAATATTATAAGGATAATTGCACTAACTTTTTTATGCTTTGCTGGTGTTTGCTGGCTCTTTCCTTTTATCTCGAGGTGACGTCTGTCTCGACATCGCGCCTAAAGATATACAATTTTAATCAGCTACTGAACCTCACACAATATAAAATCTAACAAGATTTAAATTTTTCAATAATTCGTTACTCTAACGTTTATCAAGATCCTATAATTAAAATTCTCCTTATTATGCTTGTTTAATGCATAGATCACGGTTTTGGTCGTCAACACGCTTTTCCGTGCGACTAAAAATTTCAAATATTTTTTTTCTTTATAATATTTTATTTTCTTTATTTTTTCTCAAAAACTATTTTTCTCAATTTATTTCCCTTTAATTCCATTTCCAACTCAAAAATTCTCATTAATTAAATAAATACTCTACAAATTCCAAATAAATTCCTCTAATCGTTTTAACACATTTTCTTTCATTCTCCATCATCAATTTCACCAAAATAATATTCAATAGCTCCCAATAAATTTTTCCATAATTAGGTTAATAATCTAAAAATTCGCCAAAAATTCTATTAAATATTCCTTGCATTCCAAAAGTTATTTTCTACTTCTAAACACTGCAATTAACTTCATAATTAATAATTATCGATTATTAATTTAATTACCTAATATATTAATATTCTAACTTAACTAATAATTACCTCCATTTAATAATATAAAATCCAATTATTCACCAAATAATCTCCAATAATTATGCAATTAATCATGCAATTCAACTAAATTAATTAATCACTTTAATAATAAAAATATATTTAAACTTCACAAATAAATTGATATCTCACTATATAAAAACAACTAGGAGGTGTGGTTTGTACTAGATGAGTCAGTTTAAAGAGCCAAAAATTCTATCCAAAATACTCGATTAGTGGTCGCCGGACTCCGGTCATTGGAAAATTTTCGACGGGGATGGATTGATGATCGAATGGTACCAAAAGAAAGCTTGAGGTGTGAGGAGTCCAAATATATAAGTTTCATGGCTTAGAAGTGGCTGAAAACGTGTAGATCTATAAAAGTTCGCGTGACTCAGGCAAGAAATTTCTGGCTATGATCAGCTTTCAAACTGTGGTTCCTGGATCTCAAATTACATAGACCAAGATTTTTTTACGTCCTGAGTCCATTTTCGGCGTTAGATTTGAGAAAAGAAGCCAGAAAATACGTGAAATGGAAGGGCAACCCCGAAATCAGACTTTATCTGTTCCGATCCCAAAAATCTAGTCAGTTTTTGGAAAATTAGACGTCGCCAAAGTGATAAGGATGTGGAGAACTACTTCTGGTTTGAATTTGGTGAAAATCGGATATCGTTTAATTGATGAACGGAGATGGTAATCGTGTAGAAAGAATGAGAGAGATTGAATTTTTATCACTTTAATCTTTGAAATCTATATATATACACTCAGGGGTAATTTTGTAATTTTTAACAAATCTCAAATTTTTAATAAAATTTTACTCAAATAAAATTATTAAGTCATAAAATAAATTAAGAAAAATCTTAATTGAACAAAATTAAAAATATGGGGTGTTACATTCACGGTATCATATCATACACAATATGGCATGAAAATGAAACTCTAAATCACGTATCATACTTTACCTTATGAAACTGGTATAACATTAAACATTCGAACCATACATAAAGGAACCGTCACTGTTTTTAAATCATATAACATATCAACATTTGTCATTATATATCAGTGTTATAAAACCCTTTTTCATTGTAATATATTCATTGATTACTTTAGCATTTTTCTGCCCAACAACTTTTTACATGGACTATTCAGATACAAATTGTGAATATGAGTGCTCTCCAAGCTCAAGCCACCTTAGCACTATCTATGATCATGTGTGCTCGTTTGAGCTCCTCAAGTCAAGAGTGTTCTTCGAGCTTTAGCCATATTTATTGAGTATAACATATGAGTTGTATGCAATATAAGATCAAGAGTATTCTCTCAGTTTAAGTCACATTGACCTTAAAAGATAAGTATATAACATATAAATACGGTACTGTACTTCTAGTCTTAGTATCGAGTCTGGACTTAATTTGATTATATCCCTTTATTATACTTACATAGTAAGCCTTTATCTTATGATATAAACATTTGGAACTTGTAAAATTTTACCATGTATCATATATGCATGAACAATAAAAAAAATAATGTGTTTTCTATTTATATCATACCATTATAAAATCATTTGTGTAGCCAATATATTGCAATCATATAAGAAAACAACATATAATATTTTAATAGGATTCACAGGTGTGAACTACATGTTCATGGTCATGAAAGTTCATTCACAGGTACCTTACTTGTGAACCCATCCGTGAACTTGGTCGTGAATATTTCTATCTAAAATTGCACATTTTTCATGGACATGACTATGGTGATTCACAACCGTGAGTCAAG
Source organism: Triadica sebifera (assembly GCA_023653625.1). Taxonomy (NCBI): domain Eukaryota; kingdom Viridiplantae; phylum Streptophyta; class Magnoliopsida; order Malpighiales; family Euphorbiaceae; genus Triadica; species Triadica sebifera. Next base: position 5,533,954 of record CM042904.1, on the reverse strand, counting down.
TAGCGACTCAAGCCATGAGACATCTTGCTTGAATTGAACAGTTATGGATTGATGATTTATGACCATGAACCCTCTGTCATAAGTATGAATATGGGTTTTCAAACCATATAAACATAAAATAAGGCATTTAATGCATAAGTGGTGATAAGGATGTTTGACTTACCATCATTAAATAAGGGGATCCAAGAAAATATTTCATTTCGTTCGATAAAATTTCCTCCAATGTCAATAAGATTTTCAAACATCCACTTGAACCTTACCAGAAATCAATAACATCCATATTCAACTTGTTATTTAATTCGTGATGATTATAAGTAGAAAGCTCATATTCTTCAGTCATTGATAAACAATTTATTGGACAATACTCCACACAATTGCCACAAAATATACAGATTTCAAAATCAATACTGTAATTAAGCAACCGTTTCTTTCGAATGTCAGTTTTCAATTTCCAATAAAAAACAGGTAGATCTATAGGACATACACAAACACATATTTCACCCGCAATGCATTTATTAAATTCAAAATGGATTCGACCGCAGAAATGCTCCGATGTGATTAATTTTTCATAAGGATATTGAATAGTTACAGTAAATGATTTGCATGGGATAAGGTAATCATGAAACTTTGACCAATGCACCTTGCAGCTCGTATGGTTTGTTGCCCATAATTTATGAATCCAATTACCATAGGAAACATATCCTGAATTTTTATGAATAATTTTATGTTTGTTTTTTTCTCTTGTTTGATTTGAAGACAACTCATGAATATAGAAAAAAAAATTCTTTTATTATTCTTTTATAGTGAAAAGAGTTGAAAAAAGGTTGTTAATAATAGATTTCTAAGAGAAATAGGTAAAAGGAATTTTCATCCAAAATTGAAAAGTTGGTCCATTCTTAGGGGATGTTTGGGATTGCTGTTGGGTGTTTAAAACACAGGTTTAGAATTTTTTTAATTTAATTGACTGATTTTTTTAATTTTTTATAAACTGTTTTTTTTAAACCTGCTTCTAGAAAAAATATCTATTTACCTATTTCTGGAAAAAGTATATATTTACCCGTTTCTCTCCAAAATCAGTTTTCAAAATTCAAAAAAAATTAAAAATAATTTTTTTTCTCCAAAAGCGTTTTTCTCAAACTCAACTTCAAACAAACCCTTAATTTAGGTAAAGTCCATCTTTGTTGTGATAGAAATGAACAGGAACAGATAATTTTAACCAATATAATAAAGATGCCAATTGTTGTTCCAAAGACTCCACTTATGTTATTTATTTCAAAAAACTCAAGAATGAATATATACGAGATAGAGATATTCCAACCTCCAAGTAAAAAACTGTTACAAATAAAGAAGAAACTAATGAGTTTAGATAGGAAGCAATATAAAGTAAACCGAATTTGATACCTGAATATTCGGTTTGATAACTTGCTACTAATTCTTCTTCTGCTTCTGGTAAATCAAAAAGGTAATCTCTCACATTCAGTTAGAAAAGAAATAAAAAAAATGACAAATTCTATTGGTTGACGCCACAAATTCCATTCCCAAAAACCAGATTTTGATTGTGCCTCAACTATATCAATTGTACTTGAACTGTTAGATAATCATAGTCAATGATAACATCATTGTTCCCATCGCAATTATAGAATCGTACATGAGATTTTCATCTCATACGGCTCCTCAAAAGCCATAAATCAATTTAAGGAACAAATTGTATTATTAATTTTGATATATTTGTAGAATAGATCGAATCAAAATCAAATTTATTGACATTCCCAAATTTGAGCAATGAAATTCTATATGTTATAATATTAAAAATAAAAAATTACTTTGAAATTGATCTCATCCTCTAATAATTTTAATTTTTTTCTTGAGTAATAACATAAATCCTTCAATAAAATACTCTTTGTAAAATTTCTTATCAAAATACCAATAGATACTTTAACTTATCGTTTTCAATTACGAAAATTAGATATTCTGAATTATGACATGAATTTTATCTCTATGAATATCAATATAGGAAAAAAGAATTAAAAAAATTGATTTTTCTATTGTAATTCGATTATTTTTTTTGTTTCTATTCTTTTTGAAAAAAAGAAAAAGGGATTAAAAAAAGGAAATGATTATTTCGTTCTGCATAGCTTTTTCTTTAATCGACGGGTCGGAGCATACTCTAGATCGGAATCATGGGGAGTACTACTTGATCATTTCTACTAACTTAAAGCCCCAATTCATATACTTTTTGTCGAAATATATTTTTTGGTAATTTTATAAATTTCTATTACTAATCCTTTGTGTATCTTGGTGTTCCTAACCATCCACTCATTTTTCTTTAATCACTTGTTAGCATTAAGGTAATACCTATGGGGAATACTTATAAATGATAGTAAAAACTCAATAAAGTTGATCTTTTGTTTTGAGTCTGCTTCAAGCCAGGATGACTAATCAACCAATCTTGGGGCAAAAAGTCTTATTTTCTTATGTTTATTTTTGTTTTACCTTGTACATAGGAAATGAGTTTCAATTTTTTTACTGCAAATTTAAAAGTTATTTTCTTTCATTCTTATAACTATCCAATTTAGTTCATCAACCCAACTGATGAATAAAAAATGAATATATCTAGTTAATTCACTTCACATTCTTCTTAAAAAGAAAGGAATGGGGAAAAGTTTATCTTTCAACGAATCACACATAGAGATATTGATAACACACAAAGAGTTAATGATATTTCATAACTAAGCGATTGAGCAACAACTTGTAAACCACCCAAAAAATAATATTTATTATTTGATCCATATCCTAACATAAGAAGTCCAATAGGAACAATACTTGAAATGACAATCCTTAAAAAAACCACCAATATTTAGATTAGTTAAAACAAAGGCATAGCCAAAAGGAATTACTTAATAGCTTAATAGAGTTGATATGACTGTTATAGATGGTCCAATACTAAATAAACGAGTATCCCCTCTAAATGGAAAATATTCTCTTTAAAATGTAGTTTTGTCTCATTCGCTAAAGCTTGAAGTACTTTTAAAAGACCTGCATATTCAGGTCCAATATGTAGTTGTATTCCTGTAGATATTTCTCTTTCTAACCATACAATTACTAATAATCCTATCGTGATTCCCAATACAATAGTCAAAATATGGACAAAGACCCATATAATTCCATAGGCCTCTTTTAAGGATTTTAACCTAGAAAAAGAATTGATAGCTTGTACTTCTCTTGTATCAATTATCATTTCAACGATCAATTTCTCCCATAATGATATCTATATTACCTAGTATTGTCATAATATCAGCCAATTTCATTCTTTTAACTAATTCAAGAAGAATTTGCAAATTGATAAAACCCGGTGGGCGAATTTTTGATCTTAAAGGAAAATTGCTATGATCTTTTATAAATTCCCAATTCCCTTTTTGGGGCTTCAACTCTCACATAAAGTTCTTGCTTTGGTAATTCAAAAGTATGAGAAGTTTTTTTACTAATGAATTGATAGTCAAAATCTGTCCATTATGGATCCTTTTCTCTATAAAAATGTCGGGTTTCTAAATTTTCATAGGGCCCCTTTGGAATTCCTTCTAGAGCATATTGAATGATTTTTATAGATTCCAACATTTCACCAATTTAGACAAAATAACGAGCTAATGAATCTCCTTCTTTTTTCCACTGGACTTCCCAATCCAATTCGTCGTAACACACATAATGATCAACTTTACAAAGATTCCATTGTATTTCGAAAGCTTGTAGAATTGGTCTCGATAACCCCAATTTATTGCTTCCTTTGCACCCACAATACTCCTTCAACTCATTCTAAAAAAACAGAATTTCGCGTAATAAGTTTTTGATTTTCAGCAACTCTTGTTAAAAAATAATCACAAACATCCAAAGATTTATCTATCCAACCATGAGGTAGATCAACCACTACCTCCTAATACGAAAATAATTATGCATCATTCTCATACTAGTGGCAGCTTCGAACAAATCATATATTAACTCTCTCTCTTTAAAAATATAGAATAAAGGAGTATGTGTACCAATATCTGCCATAAATGGGCCAAACCATAACAAATGAGAAGCTATATGACTGAATTCCAACATAATTACTCTGATATAGTCAGCCCTTTTAGGCACTTGAATATTTCCTAACAGTTCTGGACCATTTAGTGTTATCGCTTTTGTGAACATAGTAGCCAGATAATCCCATTGTGTTACATAGGGAAAATATTGTATAATGGTTCGATTTTTTGCAATTTTTTCCATTTCTCTGTGTAAATAACCTAATATTGGTTCACAATCAATAACATCCTCACCATTTAGAGTAATAATGAGTCGAAGAACACTATGCATTGATAGGTGGTGGAGACCTATATTGACTATCATAAAGTCTTTTTGTGTAGCCAGTATAGTCATAGAGATTTCCTTGATCCATTCTTCCATTCCACAAATTACTAAAAACAAAAAGAAGTTCATCTCAAGATCTAATAAATCAAATAATTCAACAAAACTCTTCAAATTAACGAGTTTTTGACTTTCGCATATCCAATCGACTAATTAATTCTTTATAAAGTACTCTTTTTTTTTTCTAAATCAGACAACAGTCGTTGACATTTTTCTAAAATTTTTCGCAAATCTCTCTAAGATAAATGGTATTTTCTATGCAATTCCAAATATAAAGTAAGCCTTCGTATCTTATGAGTGAAACTTACTATTTTAAATTCAACAAATCCTTTGTTTTCATCTTTTTCTTGTGAAATAACTGAAATGAATGAATTTTTTACCATAAAACAAAAAACAAACCCCTTTTTTTAAAAGTTTTTTAGTTTATTTTCAGTTTAAGATATTTTTTTATTGATTAGTAATAATAATAAATATATTAATAACTAATAATGTCAGTTCATTTTAATTTGGTATACACAAAAATCTTCACTCTGTTCGGTTAGTAATTCAAAATTTTGTCGAATAAAATTGATCATTAATCAATCCAATTTTAGGTAGATTTATCTTTTTTGTAAGCGAAGAAATTCATCCTTAAAAAATTTCTACCTAAAATTAAAAGTCAAAAAATTATATTGATTCATTTATAGCTCTAATTGATACATGATTGAATTCCATGTACCATAATGGAATATGAGTAAAAAAAATGATGCATTTATCTTCTTGTTTTGATATACTAGATTAGATATGTTATGAGATATATAAGAAAAATTCACCCTTACAAAAATTTCAACCGCAAATATATATTTATATATCTTTACGATACTGAATCGACTGACATTATTAGTATCTAAACAATAGCAATTCATACAAGCTAAATTCTCTATCAAAATATTTGCTTTTATCCAGAATGGGACTACCATTTTTTATGTTATTACCATTGAAAATTTATGTATTTATATGAATATTGTTTTTCTTTGTTTAATTGAAAGAAGTTAGAATTTTTAATTCTCTACAACATTTAGGGGATAAAATATGTTCAGGAACAAGTAAATCATAGTTATTTTTGTCTCTATTTCCAATTATATTGTAACGTCTTTCAATAAATTTGTTAAAATTCTTTTTATCAACATAGAAATCTTCTCTATATTTTTTTATTAATTTCTTGTTTGTTTTTATGAACTAATAAGATACTTACCGTTTGATACAAAATAAATTGTTCATCAATTTTTACTGACAGACGAACAAGTTCGATAATCAATATTCTCTTTTTCATCAATTCTGTAAGAACTAAATCCTTATGAACCATTATAATATTCAAATTTATTTTTTGCCTATAAATAGAAGATATAATAATTTCTCTTGGATTTGTCAGTCTAAGCAGGAGACAATATGCTTTGATATTATTGATTATCTTTTGATTTAAAGAACCATTCTATCTTAAATGAAAACATAAAAACTATTTTGGGAAGAAATGAAGCTCTACTTCCGTATGACTTTTGTTTTACATTTTATTTTTATGTTTTTTTCATAACTAATCCTATATAATCTTCTTCAATATCTTTTTCTTGATTTGTGAAAACTAATCCAAAATCTACTTCATCGTTGGATTCTTTTTCTTCGTGATTTTGATTCTCTAATTCAATAAGTTTTTTTTTTCATTCAATGATATAAAAAGGGAACCATTTTTCTTCTTGTTGATTTTATTATTTTTACTAACATTTTTTTTCATTTCTATGAAAAATTAAAAGAATAAATTCAATGGGTATTGTCTATAGTTTTATCTTATATGTATTGTAAAGTATCACAAATTTTCGAAAGAACAAAAGTTCAAAATTGGAATTAGATATGAGACAATTTTGTATTTCTTCAGTCATTCCCATCCAATCAAAAAATCCCGTTTTTGATTAGATGAATTGATTTCTTGATCTTGGTGAATTGTAAGCAAATAAATATTTTTTTAATCAATTTTATCAATTATTTGATACTTATCAGTTATAGTCTTAGTATTTTTTTTAATCTTTGCTTCCAATATCGATCCAAGGCTCAATATCACCTTCTTTCTAAGACAAAAATTGAGAATTCTCCAATCAAAATATTTTTTATGCGGACTTTTCTCTATATTGATAATATCATCTTTGGCTAGGTAATTTCTAATAGAAATACCTTCTAACATGTCAAATAATTTACTTTTATTTGTGTTGGAATTATAAAAAATCTCTCATTTATTAGTTATTTGGAACGATGATCCGTAAATAAAAAAGGCATTTTTATTTTTATAATGAATAGATTTATATGATAAAAGATTATACCTATAGTGTTTTTTAAAATTATCTTTTTTTCATTCGGTAATAGTCTATCTCAAAATTATTTTTTTTCATAATGAATTAGTTGGCCTTTTTCATATAAATCTCACTTGCTTAATTTTTTATTTTGAACCATATGGTGTTGGTAGATTCTGTTTCCCCATTTTTGTGGCGTTAATCTAGACCATCTAATCGGAGATAAATCGTATTTATATTGATAATGACTTCTTAAACAACTTTTCCATTGATTCATTATAGAAACAAAATTTTAAATTTTTTTTTATCTTTTAATTCAGAATTACATAACCCTTGAATTCTAAAATAATCCTTTATTCCATTCTAAAGAAAAAGGTCACGATATTGAAAGATCAAGCTTAATCTATATAAGTTAAGAATTTGAATTTGTGATAATTTGTAAAATACATACGCTTGTGATAAGGAAGATATGTCACAAAAAGTCAGAGAATCATTATTAGCAATATTAATATTTCTTGATTTTTTGATAATCGAAATAAAGTGAATTTGTTTTTGTATTTTTTTTATCAAATTTTTGTGATTTTTTTCGTTATTATAAATGTATTTAGTAATACTTTTTTTTGTTAATTCAAGACAAAGTTGTATATTGATTCTTGGAATATTAATGATACCTAAAAACATATCTATGTATATCTTTTTAATCAAAATTTTAATAAAAAAAGTTGAATTTACGTACTAATCGAGCATTTCTACTTTTTAATATGTACGAAATATTTTTTGATGGTTTTAATCTTTTATCATTATAACTTATTGTATGAGTACTAATGTTTACTTCCGAGGTTCTAAATTTTTTTCCTTTTCTTTTGAACTTTTTTTCTATTTGATTTATGATTATTTTTCTTCTAGCAGAAAGATCTTTTATTTTTTTTCTATCAGCGTAGATTGAATTGGGGTGGACAATTTTGGAATCATCTGATTATTGTCATTGATTATCAAATATTTTTCTTTTTTAGTTTCATTTAATTTATCTACTTCTTGAAATCCCAAATTTTTTTTTCTTCTAAAATTGTTATAATTCAAAAACCATTTTTTTTATCTTTCTAATTTTGTTTCGAGTTTTTTAAAGATGAGTTCAAAAAGTGAAAGCCATTTTTGGGGAGAACCAAAAGGTAGTTCCGCTTCCATTCCCCCAATAGTTAAAAAACAAAAATCTTTTTTTTTTGTGCTTTCTTTTTCATTAGATCTTTATCAGGGAATTTTAAATTAGATTTGTGTCAAGGTTTTAGACAAAAAGGAAATATGATATTTATTTCAATCCCATTTGTTAACCAATTTTGTGGAAATTCTTTTTCTGATAATTGAACTCCATTATAGGTACATTTAACATGCATTTCTCTACGTCAATCCTTTAAATCCTCGAACCATTCGGGAATTTGAAAAAATAGTATACAAATGATAGTTTTTGTTATTATTAATGAAGGTAATATAATATATTTTCTAAGAATCGATTTGGTTACTAAAACACAACCTCTTATTATTTGAGAAAAAAAGACTAATATCCGAGGCTTCAACTATTTTTATTCGAACTTTTTCCTCTTTTTTGTCCTTTTTTTTTCTTACTTTCTTTTTTTGTCCTCTATTTATGTATAATCCGAAATTGTAAATTCTATGTTTTTACACATCCAATTCATAAACATTGTTTTCATCAGTTCGGAAATATCAAAAGAAAAAAAAACAAATTTGCCTATTTTGTCCAAAATAATAGGAGAATGTGCATTTGCTTGAAATGGTTCCAAAATAGTTATTTTGTGTCTTTGTGCTCACATAGATCTTTTATTATATCTTGACGAAAGTCCGAATGTTGTAAATAACGTATCAAAGTCACTTCATCTATTTTGTCATAATTCGTTGTATTCTTGTTATAAGTATCATTATTTTGTTGATTATTAGTAAAAATTACTACACGTGTGGTTTTTTGTGAACGAATTTCATAATCTTCCGCTACCACGCTTTCTTCATCTTCGCCCTCTTCTTGTTCCAAATCCTTAATTAAATTGTATGACCATCAAGGAACTTGTTTACTTATTTCTTTTAGTCCAGTAGAAAATTTTCTACTTGTTCTATTTTTGTATTCGTTATAACTGTATCAAATAAAAATTTAAAAAGTTTTATTTGATTTTCTGTATTTATTTTTTCTTCCTTGTCATCTGGGGGAAAAAAAGAGTCCCATAAAGTTGAAACTTGATTTTCTAGAAAATTCATTAATTATGTTTAAGAAATAAGCAATTTCTAATGATTTACTGTTGCTATTAAATGAAAATAATTTACTATTACTATTAAATAGATCTATTTTTTTCTTGAAATTCTTGATAATTAATTAGTAATAAGAAGAAGATGAATTTTATTTATCCAAACCATCTCTATGGAATTTGTTCGGAAAAAATTATTTAGGATTGAAGGTGAATTTTTTTTTTTGATTTTCCCGCAGTAGGATCCGTTCAATAAGGGATCATTGAAGTTGTTTCTATTTCTACATCTGTTCTTGCTTCCTTTCTTTCGTTTCTTAGTAAAAATGGGTGACAGTATTCTGCCTAAACAATAGACACAGACAATAAATAAAAGAATACTAAATATTCGAGCCATAACATTTCTCAATTCTGACACAGGGTGCTTATTAGATCGAAGAAGTACATTAGATCTAATAGAATTATTTTTCCGTATCAATCCAACCCATTTCAGGAATAAAATATGACCAATTAACCAACCAAAAAAACTACTTATTACAAATAACATCTTGTTGTTGCATCGAAACATATAAATGTTGACTAATCTGACTGACATTGAACTTGGTAAAATAAAATGGTTGAATAATTGAAAAATGAGATTATTCAGGAATACAAATTGAATGCTAAGATTACGTATTGAATTTATAATAGTAGATCCATATTCAAAAAAGTGTTTGTGATTGTTCTAGAAGAAATGAAACAAAAGATAGGGTAGAGCTAGGGCAATTATTGTATGAGGTATACCCAATGCTAAATGTAGAGGCGCATAATAAATCGATATGAACATCATGAGCTGTCCTGTAATAAAATTTGTTATTGATACCTTCTTCTATAACCCGAGCTCGGAGAAGGAAGAGATAAGAAGGCCCCATGGAGAATGTGGTCAGAAATCAATAATAGAGTCTAACCACAATGATCGAATTGAGTATCTTCATGCATAAGGATATTAGATTTCCTAGAATAAAAGATTTAAAAATCATCACAAACCTCTATTTTTTTTGTTTTCTATTGCAATTTCTAGATGAGGCATGGAACGAAGACACTACGAAGAAGTTCTGAGAGTTACGAAGGAAACTTCTAGCTCATATTGGTCATGGGTTGAGAATGGGAATGACTGGTCATAGGTTTGAATCCTACTTGGAGAGATATGATTCATTCAAAATGAAAGAGTTCGCTTTGATCGTTAAGAGTAGGTAACTCCTTCCCTGTGTCTTTCTTTCTATTGCATTCTATCTCATCATATCACATGTTGTTCTGTGATATTTGAGAATCACCATCAATACATCGGTGTAGGTAAGTCCGGTATAATCCTTTGTTCCATAGTCTGAAGCTATTTACAATTAGCCAATTAAGAATTTTCAGATGTACTAGTACTAGTACTAGCAAGTGCATATTATTGCGAGCAAACATATTAATAATGATGAAAAACACATTTTTGATATGCTACTAATACTTGTACTTGCTCTGCTATTCTGCCCAAGCCTGACTGAGGAAGAGTTAGGGGGTATAAAACAAAAAAAAGATTAGGTTGGGGCATACTATATGGAAAGATTTATTAACGAAAAATCAAAAGAAAAAGAAGAAAAGTGATTTTGACAAAAGACCCACACCCAAGTTCCATAGCTTTAGGTCCACTATCCTTGTAACACCACATCTTATACATTTGAGCACCACCTATCCATGTATCAAATAATTAAACATAACATACTGGAAAGGCAAGATATCCTGTTAATAATGGTAATAATTTTTTTTATATATCTTGTAATATCATTTAAAAACTTTGCAAGTCAACTCTGAGACTTTCACCACAATATAATATATCACATATATTAAAACATAAACTTTGCACATAAATATTTACGAGTTGCTTTCATTTATACATTTTAAAAACCAATCCAGAGTGACTTACATGTTCAAATACATAAATCCAAAACATAGATGACATATTTTCATGCTCATGTGGAATGCAAGGAGAGAGAGTGGTGAGACTTGGCCGGTAACCTTTCATCCATGTCTTCTATATGGCAATGAAAAAGAGCTAACACTTTTTTTTACCTGAAAAATTATGCAAACTAATGAGTTGCTGCTCTGTGAGAATAATCATCAAATGAGTTCTAAAGTACCAAACAACTCATAGTAACAAATCATAAATCCAATGCATACCATATATATATTCCATTCCATTCACCTTTATCATATAATCACAAATGAAATTTAAAAATATAATCACTATCCTTTATTTATGCTCATGCTTTGCTCATTTAATTTTGTTGTGATCCAGTTAAACAGACATTGCCCTGGGTTTCCATGTGAACATTTGCCATATGAACATTTACATTTGCATTTGCTAGCTAACTTGATCATTTGTTTCATTTGCACATTTATTGACCATAGGCATCTTCTTTTGTTTTGCAATATCGATTAACTAGTCACAACATCTTTTAAGTCCATATGCATATGCACTTGTACTTAAACATTTATCAAACATCATATCTTATCACATATACCATACATATACCGCATATATACATCATATGTCATGCATATATTTTGCATATACTTTACATATATCATGTATATATATCATATATGTCAAACATATACCTCAAATATACCATAAGTATACCACTTATACGTACCACAAGCGTCACAAATTATCCATCATCATATTATCAATTACAAATCATGACAATCATATGAATCACATAGCAAGCAACATTCATATGCACTAAAGAATTCAATTGATAATTAAACTCGCATTTTTCCTTTGATTCCGACCCTTAACTTATTGTCTACCTCATTCTTGTGTATCTCCAATTTATCTCGAGCTTAATATTAAAATATAATTGGTTAATTTATGACTAGAGAAACTTAATGTGGCTTAAACAAATTAATATTCATTGGTTACATCAATAATTAAGATTTTTCTTATGATACAGTGTGACCTTATGAAACTATTTAGCCTATAACTTTTTATATATATGACCAATTAATCTTATTTTTATTCCTAATTAAAATTAAAATATAATTATGTAACATATTAAAATTTTAAGCAATTGGAGCATTGTACAATTTTTGGTGTAAATTCTAATTTCTGTCATGTTTTCTACCTTTAGGTAGTTTTAGGGTACCAACTTAGATTCATCATAACTTACGATATATAATTCATATTAAAATGAAATTTATATAAACTTATATGTGTTCAAATGGAACATTTTTTATGTCTACAACTTTTATCAATTATATCTCTAAGGAAGCAATATTTTACTGGTCCAAAATAGAGTTGGCTTCCAGGCCAGTATAAATTGTAAAGACTATAACTTACTCTATACATAACATATTAAACTGAAATTAGTATTCAAATTTAGATAAGACATATACATATAAATTTTTTGTTTTGATAATTTACAGAATCTATCTGTAAGGAGCTCAAAATTTCTAAATAAGTTATTAGATCTGCCCAGGGCACTAAACAGTCAGATCAAACTATGGAACAATCATGATTCTATTCACAATAACTCCAAATCCACAAGACATATGAATCTGAAATTTGGTATAAAAATACATAACACATATATCTACAATTTTTATGTTTTAGATACTTTAAATAATAGATTTATCATATTCAAAACCAACAAACACAGTAGAGAGTTTCTCTTCATATACACCACATCTTGCAAAATTGTTTATATTTTCGTAAACCTGAGATATAAGAAACACTTTTTATGTTTTACACTTCTCCAAATTCGATCTTGAAGATTATTGAAACTATGGTACAAAACACTGTTTGTTTATGAACTCTAAATACCATAATCAAGATTAACATAAAATAAATATTTACTCACCTATAATCACCATTGGCTAACCTTGTTACTGTAATTTTTGGAGTGAAAGAGAGAAGAAAATGTGGCTAGAATTTTTTAAAAAAAAATGCACTGAAGGAATGAGGCAAATAAGAAGAAGAAGAAGAGGAAGAAGAAGAAGAAGATAAGGAAATGAAGATAATGACTTAGCCTAATAAGTCAAAGGTCACCATAAATTTGTCTTTTTTTTCCCTTTTTTTTTACTTTTCTTTTTCTTTTTATTTATTCTTATTCTAATTATTCTTATTATTTGTTGAACCTTGAGAGGTATTTCTGTCATTTTGATGCTAACAAATAAAATAGCAATAATGTATTTAACATATTTATTTTCTAAGTTTATTGAACATGATAGCAAGAATAAATAATGGAAGACTAACCTTAAAAAGACAAAAAAAAATAAAGAAATAGCATGTTCATGCCCGTGACCTTTTATATCACGCCTGTGATGAAGCTTAGCGCCAACTATCCATCATTTAAAGTTCACGGCCATGAATAATGATAACAACCATTAATGATCATATCAGTCATGCCCGTGAGAAAATATGTCAAATTCCTCTAGAGAGCTTTACGACCAAAGTCACTATTTGGACCACGGCTAGGAAGGATGTTCACACCCGTGAAATAATAATGTCACGCCTGTAATTAAACACTTCAAATCCTTCTAGAATGCTTCATGGCCAAAGTCACCACTCAAGTCACGGCTTGGAAGAACAGTCACGACCATAACACTCATACTCACGACCGTGAAAGAGGAAAGAGAAACATGTCAGATGCGAAATTAAGAGTTGGTGCAATGACTATTTTAGCAATAAATGCAACCAAACGGCTATAATTCGTCATGGAAGTATAAATGTAAGTCATTTATGAATTCATAACAAGAGAATAGCTAATACTTCGAATCAAAATCTTGTTGTAGTCATTTTGTGCATTTTAATACTTTCAAAATAAACATTAATTCTCTATAAAAATCTTTTTGCTCATTATTCTCTGAGCATTATAGATTTATGAGTGTTTCTCTTTGTAATCTACTACTCAAGTGAGTTTGGGTATTTTGGTTTAAGAGTAGAACATTTGTAAGAGTTATTTGTGTGAGCTTTTAAAAAACAAGGAATTGATTTATTGTGTGAGCCATTAAAATATAAGAAATTTCTGGGTTAGGTGTGATCAATTGTTAGAAACACCATAGTTGGGAGTGAGCTTGTAAAACTCTATTGTAACACTTAGCGTGTTAGTGAAACTCCCAATTGAGATTGGGGAGAGGAGTAAGGTTTGTTAACACTCAAACCTCTGTAAAAATTCTTGTGTGATATCTTCCTATCACTACTCAACTTAATTTTTCTTTCCACACTTAAAAGTTAAAATTTTAATATCCAATTCAACCCCTCTTCTTTATCAATCAAAATCAATCAAAAGATTACATTGTTCAATATCTGGGCAACATTATTATTACACAAATCAACACAATATGCAATTTAATCTTTTGATTCAATTTAATTAAATTAACAATGTAAAATATTTACTAATCTTAATGTAGTCATTTTACTTACTTTAATTTAGCCACTTTATTCAATTTATTCTTAATATCCTGTCACCCTTATTTAGGTTATAAGAACACATATGCGACTTGATACAATCGTAATATACTAGGACACATAGCTAGTGTTTGTCATGTACTTGTTTCTATAAAAATATACATGGAATGCATGTGTTCAAGTGAAATAAATGTAAAATGCATGTGTTCAAATGAAATGCATGTAGATATGCATGTGGAGAAGGTTAATTATGTTACAATTCTCCCATCCTTTTAAAAATTTCGTCCTTGAAATTTAATACCTGGAAACATGGGTAACAGAAGAAAATATGAAAAAAAAATATCCACACATGTTTCCAATTTGTATGCCAGTGGACTAACCTTCTCAAGAATTTCGTAAGGCCCTATGTATCTTGGGCTCAATTTACTTTTCTTGCCAAATCAGATTACTCCTTTCCATAGAGATACTCGTAGAAATTCATTCTCACCCAATTCGTATTCCATCTCCCTTCTATGTTGATCAATATAACTTTTCTGTTTGTCTTATGCTGCCTTTAGCTTGTTCTTGATAATTTTGATTTTATCCACTGTATCTTGTACTATCTCTGACTCTTCTAATGCACGTGCACCTTCTTCATCCCAGATGATAGGGCTTCTGCACTTTCTTCCATATTCCTCATATAGAGCCATCTGAATACTGCTATGATATTGGCTGTTGTATGCAAACTCCACCAATGATATATATTCATCCCAAACACCTATGAATTCTATAAAACATGCTCTAAGCATTTTTTTCTAATGATTGTATAGTTCTCTCTAATTGTCCATCAGTTTGTGAGTGGAATGCAGTACTGAAGTTCAATTTTGTTCCTAATGTATCTTGTAAACTCACCCAATAACATGAAGTAAACGTGGATCTTTATCAGACATAATGGACAATGCAATGCCATGCAATCTGACTATCTCATTGACATATAATGTGGCCAAACTATTAAGTGTACACCCCCAATTGATAGGTAGAAAATGTGCTGACTTGGTTAATCTGTTAACAATCACCCATACTGCATCATTTTTCCGTGGAGTTCTTGGCAATCCATAAACAAAATCTATCGTTATTTTCTCCCATTTCCATTCTGGCACTAGCAATGGATGTAGCTTATCAATCGGTGTCTAGTGTTCAATTTTAACCTACTGGCATGTTAGGCATTTAGAAATTCCATTCTTGGCCACCAGTAATGAGGTCTTAAACTGTGATATATCTTTGTCATCCCTGGATGCATTGCATAGGGTGCATTGTGTGCCTCTTCTATTATTTCCTGATGCAAGTTCTCAATGTCTGGAATACATATACATGACTTTAATATCAGTGTATCATTTCTACAAATGAAATTCTGTACTATTTCCCTGCCTTACCATATCAATTCTCACATAATGAGGATCTTTGTCTTGTGCTTTTTTAATTCTCTCCTTTAGTATAGATTGACCTGAAAGTAGTAATCAGTGATCTTTCATCATGCATCTTTAATTCGACATTCATAGATCGTAATTGAATCAAATATGGAAAAGAGGATGCACAATACACTGCTATTGGCCTTCCTACTTAATGCATCTACTACCACATTGGCTTTTCTTGGATGGTATTTAATTGTATAGTCATAATCTTTCAATAGTTCTTTCTAATGATCATCTCTGCCTCATGTTTAATTCTTTCTGTGTCAACAAATAACCTAAGCTTTTATGGTATGCGAAGATCTGGAATGTCTCACCATACAGATAATGCCTCCAAATTTTCAATGCAAATACAACTGCAGCCAATTCTAAATCATTCACTGGATATGAGATCTCATGTGGTCTCAGTTGCCTAGATGTATAAGCTATCACCTTACCATGTTGCATTAATACACATCCTAAGCCTTGGTGAGAAACATAGATATACTGTAAACCCACCTGTACCTATAGGAATAGTTAACACTAGTGCTGAGGTTAGCCTATGTTTTAGTTCATCGAAACTCCTTTGAAATTCTGGAGTCCACTTTAAAGGCACATTCTTTCTCAATAATTTAGTCAAAAGGCAATCAATAAGAATCCATCAACAAATCTATGCACTTCTGTAATATTTTTAGGAGCTTTCCAATTTACTATGGCCTCAATTTTCTTTGGGTTTACTTCTATGCCCTTGCCCGATACAACATGTCCAAGAAACACCAAATGATCTAACCAAAATTCGCATTTACTTAGTTTGGCGTATAATTGTTTTTCCCTCAAAGTTTGCAACACAATTCTTAAATGTTGTTCATGTTCTCCCCTATTCTTTGAGTACACCAAGATGTCATTAATAAATACTATCACAAATTTATCTAGATACGGTTGAAACACTTTATTTATTGATGTCATAAATGCAGCTGGAGCATTATTTAATCCAAATAGCATTACTAAAAATTCACAATGTCCATACCTGGCTCAAAAGACCGTCTTTGGAACATCTGCTTCTACTACCTTTAACTAATAATAGCCTGATTTCAAATTAATCTTGGAAAATATTTGGGCTCCCCACAATTAGTCAAACAAATCATCCATTTTGGGCAATGGATATTTGTTATTGACTATCATTTTGTTAAGTTTTTTTTGTAATCAATACACAATCTCATTGTCTCATCGTTCTTTTTCACAAATAATTATGTAACTCCCTATGGCGATACACTAGGTCTGATATACCATTTATCAAACAACTCTTGAAATTGGGTATTCAGTTCTTTTAACTCAACTGGAGCCATTCTGTAGGGTGACATTGATATTGGTGTTGTCCTTGGTACCAGTTCAATAGTGAATTCTATTTTTCTATCAGGTGGTAAACCAGGTAGATCATCTGGGAATAAATCAGAAAATTCTCTCACTATTAGTATATTTTCAAGCAAGTTATCAGTGATTCTAGTATCAGTCATTTATGTCAAATATGTCTCACATCCTCCTTTGATCATTCGAGATGCCTTTACAGCTGAGACTAGACATGTAGGCACAAAGTTTTTTTTCACCTAGAAGTAGTACCCTTTGCTAGTTTGGTGATTCCAAAATTATTTCCTTAGTAAAGCAATTCACTATTGTATGATGTTTAGTTAACTAGTCCATTCTCAGTATCACATCAAATTCATATATTGGCAATAAAATCATATCAGCTATCAACTCAATTTTATCAATGCATATCAAGCAATCACGACAGATATTATGCACAACTACTACTGTTCCCAGTGGAGTACTCACATTTATGTCAATCCTCAAAGGCTTATGTTGTTGATGCAATTTGGATGTCACAATGATATAAATGAATAGGTGGATCCTGGGTCAATCAATGCATAACATATCATAAATATAAATATTACCAGTGACTACTTTGGGAGCATCAACTATCTCTTGCCTCGTCATGGAAAATACCCTAGCTTGTGTAGGGGTTTAAAGCTCTAACCTTTAGATGTGGTCACTCCTCTACTTGTCATACAGTTCTGCCTCTGCCTCTGCCTCTATCTCTGCCTCTTTCTTATGTTTTATTGGTAGGATAGACCCTCGGTGCCTCAACTGTAGTCTCATATACTCCTTTACCTCTGTTCGTCTATGCTAATCTGGCTCTTTCTAGGCATTCTCTATACATGTGATCCAACGACCCAAAGAAATAACATGCTCTTGTGAGCCTTCTATATTCGTCTGTATGTTGTTTACCACAATGAGTACAGGTAGGCCTCTGTTCAACATATTGAATCTGCCCTCTGCCGTGGTAAAAGGAAGTCACAACACAACCTCTGTTACCAGACTGTGTTGGCATATGTGTACCTCTCTTTCCCGACCTTCTGCTAGACTCACCAGAGAACTCATGTGTTGCCTTTTTAATTTGTTGTTCAACTTTTTTCATTAACCGTTCAGTTCTAATTGCAATAGCTCTGGGTCTGGCATAACAATCAAGATCAGTAGTTGTGATTATGTTTCTGATATCATATTTGAGACATTTCTCAAACTTCTTGCATTTGTCTTTTTCAGTAGAGACCATGAAGGTGGCATAGTGGGAAACTTTGTTGAACTGCACTTCATACTCAGCAACAGACATGTTCCTATGTTTCATATTCAGGAATTCTTTTCTCTTCTCATTTTTATATGCCTCAGACATGTAATTGTTATGAAATTCTCAGAGAAAATCATTTCATATTAGAACTCGTGGTTATGCATCACTGTCGGGGACTGTCTCCCACCATTCAAAGCCTTGAGCAAAGTTATCAAATTTCTCCTCTGGAGTGCATCTCATCATATTAAGTATCCTTAACTTCTGTAGGGTCTATAGTGTCATTAAAATC
Source organism: Triadica sebifera (assembly GCA_023653625.1). Lineage (NCBI taxonomy): Eukaryota > Viridiplantae > Streptophyta > Magnoliopsida > Malpighiales > Euphorbiaceae > Triadica > Triadica sebifera. The sequence goes on along the minus strand of CM042904.1, from coordinate 5,515,222 downwards.
AATTGCACCTTATTTACTCAACTTCTCATATCGTTTTTTCCCATACATTCCAGGACCATGCACTTCCTGTTCTAGGTTTTCATAGGGTACCTCTGCATGAGATGACTGTGATGCATGTGATGAAGCTCTAACTCCTAGTTCTAGTTGCTCTCTATGCAAATTAGGTGATGCCTCATGAGAATGCATTTTGGCCCCTCTCTCTTTGGTGAATGTCTAATGATGATCCTAAAACACATGGAATTATGTCACTACATAATGTTCAACACATATGATACATATAAGTGCATGTTTCCATGGAACTATCCCTCTGATACCAAAAATGTAACACCATAAACATTTGAGTACCACCTATCCATGTATCAAATAATCACATATAGCATACTAGAAAGGCAAGATACAAATAAAAAGAAAAAGAAAAGTAAAAAAAAAGGAAATTAAAAAAAAGAAGTTACTACCACATAGTCATTTTATTCAATTTATTCTTAATATCTTGTTACTCTCATTTAGGTTATAAGAACACATATGCAACTCGATACAATTGCAATATATTAGGACACGTAGCTAGTGCGTGTCATGAACTTGTTCCCATAAAATGCACATGTTCAAGTGAAATAAATTAAAATACATATGTTCAAATGAAATACATGTATGCATATGGTTAATGATGTTGCAATCCCGATCATGATTTTCCTACCTCTAGAAGGAAAAATCCTTCCCTTTTTGGTCGGTTGTGGTTCATAGCCATATGTTTTAATTCTCTGAACTATAGGCCCCACCCAGTCTTTACTGGATCTATTCTTGGGAGTACTCTAAACAAGATTTTCCCTAGCCGTTTCAGATTAAGAAGATGCAAAGGTAACTCTCTCTATAAGAACGGTGCGTTACGAGGTGTGAAGTGGGATTAAAGAAAGGTATTATTTCATAATTGTGGTTTTGACTAAGACGACCTTTTCATTTTTTTATATTGAAAAAGTAATAAGAATGAGGGGTGTGTTAAGCTTTTTATCATTTTGGCGTCGAGCTATTTTTTCGCAGGACCTCCCCTACAGTATCTTCATCACAGTAGAGTTTAACCACAAAGTTCGGGATAGATTGGTGTGGTTCTACGCCTAGGACACCAGAATATCGAACCATGAACGAAGAAAGGCATGAGAGAAAAACCTATTAGCTAGTGATTGTGAGGCCCTAATTATTGACTAGAGGGGACACCAAAAGCCTCTGCCCTTCCATCCCTTGGATTGATAAAGAGGGAGGGCAGAGCTTTTGGTTTTTCCATGTTGTTAAAGAATTGAACAATAAAAATAAATGGTGAGTATCTAATCGAATTGATCGGATCATGTAGGAACAAGATTTAAGTTTACCGCTCAGTTAAGATGCCTTAACTGCATACATCACGTAATGATAAATAGCTTGTCTCATTGTGACCTTCTCTTGAACTTTCAAAACTTTTGTCACTCCATCCTCGCAAGGCAGAGAACCCGTCCCTGCCTCGACAGTGCTATCGAAGGTTATAGGGAAGTCCAAAGTTGGGCTTATTGGTGGGTAGTCCGTTCTGCTCTGTACTTGGCTACCTAACATTTATTGTGGGCACATTAACTGGTACACTAAAAGTGCATCTTTCCTAGTCCTCTTGTACTAGGGAAAAGTCCTCTCAATGATCTAATACCCACACCGGATATGGACCAAATCATCTCACGACGCTCTGAACCCAACTCACAAACTGCTTTAATGGGCGAACAACCCCAGGTAGTGAAGAACTAACATCGAGCTGCCAAACCTTCTCGTCAATGTAAAAGCTCTTAAGGGAAGATCATGTTATCCCTAGAGTAACTTTTATCCATTGAGCGATGACCTTTGCATTCAACACTGTCGGATCACTAAGGCGTGATCATCCCTGCTCGATCGGTGGGTAATCAAGCTCCCTTTGCCTTTGCACTCGAGGGCCAATCTCTGTCCAACCCAAAGAAACCTTTGCATGCCTCTGTTACCTTTTGGCCTTTTAGAAACTGTCTACCTAAGATTGTCCTTGGCCTGTAGGGCCTGACATAAGTATCTAGCTCTTCCAGAGTAGTATCTCACTGATGGCTCGGACCCCACCGGAAGGTTGCCTTCTTCGCCTTCCACCTAAACTGTATAGGAAAGGCCCAAAGCCAATCCCAGAAAATAGTGAAACTTCCTTGACCTTTCGGCACTGGGCATGTGCCATAAGTCCTGGGCCTAGTCACTGTGACCCCCTTTGTGAGGAGGTACCTTTTCTCCCGAAGTTACGGGGCTATTTTGCCTAGTTCCTTAGAGAGTTGTCTCACACCTTTAAGATTTCTACCTACCCACCTATGTCGATTTCGATCTTTTCCTAGGAGTATGTGGTATACTTCAACGTCGTAGCACTTGGTACTCGAACATTGGCTCGAGACATTTTCTCTACCCCTTTCGGCTAACCTAGCCGTCCCTCGGGACCAATAAGGGTTGTATAGGAACCCTCCATGGACAAACCTTGCAGAGGAACCTTTAGGTTTTTGGGGCATTGGATTCTTAAGTCGACATTTTTGCTTCCGCTGAGTCCAATACCGCTCACGAGAGTGCTTCCCTCTAAGGCAGGACCTTCTCCTACCGATGCATTTTTACATCCCACAACTTCGGCAGATCATTCTTAGCCCTCTGTTCAAAGGTGGCTGTTGTTCAAAGGTACCCTACCTTTTTTTTATCACTAATCGATCATTTAGGGGCCTTAACTGGTGATCTAGGCTGGGTTTGAGTGACCCCTAACCACCCAAGCTTCATCCTGGTCATTGTTAGATCACCCAAGTTCGGGTCTATAAGCAATGACAATAATTGCCCTATGAAGACTCACTTACACTACTGCTTCGATGGGTTCCATTAACCAAGCCACTGCCTATGAGTTGTCGGCTCATTCTTCAACAGGCATGTACATGTTCTTTTCACCCTTCCCTCATGGTACTACTTCGCTATCGGTCTCCGAGGAGTATAGAACTTTTAGCCTTGCAAGATGTTCTTTAGCATTGTGCTGCTAGGCGAAGCGGTGGAGCTACACCCTATATAGTGAGAGCATTACTAGCTTATGCTATGACCGAGAGAGCATCACTACTTTGCAAAGTCTTTATTGAAAATTAAAGTTTTGACAAATAGCAATGTGTTTTACTAATTGGTGCTTTTGGAATTCGTCAATACGCCTTCCTTTTTTGAAGAAGCAGGTAGCTTAGGAGTGCAGCAAGTATCTTTCTTATTGTTCTCTTTGATATCAACAGGTTCAATTTATACAGAACTAGAGCTTTTGAAGTAAAAAGGTCAGAAGGAGAAAATGCAACAACAAAAACTAAAGACAACGTTGATTATCCGGTGTGTTCCTTTGATTAACTTTCTGAGTCAATGACAAGGACTCAAGTAATGGAAAAACAAAACCTTTTCTCTTCTTTGGTGCATGCAGTCTCTTTCCTTTCTTCCTCACAAGAACCATTGTTTTCTTTGTCTGGCTGATGAACAATTGTTCCTTCCTCCCTAGTTTCGGCCGGTGGCACGACCTCTAATTGGGACTTGATCTCTGAGAAATTATTGGCAGCTGTTGAATCTGATGATTCTGAGACTTAGTGCAGTACCATCACGGAAGAAATATTAGATCAAACAATTACTAATCCATTTTTTGTCGGCAGAAAATTAACTTCTTTAATTCAGTATATGAAAAATATGAGATCATAGTGAACCGCATCATCACTTTATGCGGACTTCACTAAAATCACATAAGCTTTCAACCTAATGATCTTGGTGTCTTCACTCTAGGCATAAAGGATGCATAAATTAGAGGGAAAATAAGGATTAAAGATGAATAAGCAGCAAAATTAGAAATCCAACCTTAAGTTTGGTGTATCTTAATCATGTCATAAATGTCACCAATGCCCTTCAATTCCCAAAAGAAAACTTCATGCCTTTACACTACAAGAAAAATGCATTTTAGCGACGAACAAATCCGTCACTAAATTTAAGAATTCTGTCGCTAAATTATATTAGCTACAGATTTGCGATAGATTTAATCCGTCTCAGAAAAGCTCCTCGCAAGTCCAATAGCGACGGATTGTAATTTTGTTGCTAAATTTAGCGACGGAATTAATGACGAACTATCTGTCACTGAAGTGTATTCGTAGGAATTGTGATGGCGACAAAATCAATGAGGGATTTTGCGACGAAAATGTCGTCGCTATGTTGATACGGATATAAATCCGTCGCAACATAGCGACGGACCGTTTATATCCGTTGCTATGTTGCGACAGATTTATATCCGTCGCTATGTAGCTACAAATATGTTTCGTCGCTAAATTTTGTAGTGCATTTACTCCATACAATTTGCGACTAATTTTCAGTGAGGACTGCATTCCGTCGCATATCTATTTTTTATATATTAAATTTTTTTAATTTAATTATTTTTGTAATTTTAAAATTCAAATAAATGAAAATAAATATTTTTTTAACATAATTCATTAAATAATTATTAAAAATTTTTAGTCCAACATAAAAAATATTCAACAATTGAAAATACTACAATATTGTTAATATATAGTCCTACATCCTGTCAGATTGTGGTGGATCGTTATGTAGAGTTGATGAAATGTGGGTAGAATTAGTCATCTCTGCTATCAGCATCCATAACCATGGAATGATACCGACTGGATGATTCTGCATAATCAAATGCAGCAGAACCTTCACTCATATAATTAACATTGCTATTCAAGTTACTTCTAACTGTTTGTTCCTCGTGCAAAGTCCAAAAATAATAATCTGGTACAAAACCATTTCTATACAAATGCAACTTAACTGTATCCACGTGATGAAACATGTGATTCTGACACTTGTGATGAAAACATGGACACCTTATCCTATCATTGTCCATCATTTCCGGGTGACTGCCTGCAAATTCTATGAATTGTCTAATACCAGTCATGAACTCTGAGTTCAAAAGTCCATCTTTCAACCCTTTATACATTCATTGATGATCTGGTCTCATTTTTTATTATCTCTATTAAATCAAGGAAAACAATTTGAAGTATGAAATTGTAATTGATAAATCATAATGAAATCAAACTTAGCTATTCTTTCAAGTGAACGCTAATTTCATGAATATACTAATATTATGTAAGCACATATTAGCTCGTAACACATACGAAGCTATTATTTAACATTCTAAGGTCCTAATTAGAATTTATATAATTGGTATTGATCGTAAACTAGTTAATTATTTTATAATTTTTTGCCTAAATTATCTATATTATATTCTAACTTTATATTAAACTTAGTAATTAAACTATTTTATTAAACTTATTTTATTAAACTTTGTAAATAAACTTTATAATTTTAATAAAACTTAATAGCTAAATAGCTATTTTATTAAACTTAGTAAATAAACTTAGCTATTTTAATAAACTTAACTATTTTATAATTTTTTGCCTAAATTATCTATATTATGTTCTAGCTTTATATTAAATTTAGTAATTAAACTATTTTATTAAATTTATTTTATTAAACTTAGTAAATAAACTTTATAATTTTATAATTTTAATAAAACTTAATAGCTAAATAGTTATTTTATTAAACTTAGTAATTATTAACTTATCTATTTTAATAAACTTAACTATTTTATAATTTTTTGCTTAAATTATGTATATTATGTTCTAGCTTTATATTAAACTTAGTAATTAAACTATTTTATTCAACTTAGTAAATAAACTTAACTATTTTATAATTTTAATCAAACTTAATAGATAAATAGCTATTTTATTAAAGTTAGTAACTAAACTTAACTATTTTATTAAACTTAATTATTTTATAATTTTTTGCCTAAATTATCTATATTATGTTCTAGCTTTATATTAAACTTAGTAATTAAACTATTTTATTAAACTTATTTTATTAAACATAGTAAATAAACTTTATAATTTTATAATTTTAATCAAACTTAATAACTTAATAGCTATTTTATTAAATTTAGTAATTAAACTTAGTTATTTTATTGTTGCTAACTATTTTATAATTTCTAGCTTTATATTAAACTTAGTAATTAAATTATTTTATTAAACTTGGTAAATAAACTTAGATATTTTATAATTTTAATGAAACTTAATAGCTAAATAGCTATTTTATTAAAATTAGTAACTCAACTTATTTATTTTATTAAATTTAACTATTTTATAATTTTTTTCCTAAATTATCTATATTATGTTCTAACTTTATATTATTTACATAAATATATATGTAACTTATGCATATAATTAATTAATAATAAGTCATCTAATTAATAAGTCATCTAAGTCATCTAATTAATAATAATTAATAAGTCATCTAATTAATAATAATTAATAAGTCATCTAATTAATAATTAATTAATAATAAGTCATCTAATATGTTACCACATAACAAAATTAAATTAATAAAAAAATAAAAACAAGTAAAATAACAAAATCTGCAAAAAAAAAAAAAAAAAACAAACAGCAGCTACCTTCGCTGGGAGGTGACCGGTGCTGGAAGGGAGGGACCAGAGCAGAGAAAAACCAGGCCTGGGACGCTACGCTGGCTGGAACTCGACCGGCGCTCGGAGACAGCAGTAGAGGACTAGAGCAGAGGAGAGAGAGGACCAGAGTAGAGGAGAGAGAGGACCAAAGCAAAGGAGAGAGAGGACCAGAGCAGAGGAAGACCACGACCGGAGCAGAGGAAGGAGATACTGGAGCTGGAAATTTGGGCAGCAAGGAGGGGGAAAAAATGAGAAATTGTTTTTAGTTTGCAGGGTTATAACATACACAGTAAAAACAACGTCGTTTCATGGGAAAGAAACAACGTTATTTTTCTTTCATTTTTAGTTACAGACTTTTTTCCGTCGCTATACATTGCAACGACAAAGTCGTCGTCGCTATTTTAGCGACGGTAAGTAACCGTCGCTATAAATTGCGACGACAAAGTCGCGTAACAATTCATAGTGACGGAATTTTCCGTCGCTAACAATAGCGACGGGCTATAAATTGCCACGACGACTTTGTCGTCGCAATGTATAGCGACGGAATTTCCGTCGCTATTATTAATTAAACTCACCTAATGATTTAGCGACGACATTTTCTGTAGCAACCTTTGCGGTGGACGTAATTCCGTCGCTATTATGTCGATTTTGCGATGGTTTCTATCCGTCGCTAATTGGCGTTCGCAAATTCGTCTTTAAACCGTTGCAATTTTTTGGCGGCATATTTTTCCGCCATATTAGCTACGATATTTAGCTACGGTCTTAATCTGTAGCAAAATTCTCTCGCTAATCTGTCACTATTTTTGACTTTTTTTTTCAAATTTTTTTATTAATTTCACTCGTTAATCCGTCACTGATCCGAAGCTAACTCCTACGGATATCAATCTATCACTAAATTTTGTCGCTATTTAATTTTTTTTTTGGTAGTGTTAGATCCTCCAATAAATGACTTAACTGATTTAAATGTAAACCTATCATTTACAAGAACGGTTCATCATAAACTTTCGGTCACCTATCATTGTCTCTGTAACCAAACAGTGTGCAGTAGTCAAATCAGCGAGCAATTGCGAAATTCTTATATTTTCCTACATTCTCTTTATTGCGAATTTTTTCTAACAGCAATGGATTTACTGTCCTCAATACATGGCTAACTGATCTAAAAAGGAACCTATTTGGTTAATCATAAATTTTCAGTTTCTAAGACTGGAGAAAAAGGTAGGGAAAAGAGGGAAAAAAAAGTCCGGCAGGATTCTTACATTTTTGTTGCATTATTTCCTCTCTAACTAGAAAAAGTTTGCACTACCAAATGTCTCACTCGCTCCCTCCGAATTTCAAATTGAAACGGTTTTAACTCGTAAAAAACCCTAGTTTTTTCAACATGGCAGATAATTCAATCCTGAGTCTCAGAACAAAAGCGATATCACAAATCACCAACGATAATTTATTGTATTGTATTGTATTAAGACCACACAACAAAAACAACCGGAGAGAGCATCAACAATCAAGAATGTAAATAAGAGACAAATACTGCAATAATTTGTTCAATTTCATAATTATCTTGAAAAGAAGAAGAAGAAGAAGAAGAAGAAGAAGAGGGGGAAGAACGAGGACGAGAAGAGTAACATACGAGAAGGGGCGTAACTGAGGGCTGTTTCGAACCAGAGTTCGGCTTTACTTATATCTTAATCCGATTCTCCTTTAGGAAATTCGAAGAATCGTGGTGCTGAACTCATAGGTCTCATCTATCATCGTCATCGCCGTAAATGCTCCGTCGCCAGATTCCTCGACTGCCGCCATTGAAAAAGTTCAGTTAACTGCAGATCAGAGAGTGAGGGAAGAGGGAGAGGTTTAAATTGGAAAGTAAGGAGTCTTTCAGTTTTTCTGAAGATTTCATAGATTGTTCAGGAGAGCAAGCAAATCTTTTAGGTGTAAATGAAGGTCTAAGGATAAGTATAACGTTAGGGGAAGAAGGGATCTCCAACGGTCAAAAATTTTGAACTTTGGGACCCACGCTAGCCAACGGCAAGGTCACTCATTCCATGTTGAGCGTCTGTCTAACGGTTACATTTCTCGGTCCGGACACTGGACGCGTCCCAACGGTGTCGTTTTATTATAAGATAGTCGAATGGGGATCGTGGATCCTAAACCCTAACAGGTTGGGAAACAAGGAAAAATATGTATCCCACAATAATATGCCTAACACTTTTTTTCCGATCAATTTTTTTTTAAGAGTAAATTAATTTTCATAATTTTACATGATATTCTGTTATTAATTTAGTTTATCAAGCATCAGATACAAATAAGTACTGTTGGTTTCTTGAAAATATGAAATAGACTTAATTTAGTATTGAAAATTTATTTAAACAAATTAAAGTAAATTTTTTTTTTTATGAGTAATGAGTTTTGCTTGATAGATCAACAACAAGATGCAATTAATAATTAATGAAGCATGATAAATACATGTTGTGGAGCTAACTGTGAGCCAACTAACATCATTTTGGATTCACAAATAAGAAAGGTTGGAAGTTCATTTTGTATTAAGTTGGATGTAGATAAGCTAGACAAGAGATAAATGACTTATCTTTCAACATTTTTGATAATTTTGCTCATAATTTCAGGGTCAGTGATAGCCCAGAATGTGCAAGATTTCATAGATTGTTTAGATGTGACAGTGTACTTGAGCTCATGCATAGGATATATTAATGGGCAAATGAAGGAGCCTATATGGAATTGCTGCGTGGGAGTGGAGGAACTGAACCTATTGGCTAGGCTAAAGCCCCAAGTACACAAGATTTGCCATTGCGTTGAGCTTGTTACTGCCACCGTTAATCCTCCTTTTCTGCTTTCTAAGATCGATTATCTTCCTATCAAATGCCACACCCATCTCAACTTCCCTATTTCTATTAGCAAGAATCGCTCCACGTAAGCTACTCAATTATTTCTTTGTGTTAAATACATTACCTCTTTTATCGTTAATTTCACATTTCCTGCTTATGAAGGTCTCCTTATAAGCTTTTAGCCCTTTAACTTTAATGTCTAATTCAGATTCATTAGTTTTGGGTTTTTAATAGGGTAATGGAATCTACCCTAAAAGTGGACCTTTAAATATATTGCTCATTTATCATTATTAGCACATCCTAAAGTTATCTTAATTCTAATGCTTGAATTTTGAATAGTTTGTTTAGACTTTTCAATAAACCCAAACTTATTACAATTAGAAGGTTAAATTCAGTTTTCACATATTATTTTTAAATCTGAATCATTTATAATTTAATTTTTTTCATACCAAACATGTGAAAAAAAAATTATATCCAAATTTAGAAAAAAAAATGTGAGGAAACCATACTAGATGGATACCCACGTTTATAAACCTTCTATATTTTAAAAATTAGATTTTGATTTCCTAATATTTGAGCAAAAATTCAAGTGAGAAGTTGACTAACTTCATCTTTATTGGTTTTTTGTTGTTTGTACTTTACAGAGTTCGGTAAAGTAATGATTATGCAGAAGATATCTTGGAGGAGATTATTATATATGAAGCTAATAAGATGGATAAAGAAAAAAAAATCATGTATTTTAATTTTGTTAACTGCATTGATTCTTATTTTACTTCCACTGTTTGTACTGCTAGATATTCATTAAATTTTATATAAGCTCTTATCAAGAGTAATTAAAAAATTTCCATTGGAAATGGATTCAATTCCAGAATTTTGTTGCTGCTAGTCTTAATTTGATTTTTTTTTTTATCTTAATTTGATTTTGTTTTGATGTTATTTTGAGAATTATATACTATTAGGGATGTTAATGATTTGGTTTGATTGATTTAGATTAAAAATTTATAACAAAACCAATAAAAACGATTTTTAAACATTTCAACTTTTTACCAAACCAAATATAATTAAAAATATATAAACTAATGCTATTTAGATTATATTTGGATATTTGATTTGGTCGATAAATGTATGAACAAAATAAAAAAAATTAGAACATCATAAAAATTCAACAAAATTAACTTAAAACTATGATAAAAATAGCAACATAAAAATCGTCTAAAATATAAAAATTCAACACACCACTTTAACTTTTAGAAAGTTCAAAATATAATATATAGATTAATACAATAAAGTATTGCTCAATCACGGTATTTCAAAATATTCATCCATTAAAAAGAGTTTACTCCAAATTCGATTTAACACTTGATCCTAAAAATTCTATGAGTAATAGAAAATAATTACTTAGATAAAATTTTATGCAAATATATATATATATATATATATATATATATATATATATATATATATATATATATATATATATATATATATATATATATATATATATATATATATATATATATACATTCGGATGAATTGTAAGAATTAAGAGGGAATGATAAATTGAAATAGGTTGATAGCAAATACAGATTTTTGCAGGCATCTACATTTATTTGGATTCGTTTATATTTTAATAGATAATTCAATATTTAAATCCGTTACGGTTTTGAGTAGAATACGGGTAGAGACTTTCGAGTACTCGCTATCCGATGAACTTGGTTATATATATATATATATTATATAATTTATTATATTTTTATTTATTGAATGTAATGATATAATTAATTATTTTTTATATATTTTTATAAATTGATGAATTACAAATGTAATGAAATTTTGAAATTTGAAATATAATTTTTCTATTATAATAAATAATATTTAATTTTATTATTTTAGAACAATTTGATGAATTATTTTAATTTGAATGTGTTGAATTAGATTTTATATTTTATTTTATTTAATTTTATAGTGATTGATGGTAGATTATTTATATATTTTTGAATTTTAAATTATTTAATTAGTTTGAATTTTATTTTATTTAAATTTTTTTAATGATAAACAGATAATTAAACGGATTTTGGGTATAAATTAGATAATGTTAATTGGGTTTGAGATAATTACTAGTATTAACATTATAATTTTAAACAGTTTGGGACAGATACGGATAGATATATATATAATTGAATTTCAGTTTCGGATATGACAATTTTTCATAGATACTTTACTCATTGTTATCCCTAATTAAAACCTAACTTCCATTTAAAAAATATTTTCAATCATCTTTTCTTCTTCTTTTTCTTTTTGTGTTACCTGTTTTCCTCAATTCTACTTTTAGACACTAAATTTTAACACATGAAAAATGAGTCTAATAATAGTAGTTAGAAATAAACATTTCTTTAAAAGAAAAATAATAAAAATGATTAGGTGATTGAATCTAAGGGTGACAATGAGTATGAGTTTGTCGAGTACCCGCATTTATTTGGATTGATTTAAATCATAATAGGTAACCTTATTAAAGTTATAAAACAGATTTGGATTATAATATTTAAACCCATTACAGTTTTGAGTAAGGTACGGATAGAGATTTTCGGATACCCGCTAACCGATAAATATATATATATATATATATATATATATATATATATATATATATATATATATATATATATATATATATATATATATATATATATTATGCAATTTATTCTATTTTAATTTGGTAAATGTAATGATATAATTAAATATTTTTTATATTTTTTTATAGATTGATGAATTACAAATGTAATAGAATTTTAAATTTGAAATATAATTTTTCTATTATAATGAACAATATTTAATTTTATTATTTTAATGTTATTTTTGAACAATTTGATGAATTATTTTAATTTGAATGTATTAAATTAGATTTTATATTTGATTTTATAGTGATTTATGATAGATTATTTGTATATTTTAAAATTTTTAATTATTTAATTAATTTAAATTTTATTTTATCTTAAATTGTTTAGTAATAAACGGATAATTAAGTGAATTTCAGATATTAATCGGACAATATTAATCAGATTTGGAACATATATAAATATTAATATTATAATTTTAAACATATATATAATTATATATATATAATTGAATTCGAATTCGGATAAAATAATTTTCGCATATATCTACCATCCCTAATTGAATCTATCAAATTCAAAATCGAAAAAATTAAAGCCCAAAATGAAAGAAAGTTATCATTTAAACCTCAAAATTCTGTTAGCCCAATTTAACTTTAAATATTTCCAAATCAGGAAATTATCTATCAAATCTCCAATCATTTTCTAATTAATATATTTCTTTATTTGATTATCACAGCTCCTTAATTTTCTTAATTTATAATTATTTCCTTAAATTGAGATTTTTTTCTTAACTATCTTGATTTTTCCCCTAATTTAAGATCAATCTTTCCTATAAATTTTCTCGCTCTCTCTTTAGAAGATGTTGAAAATTCTCTTTACACATATTTCTTTTCCAAATACACTTGCAATAGATTTTTGAACTTATCTAGTTTTGGTTATAGAAACTATTTTATAGAAAAGAAACAAAAGATATAATTAATTCTCTAAACTTGAATTATTACTTGAATCATTAATCTTTGAAAAATGTATAATAAAGGTAGACGCTTTGAGGGTCCTCCAATCGCTTTCTCTCCATTCTTCTTCTTTTTCTTATTTTCTTTTTTCTTTTCCCGTTCTTTTTTGTTTTCTTCATTTTGTTTTTTTTTTCTTTGTTTTTTGTATTGTGGGGCATTTTACTCATTTTTCCACTATTTACCCTCCATTATGGATATGCCTATGCTTGTACAAACACATATCTTTAAACAGTGAGATTTATCTCTTATATTTTCGTTGTATTTACTTCATTTTTACATTCATGTAGGGAATGTTTTAGAGTTACTGTAAGGTATTAGAAAAATAAATTTAAAATTTTTTTAATTTAATTCATTGATATTTTTAATTTTTTATAAATTATTTTTCTCCAATTTACTTTTAAAAAAATATTTATTTATTTGCTTATTTCTAAAAATTATTTAAAAATATTTTTTTCAAATCCAATATGGACTGTAAAAATACTTTGTTTGTTGTTTATTTTTTTTCTTTTTGTGATTTGATTATATATCTCTTTTTAGCTAATTTTTTTATAATTTGTCATTTATGTGGCTATAAATACACGATATAGTCATTTCCACGAGAACATAATACTTGGATGATTTGAATAATAGCAATCTATTATTTTATATTTTGTAAATTTCAAGTTAATTATATTTTATCTTATTTAATTTAATTTCTTTGTTTGTTTTTGCCTTTTTTTTTCTTTTTTTTAATTGTTAAGCCGAAATTGGCCTTTTATTTCATCTTGTATTTTTTTTTTGTCTCCGAAGCGAGTTTATCGTTTCGCTATAAAAAGTGGCTTTGCTTGGTTTTGGTTTAGGCTAAAATGGCCTTGATTTTCCAATTTCCAATTTTATTTTTTTGTTATTATTATTACTATTATTATTGAAATTTCTATTTTATTGAAATTATTTTTTATTTCTTGGTAATTATATCTTCATGTTTTATTCATAACTTTTGATGCATACATGTTTGATTAATTTATAATTAGTTATTTTATTTCTGTCCATTTTGTCTTTCTAATCATGATATAATTATTTTTTTTCTTATATTGTCAGCAATTTTAATTTTACATGCACTATTTCTGTTTTTTTATTTATTTTATTGCACAAATATTTTTTGCTTTTTTATTATTCATGTCATTTTAGTTGTCTTCTTTTATTTTACTTTTATGATAAAATCCTCCCGTAATTTAAATTATTTATTTCTCCAAAGGTATATCCGCTTTTCTCCTCATCTTTCTCATTTTACAGGAGTTCGGTGAAGTAATGATTATGCAGAAGATATCTTGGAGGAGATTATTATATATGAAGCTAATAAGATGGATAAAGAAAAAAAAATCATGTATTTTAATTTTGTTAACTACATTGATTCTTATTTTACTTCCACTGTTGATTGTACTGCTAGATATTCATTAAATTTTATATAAGCTCTTATCAAGAGTAATTAAAAAATTTCCATTGGAAATGGATTCAATTTCAGAATTTTGTTGCTGCTAGTCTTAATTTGATTTTTTTTTATCTTAATTTTATTTTGTTTTGATGTTATTTTGAGAATTATATACTATTAGGGATGTTGATGATTTGGTTTGATTGATTTAGATTAAAAATTTATAATCAAACCAATAAAAACGATTTTTAAACATTTCAAATTTTTTTCCAAACCAAATATAATTAAAAATATCTAAACTAATGCTATTTAGATTCTATTTGGATAGTTGATTTGATCGATAAATGAATGAACAAAATAAAAAAAAATTAGAACATCATAAAAATTCAACAAAATTAACTTAAAACTATGATAAAAATAGCAACATAAAAATCGTCTAAAATATAAAAATTCAACACACCACTTTTAACTTTTAGAAAGTTAAAAATATAATATATAGATTAATACAGTAAAGTATTTCTCAATCACGGTATTTGAATATCCATTAAAAAGAGTTTACTCTAAATTCAATTTAACACTTGATCCTAAAAATTCTATAAGTAATAGAAAATAATTAATTAGATAAAATTTTATACAAATTAAAATAGGGTGATAATAGGTACAGATTTTTGCAAGTACCTACATTTATCTGGATTCATTTATATCTAATGGATAATTATATTAGCATTTTTGAGAAGAATTTGAATAACAATATTTAAATCCGTTACGGTTTTAAGTAGAATACGGGTAGAGGCTTTCGAGTATTCACTATCCGATGAACTTAGTTATATATATATATATATATATTATACAATTTATTCTATTTTTATTTATTGAATGTAATAATGTAATTAATTATTTTTTATATGTTTTTATAAATTGATGAATTACAAATATAATAAAATTTTGAAATTTGAAATATAATTTTTCTATCATAATAAATAATATTTAATTTTATTATTTTAATATTATTTTTGAACAATTTGATGAATTATTTTAATTTGAATGTGTTGAATTATATTTTATGTTTTATTTTATTTAATTTTATAGTGATTGATGGTAGATTATTTGTATATTTTTTTAATTTTGAATTATTTAATTAGTTTGAATTTTATTTTATTTAAATTTTTTTAATGATAGACAGATAATCAAACGAATTTTGGATATAAATCGGATAATGTTAATCAGATTTGAGATGAGTACTAGTATTAACATTATAATTTTAAATAATTTGAGACAGATATTGATAGATATATATATATAATCGAATTTCTGTTTGGATATCACAATTTTCATAGATACTCTATTCATTGTCATCCCTAATTAAAACCTAACTTCCATTTAAAAAAAAGTTTCCAATCATCTTTTCTTCTTTTTTTTCTTTTGTGTTGCCCTGTTTTCCTCTATTCTACTTTTAGACACTGAATTTTAACACATGAAAAATGAGTCAAATAATAGTAGTTAGAAATAAACATTTCTTTAAAAGAAAAATAATAAAGGTGATTGAATATAAGGGTGATAATGGATATAAGTTTCTCGAATATCCGCATTTATTTGGATTCATTTAAATTATAATGGGTAACCTTATTAAGGTTATAAGACATATTTGGATTATAATATTTAAACCAATTATATTTTTGAGTAGGGTACGGATAGAGATTTTTGGGTATCCGCTATCCGATAAATCTAATTATATATATATATTATGCAATTTATTCTATTTTAATTTGGTGAATGTAATGATATAATTAAATATTTTTATATTTTTTATAGATTGATGAATTACAAATGTAATAGAAGTTTAAATTTGAAATATAATTTTTATATCATAATGAACAATATTTAATTTTATTGTTTTAATGTTATTTTTGAACAATTTGATGAATTATTTTAATTTGAATGTGTTGAATTGGATTTTATATTTGTTTTATTTGATTTTGTAGTGATTTATGATAGATTATTTGTATATTTTAAAATTTTTAATTATTTAATTAATTTAAATTTTATTTTATCTTAATTTTTTAATAATAAACGGATATTTAAGTGAATTTCGGATATTAATCAGACATATAACATATATAAATATTAACATTATATATATATATATATATATATATATATATATATATATATATATATATATATATATATATATATATATATATATATATATATATATATATATATATATATATATATATATATATATAAAATTGAATTCCAAATCGGATAGAATAATTTTTGCATATATCTACCCTCCCTAATTTCATCTGTCAAATTCAAAAAACGAACAAATTAAAGCCCAAAATGAAAGAAAGTTATCATTTAAACCTCAAAATTCTTAGCCCAATTTAACTTTAAATATTTCCAAATCAGGAAATTATCTATCAAATCTCCAATCATTTTCTAATTAATATATTTCTTTATTTGATTATCACAGCTCCTTAATTTTCTTAATTTATAATTATTTCCTTAAATTGAGATTTTTTTCTTAACTATCTTGATTTTTCCCCTAATTTAAGATCAATCTTTCCTATAAATTTTCTCGCTCTCTCTTTAGAAGATGTTGAAAATTCTCTTTACACATATTTCTTTTCCAAATACACTTGCAATAGATTTTTGAACTTATCTAGTTTTGGTTATAGAAACTATTTTATAGAAAAGAAACAAAACATATAATTAATTCTCTAAACTTAATTATTACTTGAATCATTAATCTTTGAAAAATGTATAATAAAGGTAGACGCTTTGAGGGTCCTCCTCTCACTTTCTCTCCATTCTTCTTCTTTTTCTTATTTTCTTATTTTCTTCCCGTTCTTTTTTGTTTTCTTCATTTTGTTTTTTTTGTTTTTTGTATTGTGGGGCATTTTGCTCATTTTTCCACTATTTACCCTCCATTATGGATATGCCTATGCTTGTACAAACACATATCTTTAAACAGTGAGATTTATCTCTTATATTTTCGTTGTATTTACTTCATTTTTACATTCATGTAGGGAATGTTTTAGAGTTACTGTAAGGTATTAGAAAAATAAATTTAAAATTTTTTTAATTTAATTCATTGATATTTTTAATTTTTTATAAATTATTTTTCTCCAACTTACTTTTAAAAAAATATTTATTTATTTGCTTATTTATAAAAATTATTTTAAAATCTGAAATTATTTAAAAATATTTTTTTTCAAATCCAATATCAATTAGGACTGTAAAATACTTTGTTTGTTTTTTTTTCTTTTTGTGATTTGATTATATATCTTTTTTTAGCTAATTTTTTTTATAATTTGTCATTTATGTGGCTATAAATACACGATATTGTCTTTCCACGCGAACATAATATTTGGGTGATTTGAATAACAGCAATCTATTATTTTATATTTTGTACCTTTCAAGTTAATTATATTTTATGTTATTTTTTTTATTTTTTTATTTATTTTGCTTCTTTTTTTTTATTGTTAAGCCGAAATTGACCTTTTATTTCATCTTATATTTTTGTCTCCGAAGTGAGTTTATCGTTTCGCTATAAAAACTGGTTTTGCTTTGGTTTTGGTTTAGGCTAAAATGGCCTTGATTTTCCAATTTCTAATTTTATTTATTATTATTATTAATCAAATTTCTATTTTATTGAAATTATTTTTTATTTCTTGGTAATTATATCTTCATGTTTTATTCATAATGTTTGATGCACACATGTTTGATTAATTTATAATTAGTTATTTTATTTCTGTGCATTTTGTCTTTCTAATCATGATATAATTATTTTTTTTCTTATATTGTCAGCAATTTTAATTTTACATGCACTATTTCTGTTTTTTATTGCACAATTTTATTTCTGTTTTTTCTTATATTGCATAATTATTTTTTTTCTTATATTGTCAGCAATTTTATTTTATTGCACAAATATTTTTTGCTTTTTTATTATTCATGTCATTTTAGTTGTCTTCTTTTATTTTACTTTTATGATAAAATCCTTCCGTAATTTAAATTATTTATTTCTCCAAAGGTATATCCGCTTTTCTCCTCATCTTTCTCATTTTATTTATTCATGCTTTAATCTCCCAATTTTAAGGTTGTAATTTAATTAAGTAGTTTAGACTCTCAATGATTGTACCCCATTTTCTTCTTACGCGTCCTTTCTATTTAGTTTTATGTCTATTGTGCTTTATTTATATCAAATGGATGAATGCAAATATGTGCTTGTTGTAAAAAATTAAAATTAAATTGTTTGATAATTAATAATAGGGGAATAATAATAAAATAAAAGAATAATTGTGCAAATAAGATGTTAATAGATGAGTTTCGGATCAGTTAGATTGAATTTTTTGATCCAACTAAGTCACAATTTCATGCAAATCACCTAGTTGCTACACTATTGTCGAACAATAACAAAGAGCTATGGTGGTTCTATCATTTCTTCAGCCACAGTGATACTTCAAAACAAGCAAAAATTGTTAATTGATAAGCCGCTAATTAAACAGGTTGAAGAAATGCCAACGGCAGCAATATCCCCATGGACTGGTTGTTATTATATTAGTGAGAGGTTGTCGTTGGAGGAGGACGAGGGACCTCTGGTGACCATGGTAGTTCTTTGCATTGATAATTTTCTGATTTGGGTTTTTCAGTTTTGGATCGGAAAGAAAAGAGATGACTCAAGATGGTTTCAAATTCAAAGAAATATATAGATGATTACCTTCTTTTTTTTTTAAAATCACAATATTTACGTGGAAATAATTTTGATAAATTATTTTGACACGTTAGCCACATGAATACCGCGCATCCTTCTTAAATTTTGATTATCCAATTAAGAGTGTAAAAATTACATTTTATGAAAGTTTAGATTTGCAAATGACTTTTTTTTAATAGAAATTGGAGGGATATTTATGAATTAGATATTTTTTTTCTTTTTTAATTGAAAATTATATTCGTGTGTTTATATTATAATAAATTGAATTAATAATATACTATTATATAATAAATTAATTTTATAGTATTATTCTTATATGACAATCTCAATATATTATTGATTTGATTTTTGAATAAAATTATGCATTGTCAAATCTATAGCTTAGTTGTCTTCTCAAGCTCTAGAATTTTATAACTACAAATTTTATTTATCTACTTATTTAATTTATAAAATTAAAATTTAAAATAATGATGATGATGATGAACATATTGCAAATATGGTCCACCAACCAGATTGGGAAAGCATGAAATGAATCCATATGGTAGATGTGTCTTTTGCATTGAATGCATGGTGGGAAATTATAAATTAAAATAAAATTAAACTCAGCCCATATGGATGAACTTCCAATTTCAAGTGTCACACTCATCTTACTTTTACCATTTCTTAATAGCGTGGACTGCATTCAGTTAAACCCAGGGGTTATAAACGAGTATGGTGAATTCAATCACTGACTTATTTAAATTTATCACATATTTAAATTCGATTCAACTTTTTATATTTAAGTTTGAATTTGACTAATTTAAAAATTATTAAATTCTCAAACAACTCAAATTTGATTCGTAAAAAATTCGTTTATTATATTTAATAAACTTATTTGAAGTTTTGTTTAATAAATTTAGCCTAAATTTTGCTTGTTAACTAATTATAACAAAAATTTGAAATTAAACTCATTAATTTGGTTTCGAATTCAATAAAAAAATATAATATAAAAAAATTATAAATAAACATATTCACAAATTTTTAATTAAATACATTTACAAACTTTTAAATAAAAATAATTGCGAACTTTTAAACGAACACGTTGTGAATTTTTAAACTTTTGTTATATAATAGTATATTATTAATTCAATTTATTAATTAAAAACTCACAATGTGTTCAATTTTAAACACCACGAACACCTTTTTAAATATATTTTGAATATTTACTATATAATTAGTTAATATTATTAAAATTTTAATTTATTGAATTTATTAATTTATTTAATAAATTAAATTTAACAATGTGATTCAGTTATACAGCAAATAATAAAGTGCTGTAGCATCCCTGCGTCTAAGCCAGCCAACTTTGATGGGCAATATTGCCTTTTTATTTTTATTTTTATTTATTTTTTTCTCCCTCAAATTTTTGGTCCAAATGCGAATGCTACTGATTTGTCTACATCATTTAATTGACAGATCATGACTTGACATGTCTATTGTCTGCCATTGCCTTTATCTTTTCCTACTTTTAAATTTAGAGTAAGTTAATTAATTTTATATTATAATGTCGCAATCTTAGTGCAGATCATGCCATCCTATGATCAATTCTGGTTAGCCCTAACCCTTTCTTTGTTCACATTACGCAATATCCTATTTGTGATATATACCGATCTTTTATATGTTTTTTGTATTTTTCCTTTTTCCTTATTTTATTTTTTTTTCTTTACAGGGGAACCCGTTTTCGTGTTTGATTCATGTACATTTTTATGTATATTGTGGAAATAAGATTAGATATTATATCAATCAAGAATCATTTAGTGTTTTTTTAAACGAAAATTTAAAAATTATGTTTCATGCAAAAACGAAAATATAAATTTTATTTAGGGAAACTAGAGTAAAGAATTGAAATCGAATTTTTTCGTAAATATAAGTCTTCTACAGCTTTGAGGGGCATTTGCGACCAAAACAGTGAGTTCATGTACATGGTGTATGTGTGCATTATTTTTAAAAAATATGCCTAATAAAATGTGTAAATCTTTATATATATATATATATAAACTCAAGGAAAATTCAGAAGTGATTTGAACGTACAGATTAATCAATTTTTTTTAAAAAATGGTAGTAATTAATTTAAAATTAATTAATTAAAATTTATTATTAAGTAATAAATATTAACTATTAATTTAAAATTTTGATTTAAAATTAATTTTTATAAAATATTATTAATTTTTTATTAAATAATTAATAATTTTAGATTAAATGAATTCAATTTGAATTCAAGTGATTTAAAAATCATCAATTATTTAAAAAATAAAAATTTAAAAACTACAATATATTATCGGTTTAATACTTTAAAAATTAAAAAATATATGATAAAGAACTGAAATTGTTTTTATTTTACTATTCAAAAACAATTTGACCCTAATTATTCAAAAATAATTTAAATCAATTTGGTAATAAAAAATGATCTAATTAAACTCCAAAAATGAATTGAATCTGTCCAATTTGATTACAATATCTAGATTCGACCCAATTCGAAAATGACCGGAAAACAACAACTTGAATTGACTCGAACTTAAAAATGATATGAATGAGAATTCGTCCTGCCAATTGCCATATATAGAATATATAGTAATAATTATCATTCGATAATTAGAAAAAATTTCCATTCACATAATAACAATAATAATTTTTTTAAAAGATAAATCATCCCATTCACATTTTCTTCATAAAGTTTAGCTTTTTTATTATCTTAATTTTTTTTCCAAATCATCGCATCACTTTTTTCTGAATAATAACACAGAGAAACTTTTTTTCGTTTGGTGAGAAAAAAAAATATTTTTTTTCTTCACCATGCAGAGGTTGAAACCCCTCCCCCCCAGAAAAAAAAAATTCATTATTATGATGCAGAGCACTATATCTATGTAAAATGCATGTTTTTATTCTGAATGATTTATTTAATTGTATTTTATGGAGATTATACACTCTAAATAATTATTTTAATATATATTGATTTAAAATTTGATAATATTATAAAATGAGACGATCCATTAAATCTCTAAACATATGTTAAAATAAATGATTAAGAATTCCTATAAAATATTATAAATTAATTAGATACTCAATAAAATATAATAAAAATTGAAAATGAATAAAAAAATGCTAAAATATTTTTTCCAACTCTTTATCTTTCTTTATGTGCGTTTTATCTCTATTTAAGCCAATCTTATCAAAAGCAAATTGCATCCACAATCCATGTAGCCAAAATGATTTACACACAACTTTCTCCTCTAATTTTTATTTGAGACCAAATTAATCCTTTGTTTTTTCCTTTTTAAATGGAGGGTCCGGAATATCTTATCTTACTTTAATTAAGATAACGAAAAATTAATATATATATATATATATATACATATTATTTTTTAAAAATAAATTTTATTTTAAAAATATTAATTTTATTACAAATATAATTTTAACATAATAAGAAGTTATTAATTTGACCCATAAAATTTTTTTAAAAAAAGCTCAATCAACAAATGAAAATATAAATTGATTTTAAGTAAGAATTTTTTGGTAAAGGTAGCTAGCAACACATGAATAATATTTGTTTAAATACCCTTCATAATTTAATTTATCATTTAGATCGAATTAATAATAAAATATCATATTAAAAAGTATTTTTCAGACATTTATTATAAATTCAATTATAGATAAATTAAATTATAAGGTTGAGTTTAAATAAAAAATTTCCTTGACTTTGTTGCACAATATTTCCAATAGAAAATTTAAAGTTGGATGCTTACGGCTTCTTCTTAGGCAGAAAGAATAAAATATTTTTATAAAAGTTGAGTTTGACTTGGAAAAAAATTGAATTTTTATATCACACATGTGTGTGTGAAATTTAAATGAAATTCTTGATAAATTATTTATTTAGTTAAATTAGAGGAATTTCACATTTATTTATTTTTTAGTTACTTGTATTTGCTAGTTAATTAGAATTTAGATATAATATTGAGAATCGGAAATTTTTTTCCCCAAAAGATTATGCATGTTCTTGATAAATTAAAATAATAAAACAGTTCCTTTTGATGTATTTAATGCGAATTCAGATTAATAGCGATTTGAAAGGAAAAAAAAACAGTTGATTTGAAAGAACAGGCAGTGGGTAATAAAGTAATGAAGGATAGAAAGGGCGTCGGCAAGAACGCGGTTGTCAGAAGAAGAGATCAAGAAAAGAACGCGGCAGCTGTGTGTAAAGTCACCGGCACTTCACGTGTTGTTTAGTCAAAACCCACCTATAAATTTTAATTTTTGGACCTCCTATTTCTTCTCTCTCTTTCTCAACTCAAAACGCTCTCCCTTCTCAATCCACGGAATTCTAGCACCATGACTGGCAGGGAAATTCTACACAAGATGAAGGTTAGTGGGTATTATAGATTTTCTTGCATGGCTGAACTTGAATGATCATTTGTAGTTGCTTTGATTATTTCTATATTGGTTTTGTTTTTCTAGTTTTGTCTTCTTGTTATGCATATGAAAATATTGAAATGGGTTTTTGCATTTGAGGTGGTTGTCTTTATTTTATGCCTTGAATTTTTAGTATGATTTTGAGATTCAATGATTAGTGTTTTTTTTTTTGTAAAAAGATAAGTTTTTATTGCAATAGATTGTAGCTTTATAAGAGTTTGGATAATATATGTCTGTTTCCATTTTGTTTCTTAGCTAGAAGGAAGGAGTATTGAAAGAAGAAAGGGTTATGTTATTGAATTTTTAAGCTTTTTGCAATTCGTTCAATACATATTTGCTTCATGGTTTTGGGGATATAATGTAACCAAATCTGAGAATAAATCATTTCTGACCTTTTTGTGGACTCTAACTCAGATGGAAATGAGAATTTGGCAGAATCTTGATTGTTTATAAGTGTTTTTACTTTTTGATTTCAGTGAATCATTTTTCTCACAGTTGTCCTAATATAATGTAGGTCCCTTTTCGTATACGTTTTAGACCGGTTAGATGCTTTATACAATGATATATAAAATGCATAACTCAAAGACATTATTGGTTGAGCAAAGAGGATCTCGTTTTATACTAATATAGTTTATTGGCTCCAAATTTTTATAATTATAGCTGGCAGTGAAGACGCATTTTGTCTGCTACTGGGTTGCCCAAGGACCTTAATGCTCTTTAGTAGCTTTATGGGCAACCATCGTGATGAAAGGGGTATTTGGATTGCAGTTCGGTGTCAAAAAATCAGGTTTATAATTTTTTCATTTAATTGACTAATTTTTTTTATAAACTGTTTTTCTTAAATCTGTTTTGAAATTTGAGAAAAAATATCTATTTGTCTGTTTTTCTATAAAAACATTTTTTAAAATTAAAAAATTTAAAACTATTTTTTTCAAAAAAACGTTTATTCCAAACTGGGCCAAAATAACTTAGTTGTTTGCATCAAATATCTATGGGAAAGTCATGTTATTGGTTATTGTTGCCATACGGTTGTGGACAAATGGCACAAGGCAACTGCATTAGAGTAGTGTATAACTGTCTCATTGAAATGGAATTTTCTGAACTCTGGGAAACTTTATTTCTCTTGAAACCATGGGCAGGAAAGTTTTGCATTAACAATTCTAAGAGACAATGCAGTCAGCAGGGTTGCAGTTGTACTGTTGCCTGCTGGTTATGCAAACATAAACTGTGATATGGTGACTTAATTTGCTACTAAATTATTAGAGAGACAAAGAAACTGTAAGATCATTAGTGTGATTGAAAAGTGTGTGACAAATGCTTCCGGTGTTCCATAATTTGAAAATGTGGAACTTGCTATGATGATATAGTTGTTGCAAAATGCATTATCTCCCGTGAGATTTATTTAACTTTGTTGACCTTTTATTCAATGTAAAATCAATTTCTCACCAGAGACGTTTGTTATCCTTACAAACAGACACTTTTTTAATTGTGGAGACCTTCTACCATAATGATAAAATCCTAGCCAAGTCCATGCTCCTAGGCTTCCACCATACTTCATCTTGGTGGGGCTAGTGGCTCAACCTTTCTATACCTGTTGTCAGCTGGATGCCACTGTATTTCAAGGCCAATAATATTTGGTTGCCCTTCTATATATGCCAATTTGCAAATGTTAATTAAAAACTTGTTTCTGTACATTCTCCCAAATTAGTTTTTATATCTTTTATAGCATTCATTGCAGAAAATACAGGCTTACAGTGATAGTTATAGTCATAGCACTAATTAAAGAAAATAGATAGCTTTAACTGTCCCCATATAGCCCATCCAGGTTTTATGTCTACCTATATTCTAATGTCACATTATATTCTTCAAATTCAGCATCCCATAAATGGAGTGCTAAGAAGCTATAAGAAGAAATATAGAAAACAATATTTGTATGTTAGTGTTTCTTTTGTCACAAATAAATTGATACTAATTATAAAGTTCTCTTTGGAAAATGCTAACTTGAAGTTGCTCAAATTGTTATATTCATTGCGCACTAGTGACAGTTGATGTTTCTGCTAAATCAATTATAAGAATTTTATTCTTGTTAATTTGGGCTTCAATTTTGAGCACATACAATTTGTTCATTCATCTTTTTGATTTCTGAAAATTATATATATATGAATAAATTCCTCTTTGATGAATTGGTCATAATTTTTTTTTCAGATGAAAGCAGGATTTTGTTCATCTACATCCGAAATAGGTAAAGGTAAAGGCAAAATCTCAAACCATGTTACTCATGGTTATCACTTGGTGAAAGGAAAATCAAATCATGCCATGGAAGATTACGTAGTTTCTGATTTCAAGCAAGTAAACAACAATGAGTTGGGTTTATTTGCGATATTTGATGGTCATTTGGGCCATGATGTAGCAAATTACTTGCAAACCCATTTGTTTGACAATATACTGAAAGAGGTATTCATATTTTTTTTTTCCTAATGTTAATCCATGTCTTACATTTGGTTCATCTGTGGTGTTATGTCTGCTCTTTTGCTATCCTTTTTGTGGCCAAATACTTTGATTAACATTTCTCAATACTTAAATTCTTCCTTTTTTTTCCTTCTGTTCTTTTTCTCCAAACAGCATGACTTCTGGACTGATACAGAGAGTGCGATAAGGAGAGCTTATCATACAACAGATGCTGAAATTTTGGAAAAAGCATTTGTCTTGGGAAAAGGAGGATCAACTGCTGTTACTGCTATCCTAATCAATGGTCAAAAGCTAGTAGTAGCGAATGTGGGAGATTCCCGGGCTGTTTTGTGCAAGAAGGGTGTTGCTAAACAACTATCTGTTGATCATGAGCCAAGCAAGGAAAAAAACATGATTGAAAGTCGTGGTGGTTTTGTATCAAATCTTCCTGGTAGGTAAACGTTACAGTTTAATAGTTTTCTGTTATACACCAAAGCAATAAAACCTGTGATTTCTAAATATGGTGGGCTGGCAATTCCATTTATAAACCTAGCAATTTTATGAACGTGTTTTTTCCACGTAATTCAAGATTGTGTCTATTTGGTAGAGATAATCTGGTGGCCAGGTTTTGAGATTTTCTGACTAGCACCCACTTTAAGTTACATATTGGAAATGAAGCTGTATCTATTTATAAAGTGAAAGCAAGTCTTAGAACAAAAGTCACAAATAATGTCGCTTGTAGGAGATGTTCCACGTGTTGATGGACAGCTAGCTGTAGCAAGGGCATTCGGTGATAAGAGCTTGAAGATACATCTTAGTTCAGAACCCGATGTGGCTGAAGAATTCATTGATGATGATACTGAGTTCGTTGTTTTGGCAAGTGATGGGATATGGAAGGTCAGTCAGCCACTCTTTATTGCTAAGTGTTATGTTAGTAATGTTTCTATTTTATTTTGTGAGAATGATAAGAAGATGAAATTATAAATTTACAGAAAAGTAATAATGAAAAACGAAAATCAAATCGGACCTTTTAGAATTTGGTTTTCACACTTGAAAAAGTAATAAGATCAAATTTATGTTTCTAAAATTCTGATATGGAAAATAATCTGGCAGGTGATGTCTAACCAAGATGCTGTGGATGCTATAAAAGACATAAAAGATGCTCATTCTGCTGCAAAGCACTTGATAGAGGAAGCAGTTTCCAGAAAAAGTAAGGATGACATATCTTGCATAGTCGTGAGATTTCAATAATAGGGTCTATATGCAATTGGAGTTTGAAATCCATTAGCTTGTGGAAATTCAATGGTAACGAGTGCTTATGGATAAATTTGTTTCCTTTGTAGTTGTAGATATCTTCAGAATTCGCTATTTTTTGTTTCATGTACCATAAAGCAAATAAAATATTGCACATTTTACTGGACTTTTTTCTTATTTGTTGAAATATGGAATATTCAAGTGCTTCTGCGGTGTGAAAACAGTCGGTTTGTATTTCATACCTGCAGTGCATTAAATTAACGAGTTTTCCTGTATCAATTTTCTCGCAAATATGCAAAGCCAATGTTTCTCACAAGAGTAATGCTTGGGTTGAGGCAAATCATTTTTGGCACTGAAATGAGTGGGAGATGGGTGGTGGTGGAAAGAGTTTTCATTTCTATGGCTGCTCCTATCTTAATGGAAAGCAATTACGAATTTTTCTTTTTTGGTTGCCCTTCTTTCTTTATAGATTGATCCTAATCTGAATTGGAGAATTATTTTATTCTCTTTGCCCTCGGCTCAAATTTACTAAAAAGTGGGCTTCTTTCTTTAAGCTGGTGTTGATTATTGCACTACTAAACTCTTTCCGGTTGTTGGCCACACTTGTCTGAGCTAATATTGCGGAAAAGAGAATAGGTTAAAATTTTATTTCATTGATCTGACTGCTGCATCCCCATGAAGGTCATGTAAGAAGTTCAAAGATGCAAATCCCACACCAAATCTACACAATTGGGATCTGCCCATGTCTGAGTCATGATTGATTTAGAAACTAGAGGTAAACTATGAGAAGAAGAATATTAATGCCTCATTAAATACTCATGATGATTACTGTTGAGGTAGGAATGCAAAATCTAACTTAATGATGGGATATTTCCTTTTAAGTTGCTTTAGTATTGGTTTTCCTAAACAAATTCATATCATTTACACTTTCTGCTCCATGATTTGCTCCATTTGTGAACGGATTTTTATGGGCTAAATCAATGAAAAACTATCATGTAAATTAGTTTATTTACATAGCTTTTTCTCTATATAGATCCGTTCTAGGCACATATGGAGATTATTATGTTGAGCCATTGAACCTGGGCTTGTTCTGATTAATAGACACTGAAGGACCCAAAGCCCAAAGAATGGCATTTATATGGATGGCTCTTCCGTGAATGACAACTGGGATAGAACTAGAATTTTTTAACCTGGGGTGATAGGATATCAAATAAACTTGGGAGCAGGAGAGTGCTGACTTTATCTTAAGGTGATTGTTAGGATCGGCTGGTCGGTACTTTCCAATCAAATATGTATACAATAGGATTGGGATCAAGATGATCATTACCAGCGAAATAAATAAAGGCAATTACCTTTAGATGACCAATTCTGAGACTTAAAGTAATGGAACATGTCTATTCCTATTAAGATCCAGTCTATATTTTCATTTATGAGATGAGAATAATTGGAAATTGCAGTAGTATTTTTTTTATAAATTATAAAAATTAATTTTTAATTTAATAATAAACTATATATCTATATAAGGTGGCATGCATGATGCAAGGAGTATTATTTAGGGAATAAACCAGAATTATCTAGTAAAATGGATATATTAATTTAATTATTTTGTCGTATACTTCTATAATACGGTTCTTATATTCTTCCTTTTCATCAAGCAAAATTTTATTTTAACCTGCAGAAACCATTTATATTTGTTTTTTTTTTATTTATAGAGTTATATTACGCCAAATATATAATTTTTTTATTATTAATTCATGTTTATAAAAATAATTTTACTTTTATATAATAATGTATTAATTTAATCATTGAATAAATTTATTTCTAGCTATAATACAATTTCAAATATTTTTTATGTCACTTGTTTTTATTTAAATAAAATTGATAGCTTAATTTATAGATTAAATTGAATATTTTTTTCATGTTAAAAAATAAATTTTGTATTCTATATTTATAAGATAAAAATTAAAATTTTTTAATATGATCATCATTTGAACTTGATTTAGAGAAGAAATTTTTTTTATGATAATTTTATTGTGATTGCAAAAGGAGCTTATAAAAAAATAAAAAAATATATATTTTAGAGATCTAATAGAATATTTTTGAGAAAAAAATTTTAAAAAAAATTGGAATAGTGGAAGTGTATTATTTATTGGGTATGTAAACTCCTCAAAATCGAAGAATATAAAATCCAAAACTTATACATAAAAAGAGAGGAAAAAATGATGACACAACCAAAAAAAAAAGGAGCTTATAATGCATACACATAACAATTTTTGTGAGAAATTGACACCTACTCCTTTTTGCATGTTCATCCCAAATGCTATCAAGCCACGCATCCCATACCTTCCCCTCTCCTCTCTATCCTTCTCATCCCTCTCTCTCTCTCTAACTCTTCCCATTAATATTATCCCCTCTGTTCTCTTCCTCATCGTCATTATGCATGCCAATTAAACCTTCCCTTCGAGCTAATTTTTCACTCTCTTAATTCTCTTGCGCTTATCTTCAAACACCTTCAAGTAAAAAAATAAAATAAAAATGAGCACCATTTGTGCTGAGCAGCACAAGCTCTGCCCCTCTCACCAACCCCTTTCCTCTGATTCCAAAAAACCCTTCAAAGATTTTCTTGAAATTCCTCCAAGAAAACTCCTTTCCAAGAAAACCCTTCAAGAAAATCCTGATAAGTCTCTTTATGAGGCTAATCTCCACAAGTTCTTGCCTTGTAATGATTCCAAGAATGATGGCTGTGATCATTATAAAGATTTTGATGAGGATTTAGATCCTTACTCTTCCGATCATTTTAGGATGTATGAGTTCAAGGTCCGCCGCTGCACTCGCAGCCGTAGCCACGACTGGACAGACTGCCCTTTTGCCCATCCTGGCGAGAAGGCTCGCCGGAGAGACCCTCGTAAGTATCATTATTCCGGCGCTGTCTGTCCTGAGTTCAGACGCGGTGGTTGCAGCCTCGGAGATGGGTGTGAGTTTTCTCATGGAGTCTTTGAGTGCTGGCTTCACCCTTCTCGTTACAGAACTGAAGCTTGTAAAGATGGCAGAAACTGTAAGCGAAAGGTTTGCTTCTTTGCTCACTCTCCCCGCCAGCTTCGCATTCTGCCTGAGGTTTCTTCTTCATCTTGTTCTTCTTCTCCTCTTTATCGTGGCCATGGTGGTTGTTTAGCTTGTCATTCTGTGATCTCCTCCCCCACTTCTACTTTACTGGGTATGTCTCATATATCGCCGCCATTGTCTCCGTCGCTGTCACCGCCTCTATCGCCGGTGAAACATTGTGGGTTTTCGCGGTATAGTGATCGGTTGAGCAAGCTTAGGTCTGGACTTATGAGCTACAATGATGTGCTTAATGAGCTGATGAATTCTCTTGAGGCCATGAATTTCAACAAAGCAGCTGTTGCTGCTGCTGCTTCTCCGATTTCTGTTTCTGCAACTGATCCATGGATTGATAATTCTTGCTTCAATGGCTATGATAATCGGCAAAAGTTGATTCTTTCACCTTCAACTCAAAACCCTTGTGGTGGTTTTTTCAATGGAGATTGTTCGAGCAAAGGATTTTTTGATGAGAAGATTAATAGTAATGGTGGGTTAGCTTCACTTGATCCTGATCTTGGATGGGTTAATGAACTTTTAATGTAGAAACGGAGAATTCTTGGATGATGATGATGATGATGATGAAAATGGTCGGAGTTGTACATAAAGTTGAGCACCAGCCGTATATATATGCTCTATATATATGAGATTTGGTGTAAATTATTAGAAATATTGTTTTTTAAGTTTTGCCTTTGAAGTTCTTGAATCTGGACTAATTAAGTTGGTGGAGTTTTAATTAGTTTTGTTGTTTTTGTTTGTTTCTTCAAGTTCTCTTGAAGAAGAGAATTTGTTTTAATGTAGTTAAATTTGATCCATCATATGTTAATGAAGTCAAAACTTAACAATCTTTTTCATTAATTTCAAATTATTTTTTTAATTTGCAATCAAACTTTGATTTCTAATGCATTCCTATAAATATACTTTTTCTTTAATTTTTATTTTGATTGTGGAACTGAATATATAATTAAGATGACAATAAAAAAAAGTTATGATAAGTGAAATTTGGAGAAAAAGAAAAAAAGAAAAAATATTTTTAATGAAGATATATGATGATCTGACTGCAAGTTAAAATTTCATCCAAATAAAAACTCCAAACAAAATTGTATATTTTTAACAGCTAGAGATGTTTGGTCTTAAATTAACGTGTGTTGTTAGAATAAATAAATGAAAGTTTAAGAGCTGCTTGGATAATTTTGTGCAAGAAATTACAATAATTAAGTCCTTGAAAATGAGTTGAATTAAACTGAATTACTAATATACTCTTAAAATGCTTCTTGAGCTAGCTTAATTTGTATATGTTTATTGCAAGAAAAATACCAAATACACTCTCTATTTTTCAATACTTTCCAATATTGATTGGTGAAAGAAGAGAATAAAAAAAATTATTTATCAAAGATGGTGTGAATGAGTTGATACGAAACTCTTCCAACTTAATCAGAAGTCTCGAGTTCAAGTTTTAGGTATGCAACTCTTTTAAAATTTTAAAAAAATTGTTATTAGTTTATATGTCAACAAACTGAAATTAATCATGTTCATACCAAGTGAGATCAAAACTGATAACACTTGTGGTTTCATACTAAAAAAAATTATTTTTAAAATTTTTTCTCTTCTCTCTAATCAACAAGGAAGAGAATGTTGGAGAGTGTTTTTAACATTTTTTTTATTATAAAATCAAATTTAATTTGGTAGAAAATTAAATTTAGGTAATTAATAACTAGAGGAAATTGAAGGATATTCATTCCATTAATAACTTTTTTTGCCATTAATCAAAGAAGCGGCAAGGCAATTGGGGTACTTATAATAACTTGGATTCCCTTTTAAGGCACTAATCTTCTAAATTTTTGTACTAGTAAATTAGTGTACCTTCAAATCTTTAGGTAACATTATGAGGGTAACTCACTATTCTTCATCATTAATTATTAGCTTAATAGCATTTATTTTTTCCTTTTACTTCACATATCCATTTAAGAATTTTTTATTTATTTTAAATATCCATTTTAAAAATCAATAAAGTATGTAATGCATATATTCTTACTTTACTCTTGTTTATTGAATAGTATTTTTTTTAAGGGAGTTCAAAAAAAATAATTTTTATGATTTATATGAAAAGTTAAAATTGACATTTAAAGTGAAATGGATAGAATATATATTTAGTTTCTATGAGTGTGGTTTGATTTGTGAGTGCATCTTCATTGTAATTTTTAACATAATAGACAGACAAGCATGTGAAGTGGTGAAAACATATAATAATTAATTTTTTTTTTTAAAAAAAGAAAATTAATATATAAGGGAAAATGAGAAGATGTACCACAGAAAAATAATACTAGGCAAATAATTTGTTTCCTAGGAGGGGTACTGATCTGAAAGACAGGCAGGATGGTAGGGATGGGAAAGGACACATAAGGCAGTGTTTGGAATTATTCTTTACTTTGGTAGGGTTAATTTATAAGATGGGGTTAGGTGGTGGTGGTGGTGGTCACATTTTCACAAGAAATGGTGTGGGGTGGAGGGGAGCAGCCCATGCTAGAATGACTCTTGATAACCTTATTGTCAAAATCAAACCCGACATCCAACCCAATTAATCATTAGCTCAAAATTTAATCGGTTCAATTGATTTTTTTTTTCATTTTCTAAAAAAACAACTAAACATTCCACTATTTATTTTTCAAAAAAAAAAAAAAAAGGCTAAGAAGTCATTTGGAAAAGTATCTATCAAATATCATCACTTTATTGATAGATAAAAACAGAGAAAAATCTAAATATATTTTTCTCTTCATTTTTTGAAATTTTTATTCTCCTTATTCACTGATAAGATAGTGGGTATTAGACAACTATTTAAAAAGTTTATTATCCTTAGTATTGCTCTTAAGGTTTTTTTTAAAAAAATAGAAAAGAGTAGAAACAAAAAAGAATTAAAATTAGAGGTTTTTTTTGTGTGTCTAAATAGAAAAAGAAAGAGCAAAAAGAAAAGGGTTTGTTTAAATTGGAGGCATTTATCTTTATTTTTTTAAAAAAAATTTGTATCGTGATTTCTGAGCTTAATATATTTTTAAAAAAATCTAAAACGATATAGTATAAATGAAAACTAATTTAATAACCGATTTTTTTATTTTTCGGTTCGACCAGGCGATCCAACCAGATATAAAAGATGGGCCAATTTAGGGGTCCCCCACCTGGTCTTGACCTTTAGGGTTGGGGCTCACATCATTAATTGAAAATTGAATGCTAAGTCATGAGACAATAGGCCCATACGCCGGTTGTATTGCCTGTGATTCACTCACTCAAGGGATCATATTTATTTTATTAAATTTTCTATTATTTTTTTCATATATATAAATTTTTTTGATATTTTTTAGTGAATTTTATATTTATATTTTTCATTGTTAATCTTATTACCTTTTTTATTTTATTAAAATAAAATTATATGTAAGTGAAGTTTTTGTTATGGGAAATTATCCTTTTTGTGTGAGAAGTTTGTAATCTTCTCATGTGTGAATTATTTTTCTCCTGTGATTTAATCTTTTCTCACAGTTAACAAATGAAATGAGTATCTTACAAAAAAAAAAAAAAAACCTAGATTGTTCACGACATATTAATGTTTTTCATTGTTTTCATTAAAATATTTTATATTATAGTAATTTTGTTACTTTCGTACATCTTGCATGTTAAAATTATATAATTTTATCCAACATTGTTATTAATAAAAAATTAATTTACATTAAAAAAGATTATCTATTTAGGTTGAATTTATTATATCATGTCAATCATTTTTTTACGTTTATAAATAATTATTATTTTACGTACGAGAGAGTATAATTGGTTGGATGTATGAAGTGGGAAAAATACAATAAATAAACTGTATAATGGTGAATTATATAATTAAAATAAAATTTCTTTTATAACTCTCAAATTGGATTATTAATATCATCGACAAAAAGAGAGTTTTGGTTAAATATTTAAGATTAATGAAAAAAATAAAAATGCTTAAATTATGAGAAGGTTCTAGATGTAGTAGAAGCTGACACGACTGGAGTTCAGAGGAGATTTCTGGATGCAATCCTGGGATCTACCAACTGTAAAAATGAGCAAATAATTCTTGCAGACAGACAAAATCAGAAGTGAAAAATAATTGCATTTCACAAAAGACAGAGAAAACAATATAGAAACTCAAGAACAAATTTTCCCCACATTAAATGACAGTTATGGACATGAGGAAACTCTCACATTATTTTCAACGGTAGCACCATAATTTAATAAATTAAAAATTAAAAATTATATAAAATACAAAATTTTGAATATTTATATATGTTTTGATATTAAAAAAATTTAATATTCATAATAATATAATAATGTGAATTCTAAATTATTATAATTATTTTTTTTTCAAATATTCATATTTTGATATATTTATATAATTTTATCATTGTCAATATGAATAAAATAATAGGCCGGACGGTGAGCCGGTCCATAACCGATTCGGTCAAATCCAGACCGGATTAGCCAAGGCATGTTCCAGACTTAACTTAGACCGTGGCTCAAGAGGGAAAGGGTCTAGTTCGACCCTTCCCCATAGTTCTTAACAAGTTAAATTAAAAATAATAATAATAATAATTTTAATATATATATATATATATATATATAATTTTAAATGATATGTATCATATGAGTGATATCAAAAAATGAGTGTTCTTTTTTTTTTTTAAAATACAACTTTTTATAATTTAAGTAATGTAAGATAAATGTATTTTGTACATTTATCTTATATTGTTAAAATTACAAGGGAGCTGTGTTATCATTTCTTATAAAAAGAGAAAATACTTCTCTTTTTATATCATTCATATGACACATAACATTTAATATTAGTTTATTTTTCTTGAACTTGTATATATGAATTAATATTTATTTATATATATAAATATATTTATATTTTTATTTATATATTAAAATAATTTTTTAACGGATAATGGATCTGCATGCACTATGTTTGTCATCTTAAATTATACAAATGTTCCCAGAACTTATAAAAGTCTCTTAAATTTAATTTATAACTTAAAAATAATCTAATCCGCGATCTCCTCACTGATTGCTTATATATTACTAAGTTATATGTGCATCAATGCTGAATTTAAGAATCATAATGTAAATTAGTGATAAAATCAAGGATCATTGTGTCTGTAAACCATTATGTGCATTAGTAATAAATTCAACTGGTAAAAAAAAAAAATTATTGTAATTTTGTTCCATCTAACTAAATTACATGACTTTTAAGTTAATTACAAAATCAACTAAATAAGTCATGTAAGCATTAGTAATAAGTTCATGGACCCTGAGTAATTTACCAAGTTTCCCTGCCCTTCAACTTGATATCTATGAGATGATCTAATAACTACAACAGTACAAACAAACGACCAAATTGGTATTTATCCTACCACTGTGAGAGATCAAATTTCAATTGAATTACTTTGAAATTAAAAAAAAAAAAACAAGCACCAATCATTTTATTTTATATTGAAGAAGGCAATATGCATATTTTTGGTCTTTGAATTGTAGTATTTTTTTTTCCTATCTAGTCCCCAAATAAATTTGATAATACTAACAATATCTCACAAGACATTGAATCCATAAACAATTATTTAGCCTGTCAAATTTGGACCCAATACGTAGTAAAATAATTATGACCGTTTACCGATTTTTAACTTTTTATTTTAAAATTATTGACAATTTGTTTCGTTATTATTTTTACCCAAATTGAATTTTATTTTTACTTTTTTTTTATGATATTTATATTTCAATAATGTTATTCATCTCATTTATTGATATTGTAACGTAATATTTACGGATGTCATTTTCCATTTAATTTTTATATTTTTTAACTTCCTATTTCTTTTGGTTTTCTTCCTATTTCCATTCTTCCATGATATTTTATATATTTTTTAATTTGAAAGTCTCTTCTCACGTATAATAAAGTTTTCCATTAAAATTATTGAAAAAATAGAAAGTCAAATACGAAATATTTGCCTAAATTTTATATGATATTTATTACTTTTTGTCATTTAACGTTGGATAAATGTTATGTAGATATATCATTATTAAAAATATAAAAATATATCATATATACAGAAACACGGATAAACTTTAAGTAAATATTGAGTAAATATTACATAGACATTGAATAAACTTTATATAATGTTTGAGATTTGTAAATGCAATTCAATATTAGATAAATGTTGGGTTTATGTTTAGTATTTATAAGTGTGGATCAATATTAGGTAGATATTAGGTAAACTTTGAGTAAATATTAGATGAATATTAGAAAAATATTTTTAATTATCATTTACCTAAAATATGGTATATCAAATTTGTTTTGTGCTATTTCTATCAATATTTAGAAAACATATACTCAATTTTTACTCAAAACTTACTCATTATTTATATACAATTTATAAAATAACATTATATTTAAGATTTTTAGTGTTGATGTTGTAATAAGGTGAATATAAATACAGAAGTTGATTTTAAAAGATAAAAAGAATGATTTTCTGAATAAGATTGTTAATAATTTGAAAATAATGATAAAAAAATGTAATAATTTTTTATATATATGAAAGATATCACACTATATTTATTTGAAAGAAATAATTGAACGAAATTTTCAGTTTTTGATAGATTTGAAATTTTAAAAGTTAATTTTGATATTTTTCAAAGAACTTTTAAAAGTTAATTTTGATATTTTTCAAAGAATAAATTATTTCCAGCACCTTTTTCTATTTATGAAAATTTTCCAATAATTATTTAGAAAATGATAAATTTGGTTAGAAGCCCAATAGAATACAATGAAAATTTAGGAACTAAATACCAAAAAAAAAATCTATAATTCAAGAACCAAAACATGTTTTTTGCCTTTAAAAAGAATCACAAACAGGACAATCTACTTGCTTCTTTCAACATTTTCCTGCTACACATTTTCAAAAATTAAATTACAATCCAGTCGATGTCGCCAATAAGCAAAAATTGGATGTGGAGATCGGAGTGAATAATATGATGGGGATGTATGCCCTTTACAACCCAAGAGAAGTATTAAATAAATGCTGCTATACCCAAACGGAGACTTTTATGATCAAACTATGCCACCTACACAATTTTTATGCCAATTGAAGAGTTGTAGATTTCAGTTGTCCTTACAATTTCTCGAGTAGCTAGAAAAAGACAATCTGGATTGCGATTGAAAGAAATCAAACGGAGTTCCAGATCCAAGAGATCTTCTAGTGTTTGGAGAATCTGCTAATAGAGGCTCATAAACTGAATTTCTGTTCTTAGGTTGAGTGATTGATAACGGTGCAACTTCTTTATCCAGAGATCTTGGCTGTGGCTCGATATTTCCCAAAGACAATATAGGCCCCCCCCAACGTTCAGCCTGCTGGAGAATGTTGATTTTACTAGGCCTATATGTATAGCGGAAGTACTTCAGAGCTAGTATCGGGCCTATTCCTGCTCCAACTATGAGCTGCGAAGAAATTAGTCATTCTCAGTACACAGCTGAGGCATAATCAGGAATGGCTAGCCCCATATAATGAAGAAATATTCATCTAGGGCGAACTAACAAGAAAAATGGAAAAAGAAATGGTCAAATAATACTTACAAATATAGTTATCCAGTAAGACGGTTGTTCACACAACCTGAACATTAT
This sequence comes from Triadica sebifera, assembly GCA_023653625.1. Lineage (NCBI taxonomy): Eukaryota > Viridiplantae > Streptophyta > Magnoliopsida > Malpighiales > Euphorbiaceae > Triadica > Triadica sebifera. Next base: position 5,477,184 of record CM042904.1, on the reverse strand, counting down.
TGTATACATCCCTGATGCCGGGATGGCACTAACAATCCAGTTGATGACATAAAATGCAATCAAGTTTCCCCATATGGCAAGATGTTGTAATATTGTAAAGGAGCTGCATGCAATGACCAAAGTCGAGGCAGTCAAAACTTTTACTATTTGCGAGTAACAGTTTATAGTTCAACCACAATCTCACTCCCTGTCTCAGTTAGAATAATTCGGGAGGATGTGTGCTAGATTTAGCTAAGACTTCATTCATATCATTATTTTATTGCAAAGTGGAGAAAATGTTCGAACACATCAAATATAATGAAAGGTGGAAGCTTACTTGGTCTCCAGTGCGACAACAAAAGCCTGCAACCATATACATCCAGAAAGTGCCACCATTGCAACCTCCTCCATTTCACTTTTTTCATAAGCATATGCATTTATGCTGATTACAAATACAACAATTGCCTGAAAATCATTTTGGTACTATTAAATACGAACAACAAGAAAAAAGACAACAGGCAAATATATATGTAGAATAGGAACTTGAGTTGCTTCTTTGAATCAAGAGACCTTCCAACAGAACTCGAACATAAATAATGGCTTCTAACCCATGTAACTCACAAGCTTAAAACTCAACCTTGAAAATCGTAAAATGCGCATATCCATATACAATTGTAAACCTAGAGCAGTTAAGCAAGCATTATGTTACCTCAGTTTCACATGTGCATTCAGAAAACAGAATCAGTAAATGAAACTTCCAATTCAGAAAAATTCCTCAAGAGGTCTTGGTGCGGATCTCAGTTATTCAACAAGTTCATCATGTTTGTAGAATTAAGACAAAATCAAGTAAATTATCTTTACCTACATATATCTATGTATTCAATCACCTAATACTGAAAAACAATCAGTTCAATGGTGTTCAAATGAGTTCCAATTTTAATCCTAGCTTTATATATTTTTCTCTATGTATAAATAGATAAAATACATATAAATATCAACAGAAATAAGCCAGTAGACAGTACTCACATGGAAAAGAGATCGTCCAAACCATCCTGCAAATGTGCTTGGATTAAGAAGCCTGTCAAGAATGATTATTAGTTCGATAGACACACGAAAAGAAAAAAGAAAAGAGAGAGTTCTCGTACAGGGCAGTTGTGATGGTTAACATCCTCATATGTGAAATGTCTAAAAAAAACTGGAACAAAAACTACTATAAATACAGAAAATAAACATACCTTCCAGCTTGACAATAGAAGAGAATTTGAGGATGCAGCATTACCGTCTCTTCACTAAGATCTTTGTCAAGTACACTTACTAGAACAGGAATACTTGTGTAGAAAACATTATAAGCCATCAAACTAACAGAATTGAAAAGGCTGGTACCGGACACACCTGAAATAAAAGAAAAACTGAGAGTATTCTAATTTTAGTACGGAGAAGATCATAAAGTCTATCTGTTGCACAATAATTATTAACTACCAAGATAAATAAAATAATAAAGCACTGAATATCTTAACTCACAAGATTTGTATGAAGCATATTAATAGGGATTTATAGAAAGAATATTGAGATAGAAATGCTGTTCGGTTGTACGAGTACCGCCCATGAACAAGTATCAGTCTTTTCAGAAACCTGAACTCTGCATATTAAAGAAAATCAGTCAAAGACGTCAATCATGAAATTCGTTTTGAAAGAATTGACGATAATGTGACAATAAAACATTAAAATGGAAATTCTTAACGTTTTTGGCATTGTTTAGTGAAAGAATCCTGAGAATGCAATTTACAGTGATTGCATAATCAAAGAATCATTCTTTCGTTCATGTGCTATATTTTAACCAAAAAATTGTTTGATGTGCCATTATACATCTATCTTTAGTTAAATTTTTTAAAAAAACAAAATTGCAGTTTTATCAACATATCCTCAACACAACTTCTCCATATTTCTTCCTAAGCAAAAATTCAAATTATCTTCACCCTTTCCAGCTCTCCCAAAAGAGAAGGCAAAACAGATCAGGCCAAAGAATATCCTGGTGAAGAAAGTTCACATGTTGAAGTGGCTAAGAATCACATAATTGCTCACATAGCTAATCTCCATAAACATTGCTTCTCACAATTACAGATCTTAATTGCCCTAAAAATCAAATCATGTATCTTACATAGACTTTAATATTTTATGCTTTCATTTTGTATAAAAAGTAAACATGCCTGAATTTGAGATCAAACCTTATTGGTATTTAGAAGCTAAAGAGAATTGGACAAGTTAACTTCAAGACTAGTGAAGATCAAACATATGGAGGGGTTTGATTTTGGTGGGTAAACATCATCGTTATTTCTTTGCAAATAAGAAGCAACTATAATTATGCATAAAAAATCACTCTTAAAATTGAATGCACTTAAAAAAAACCAGTTGCAGGAATAATTTTTGCTTTTATGCGATAGAGGCAAAAGTTCAGAGAAAAGCCAGTATATTGGAGCATTGAATATATGAACAATATGACTTTGAAGTTTCAATGTAAACATACAAACAGATGATACACATGAAAATAAGACAACTTACTTCCAATACTATAATCCGCTGCCCTTGCTGCCTGCAATCCTTCTCTGCCGCTGATACCAACTCCTATATCAGCTTGTTGTATCATTCTGACATCATTCCCACCATCCCCAATAGCAAGTGTCCTATAGTCACACGACTTCAAGAGCTCCACAAGCTGCATGAAGTATCATACTTCTCAAATCAAGTCAAATCAATAGCAATTTAACCAAGTACATAAATTTCAATTTCAAGTTAAAAAAACATAAAATTTAGACGACACTCCCTCTAGTTAGTTTTGCTCATAAGGAAAACTAAATAACGTGGACCTTATCAATCAAAACCTTTGGAATCTGCAACCATAAAGGAAATGAAAGAAATTTTTTATCCCACATGATTATAGACAAAATTTATGAACATTTCTCCCCAGCCTCATACAGCATATCTTGTACAGCATGACGCAAGGCCTTTGTGCCTTGCATGTTTCCAAAATACCCTAAATGGATATGCCTTTCAGACATGCAGATTATAATTAGAAATGAGAAGTAATTTCAGGGAAATGGTTGCCAACCATATAATTGATTCCCCTCCATTATGATTAATGGTGTACAACAGTAGAACATACTTGTCATGTTAAAAACCTATATGCAACTATGAGAAATTGAACATGTTGCCATATCCAGTAAGTCTCCGTTCCAACATGTAAGCAAATACCACATGCATTCATATCCCTGAAATATCTATTGAAACTTTTTCTTTGCTCAAGATTCAGGATTAAGACAACTCCTACATGATATAGGAATTATCCTGATTATATGCCCATTCAGTTCAAAATAAAGCCACACATTTGTTAGAGCCAAAAAGAAAGTAATTGTCAATTTACTTGCTACTTAATCATTTCCATCCTTTCCACTCTATGTCCAATAATTAAGGAATAAAAACTTCTACATCATGGACCAAGGAATAACCTGATCATGCACCTTCAGTAAAATAATTTTCAGTTTACTTGCTACTTCATCATTTCATCTTCTTCCCATTCCACACCCAAATATTTTAAAAAAAAAAAGTCTGCTCTTGTCATCCTACTTAGAGATCCAAACAAGGAAGAGTTGAAATATTCTTTCCCTTTTCCAGGTATATCCTACTTTCCTCTGCTCTCCTCTCCCTTTAAACTTCCAGACACAGTTTTCATCTGCTATTCCTCTCAAACATAATCAACCTTCTTCAGAAATTCAATTCAGCAGCTATTTAATATAGGATCAATGAAGTACACAATGTAATTTTAGGTACAGAAGCAGTACCAAACTCACTCGACTTGATGCATTTGATATCTTGCAACTCATCTGTTGGAATATGTCTTGAACTTAGCCCATTTGACAAAGCCCAAAAGATTGCAGGCATAATAATTAAACATTTTGCATGGCAAAGAAGTCAACTACGTCAACATGCATAATGACAACACATTTTGCATGGTCCAAGAGCTATCAACGTCAACATGTAAAGACCACTAATTTCGCTTGAAGGCCACACTGTTGCTTGCTATAATGCTTCATGGCATAAGGACGCAGCAATGAAGACTGAAACAATTGAGAGCAATTGTGAGGTAAGTGGTGCAAGTGAGTTAAGTGTGAGTGAGATTTGGATGTATTGGGTTAAAAAGTTTGAAAGATTTTTTTTTACGTGTTCCTGTAAATCTCCATTTTTTAGTAAAATTTCATGGACGTAAGCCTAAAAGCCTAACCAAGTTAAATTTCTTATGTTCCTCTGAGCTTCTAATTTTTTCCATTTTATTTTTCTATATACCAATTAACTATTTTATGGGGGTGTGTCTGATAGAGAACAAGATGATAACATGAGCACAACAGTAGAGAATCATTCCTTACCTCCTAATGCAGCACCTGCTCATGCAATATGGAATGCTTATTCTAGAAGGAAGGGCAGCACACGTGGAAAGGATATTCAGGGGCAGATCAGTAATTGACATTGCTGGAAAGCTGAAATTGGTTATAAAGAAGGAGGACAGCAGCACAGGGAGGGTATCTTTTTGTATTGGGAATTTCTAGGTCTTTAGGCTCTGCCTGAAGAAGGGAAATCCTTTCCCTGGGCTGTGCTTGCACAGATATCTTATATTAGTTTCTTTTGTCATTCTTTTCCTTGATTCTCTTAAGTTGTTAGTAGAAGGAGAAGCATTAATCAATAGAAGTTTCTTTACTTTCATACTCTTGAGATCCTTTACTATGATATTATCATCTTTCTGTGTGAATTGTTTTGTGTAGTTGCTAACATTGGTCTGACCTCCCAGATACAATGGGGAAGATTGACGCAGTAGAGACCCGTACTCAAGTAAGGCTTGATGCACAAGAGAAGCAACTCATCGCTCTCACCGGCTAGTTCAACAATCTCTCTAGGAACTTCACAATCTTGATCAACAAGTTGTTGCAGTACAAGAAGGGCAGGAAAAGTTCCAAACCATAGTTCTTCAGAGGATAAAACGGCTCGAGAAGCAACCTATGACAACTCCAGAACTAGGCACAGAGGAACAATCCTCACCAGGCATTACAAACCAATCAGTGCCAAGTCCCCCTATTCAAGTTGATGGATATCATCCTAGGTTTGAACGAGGGGTACCATTGGGAGAGACTTTAGTGATGACCAAGAAAGTAAAGTTGTCTTCGTTCTCCGGAACAGATCCGATGGGTTGGTTAACTCGTGCCTAAACCTATTTTCAGATTCATGGAAATGTGGAGGAATATAAAGTCCCTTTAGCCCATGTGTGCATGGAAGGAGTAGTTGCACACTAGTTTACGATGCTCCGGGAGCTACATCCAATGATAGGGTGAGATTAGTTTAAGTGAGAATTCTTGAAATGGTTTGGGGGTATCTCAAATCGCAGCCCTTATGAATTGATAGCAGCTCTGAGACAAAAGGGGAGCATTGAGGAGTATGTGGATGAGTTCGAATCTATTGCCTCTGAAGCCCTCTATTTGGGTTACTTCATGAATGGACTCAAGGAAGAGAAAAGCAATTGGGTAGGACTTTTGGAAACAGAAACCTGGCTTCAAGCAATCAACATGGGAAGGAATGTGGAGGTGGTGATCAACAAAAAAGGAAACTCTGGGTTTAGTTTGAAGGGCGGGGGTGAAGGAGAAGGAAGTGAGATGGGTCAAGGGCTGGGCTTAAGTTATTTAAAATCGGCTAATGTAAGGACCCGACTCACTAAATTTGAATATACCACAAACCCACAGCCCAATTTACACACATTTAAGCCCGATTACAATAGAGATGGCCGGTCCACAATGCTAAATGCAAAATCTTGTTGTTCTCAGACTTCAACTCCTACTCAAATCGCGAGCCCTAACCAACGTAAAAGGGTAGCCCACCACCTTACTCATGCTGAACTAGAAGAATGGCGACGGAAAGGACAATGTTTCAAATGTGGCCGCCTTTCTCGCCCTAGCATTGCTACCCTGAAGGACAACTCCATGTGATTCTATTAAGTGATGATGAGGATCTTGATGAAGTCGACAACATTGTCTGCACAAACTCCAAGGAGGATGATGCCGCTGCCACGATGGAAGGGGAGTGCCAAATTCTTGAACTAGCTGGATTCTCTTTAACAAGCCTCTAGATCTAGAACTCTTAAGTTACATGGTGAGTTGTTGGGAATTCCTATTGAGATTTTGGTAGATAGTGGGGCACCCCATAATTTTTTTTTTCTAGCACATTGGTGTCTACCTTGGGTATTTCAACACAAAAAATAACTAGAATTCTTATTAAACTTGGGGACAGGCACAAGGTCTGTGTACAGGACAGATGTGAAGGTTTGAAAATTCAGTTAGGGAAGGGTGCGTATAGTTGTGAAATCTCTGCTTTGGTGTTTAATTTGGGTACCTTGGACATGATTTTGGGCATGGAATGGTTAAACTCCTTGGAAGAGGTGGCCCATAACTGGAAACAACAATCCATGCATTTTTTGCATGAAAAACAGCAAATTGAACTCAAGAGAATATCTACCACGTTTGGCCAAACAGAATCTCTACACGGGTGGTTGTCAAGGGATCAAGGAGATGCTATTTTGCCAATAATGAGTAAAGAGGACAATGTTGAAAATCAGATTGGGGGACAACACCTAACTTCTATTTAGTCTGAGCAATTGGTTGCATTATTGAAAGAGTTTGAAGATATTTTTTCTGAACCTCAAGGTTTGCCTCCTATCAGAGCATGTGATCATGCCATCAACTTACTACCCAACCAAGGGCCGGTGAGTGTACGCCCCTATAGGTATCCACACATGCAAAAGGAAGAAATACAGAGGCAAGTGCAGTAACTACTAGCAAAATGAGTTATACGGACTAGTTGAAGTGATTTCTCTAGTCCAATGATCCTTGTTAAGAAGAAGAATAATTCATGGCGAATGTGTATTGATTATAGAGCCCTCAACAAGGTCACCATTCTTGACAAATACCCCATTCTAGTGGTAGATGAGCTGATCGATTTGAAGCAAGGGTATCATCAAGTTCGGATGAGATCGACCGATGTGGAGAAGACTACTTTCCAAACTCATGATGGACAATATGAATTTTTGGTGATGCCATTCAGCCTCACTAATGTCCCTTCGACTTTCCAGGCTGTTATGAATGACATCTTTTGGCCACTTTTACAGAGGTATGTTTTGGTCTTTTTTGACGATATCTTGATTTGTAGTAGGAGCTAGAAGGAACAATTGCAGCATTTGCATTCTGTTTTGTTTATTTTGAACGCTAACCAGTTTGTTGTCAACAAGAAAAGGTGTTATTTTGCTCAAACAATAGTTGATTATCTTGGATACCGAATCAGTCAGCAAGGTGTGGCCATGGAATCCAACAAAATTCAAGTTGTTCTTGAGTAGCCTGTGCTGCAAAATGTGAAAGGGGTAAGAGGATTCCTTGGATTGACGGGGTATTACAGGAAGTTTATTCAAAGTATTGCTCGGCCTTTGACAGAATTGACTAAGAAAGACAACTTCAAGTGGGGCAATGAAGCTCAATTGGCCTTTGATCAACTAAAACAAGCTACGGTGTCTGCTCCAGTGTTTCAATTACCTTATTTCACCAAGCCTTTTGAAGTAGAGTGTGATGCATCTGGGAGGGGTAGAGGAGTTGTGTTAATGCAAAGCAAGCATCCAATAGCTTATTTCAGCAAGACTTTGTCAAATCGGAATATTGCTAAGTCCGTTTATGAACGGGAGATGATGGCTTTGGTTTTGGCTATCCAACACAGGAGACCTTATTTGCTTGGACACTCAGTCAAGGTGTCACTGATCAGAGAAGTCTCCAACATCTCCTACAACAAAGGATCACCACATTGGATAGCCAAATTATTGGGCTATAATTTCAAGATTTGTTACAAGTTCGGTAAGGAAAACACTCATGTGGATGCTTTGTCTAAACAAGCCGATGGTGAATTTAGCTCATTGGTGTCATTTCCAACTTGGGAAGATGGGTATAAGTTGTTGGGGGAAGTTGACAGAGATCCAGTATTGCAACAAGTCGGGGCTGATTTGCTCTCAAACCCACAGTCTCAGCCTGGTTTTACCTTGCAAAATGGAGTGTTGTACTACAAAGGCCAGCTGGTCATCTCTTCAACTTTAGCATTAATTCCTAGACTACTGCAGGAATTTCACAGCGCCAAGAATGGAGGCCACTCGGGTTACTATAGAACATATAGGAGGCTGGCAGCAAATCTTTACTAGATTGGTATGAGTTCCACAATGCAGAAATTTGTTCGGGATGGTATGCCAACAAAGTAAAACTAGCACTTTAGCCCCCGATGAATTTACTTCAGCCTTTGGCCATTCCAGAAGTCATTTGGGAGCAGATTTCATTCAATTTCATTTCCGGATTACCAAAATCCAAGGGATATGACACTATCTTGGTGGTTGTGAATAGATTATCGAAATACAGTCACTTTATCCTCTTGAAACATCCATGTACAGCTCGTAGTATTGCAGAGGTTTTTGTCAAGGAGGTCGTTCGTCTCCATAGAATTCCAAAATTTATTCTCAGCAATCAAGACCCTTTGTTTATGAGCAAGTTTTGGCAAGAAATCTTCAAGATGCAAGGCATTGAGCTATCATCTGGAATCCAATGGGCAAACCGAGATGATAAACAAGTGTTGGAGACGTATTTGAGATGTTTCTCTATTGAACAACCCCAACATTGGTCCTGGTGGCTCCCATGGGCGGAATTTTGGTATAACACTAGTTTTCACAATTCTATTGGGATACCCCTTTTAAGGCAGTTTATGGAAGGAAACACCCACTATAGTACAACACATTCCGGGGGAGATCAAGGTTGCTTTAGTGGCTCAAGAGCTCAAAAATTGAGATGAGGCATTACGCCAATTAAAACTCCACTTTACAAGGGCTCAACAACAAATGAAGAAGATCGTTGATGCTCATAAGAGAGATGTTGTTTTTCAAGCTGGTGATTGGGTTTACTTGAAGCTGAGACCTCACCATCAACAAACCGTGGCACAATGCATTAACCAGAAATTAGCCCGTGCTATTATGGACCATTCCAGATTGAAGAAAAAATAGGTCCCGTGGCCTATAAGTTGCGTCTACCACCTTCCTCCAAGATCCACCCAGTCTTTCATGTGTCTCTTTTAAAAAGGGCAGTTGTTACACATACAGGACACTGTTTTACCACGAGAATTGGCAACTGAAGGGACAGATCAGCTTTTACCATCTCGTCCGTCAATATGGAGACCCAATCCAGCAGCTTTTAATCCAATGGGAAGGTAAACCAGTAGAAGAAGCAACATGGGAAGAGGAATTAGCCATTTGTAGTCAATTTCTGAGCTTCAGTCTTGAGGACAAGACTAATATTGATGGGAAGGGCAGTGATAGAGAATAGGAGGATAACGTGAGCACAGCAGTAGAGAATCATTCCTTACCTCCTAATGCAGCACCTGCTCATGCAATATGGCGTGTTTATTCTAGAAGGAAGGACAGCAAACGTGGAAAGGATATTCAGGGGCAGAGCAGTAATTGATATTGCTGGAAAGCTGAAGTTAGTTATAAAGAAGGAGGAGGACAGCAGCACAGGGAGGGTATCTTTTTGTATTGGGAATTTCTGGGTCTTTAGGCTCTGCCTGAAGAAGGGGAATTCTTTCCCTGGGCTGTGCTTGCACAGATATCTTATATTAGTTTCTTTTGTTATTCTTTTCCCTGATTCTCTTGAGTTGTTAGTAGAAGGAGAAGCATTAATCAAGAGAAGTTCCTTTACTTTCATCTTCTTGAGATCCTTTACTATGATATTATCATCTTTCTCTATGAATTGTTTTGTGCAGTTCCTAACAGTGTCACAACATGATCAGTTTCACTTGGTTCAATAGAAGCCATGGCAAAGAGTATTCAATCAATTGTTTCTTTTTTCTCTTTTTTTTCCCCTTCCAAAACAGGCAAATTTCACTTCACCTGATAAGGCCTTCTTAGAATGCTACGAATTAGGCCTCCTTTCTACCTTTTTTTTCAGGCATTACACATAAATATCATGGAAAATAAATAAATCTAATCATACAAAAAAGGACTGGACCACACTAGTACTACAAAAAAAAGTAAACATGAAAAACCAAATTAGAGAAGTGCAAATAGGACAACATGACAAAATTAAAAGTAAAGAACCTGTGCTTTCTGTGATGGTGTCACACGGCAACATATGGCAGTCCTTGACAATATTGCCAACTCAGTAAAAGATTTTCGATAATGCTTCAGTAAGATTTCAAGGGCCCAGCCATCAACAACAAATGCCACATCCTTGAAAGAAAAAATTTATTAGAAATAATAAAATAATTCTCAAAGCATTTAAAAAATGTTTTACACTACTATTCCCCACCAAACGCATGCCCTGTTGTATTAATTCAAAGACGATTTTGAAGCTCAGGTACTACTCTCCCAAGATATGTAGCAGCCAAATCTTATCAGGCTAGCCATGGCCAAACCATCTAGAGCTTCAAGAATTTAACTACACATGGAATGTGATTTAGAATCAAATTTCCAGGCCTCCCAACTCAAGTGGCCATAGTCCTGGTTAGCCAAAAGTTCCTACCTTTAATGAAGTGTTAATTCTAATTAAAAAGAAAAAAGGTGATGCACATTTAGTTCATGGAAACTGAATTAAACACAAAGGACAACTAGGATAGTAAAGTGAGGCAAGAAGCTCATGAGCTACTCAGAGTGAAGTTTGATAAAACTTCCTCAAATTCATTCACTAAGGTTAATAAGTTGCACTCAAACTTATTTTTTCAAGCTCATTTGATGAACATGCCAAGTCTAAGCTAGGCAAACCTTAGCTTGATTAGTAAGTTTGTCAATGTGCTCATGTAAAAACAAATGGTATATGCTAGTAGTTTAACTTCAAATTTATAATCTATATGTTCGTGTGTGTATTTTATATATTTATAATATGTAAAGAAAATATTTAAATTTTTTTAACAAAATAAAAATCATATAGATAACATCATTTTTCAATTTTATAGTGTACAATAATTATGATATAATAATATCTAAGAATCATAAAAGGCATCAGGCAAAATATCAAAAAGAGCCAAGTATATTGAAATCTATGTTGCTTGGATTCGGGTACAAGTACCCGACACAGGTACATATCTAAAAGTCTGATTTCTTATTTTTTAAATTTTAGGATATGTAGGTACGGCTAAAAAGTATCCCAAATTTGGGGTACGGATACAAGGATATGTAAATATTTTAATTTTTATATATAATAATTTAAGTTAAAAGATAAATCAAATTATAATATTAAATTATTAAATAAAATAAAATTAGATAAAATATTTTAAATTACAAAATTGAAGTCTAAAATTCAAATCACAAACAAACAAAAAATGATAATTCTAAGTTCATTTAAATTGTAAATTATCCCAAGTTTGCTATATAATCTATATTAATTTTTATCATTATCACAATTCATAGTCTCCAATTGTGTGCCATTAAGAGAAAATTTTTCTAACTCCACAAAATCAATTTCTTCCAAGTTCATTTGATCTGCACCTGTAATTTAAATAAAAACGGGATTATGAGTACCCAAAGTGAGTGATCCGGTAAGAATTTCATATCCATATCAATATCATACCCGAAAGGTATGAGTACTTCTTCAAAAATGAAATGTCGGAGTAATATAGATTGAAATGTAAAAGTAAGTATTGACTTTTAATCATTTGATGAATGATTTTTCTTTTATCTATAATTTAAATTTCTTGAAAATTTTTGGCTCAATTTGATTTCATCTAAACTCAGAGGTCATAAGAACAAGATGGTATTCAGCTTAATTCATTTACCAAACTAGCCAAATTTAAGCCTAAATTTCAGATTAGCTTATTCAATGGGAAGCCTGATTAGCTTGGCCCAACTTGATTCATTTACAGCTCTAAGGACAAGAAGATTTAAATGCATTGACGATATAAATGATAGAAACTTAAGAATTTGAAAGGCAATACATGTTATAGGTGTACCTTTGGTTCCGAAGTTGTTATCCTCATTGTAAGTAAAACTCTCTCCAAACTTCTAGAAACTTCATCTTCAGTTTTGCCATCAATTAATAGAAGCTGACCTTTTGGCTCTGTCCAAGAAAAACAAAAAATGGAAAAAGGATACGCAAGGGTTAGATGTCGATACAACAGCAGCAGCAACAACAACTAAGCCTTAATCCCATACATAGATGTCCAAAAAATTTAGAAATGGTAAAATGACAAGCAGACGAAGTAATTAACTGGAATGAAGCATCAAGGATATTTACATGGATAGACAGTGCCAACAAGTCTTTAGCTAAAACATGGAGATCATTTAGATCTGTGCAACTGTGTGGACACATGGATGGGAAGGTGAACATATGGATGCAAGGTATAAATAATTAATTGAAAAAAGCCTTGTAATATAGAAGTTTAGTGACTCTGGAACCTTAAGAAAGGAAAAGATAGATTTCTTACATTCAGAAGATTTTGGAACAACTGAACAGAAAACTTATGACACTATCATATGGCTTGATGAAAGTAAAACAAATTCAATTTACCCGGTGAAATAAAATTGCATGAAAGAGCAATTTGAATGGCAGTATTTCGCTTGTCACCGGTTAGCATCCAAAAGTTTATTCCCGCCTTTCTAAGTGTCTCAATTGTTTCAGGCACACCTTCCTGAAGTGTTACCCCAAAATTATACATGGTCGGAACAAAAATTTCAGAATATAATGTAACTATGAGTGAATTTCAAAGAACTAACTATGAAAATTCACCTGTAAACGATCCTCTATTGCCGACACTCCAAGAACTTCTAGATCATGCTCCAATCTTTGGCAAACCTCAGCTATTCTCCACTGTAGGAAATAATAATTTATAACACTCAGGAATGCATATCACCACATCTTAGCAGGCACAAATATATTTACATGTATACATAAAATGACAAGATCGTTGAATGAAATGTACCCTTTACCTCCCTATCAAGCAACGTGCTACTGGCCTCTCTAAACATCAAAGACCACTCTTGATATTCATCTTCTTTTAATTCCCGCCAAGCCAAGCATAATGTCCGCAGCCCAAGTTGGGCATATTGTTCTACAGCTTCACTAAATATCCTTGTTTGTTGTCCTGGAGTTGGTTGATATATTAGCATTTAGCAGATATTGAAGCAAAAAATGAAATGCCAGATATCTACAATATTATATTTTGTGATTTATGTTTCTCTGTCTTCATGTCGCTCTATAGTACTATAAAATGAATTATTAAAACATTACAGTCACCATTCATCACTATTAATATTATCAACTTCTCATAGAAGGTTTTCCATTTCAATTGATTGGCGGCACTGGCAGTGCTGGAAGTTTAGAATGTGTTAAAAAAATAGCCGATGAGGGTCTCCATTGTCTTGGTAAGCAATTGATGACAATTATTAACAGAACAGTGCAAATACATAATGAAGCTTCCAAGAGGAACAAGACACGTGATAAGCTCTAGCAAAGTCTCATGCAACCAACAAATGCAATCTGAAATGTTTAGAGATGCCACACCATAGTCTGAAAACTTAGAGCGAAGACAAATAATGTCCCAAGAAGCATCCTAATACCATGTTTCAGATATCGACATCAAGGAATTGGCAGCCAATTAGTTCTCTGACTCAAAGGAATTTAAACATAGAAATCGGGAAAAAGATATCAAGGTTAGAGTATGATATGAGAACAGATACTTTCTCTGAGTCATAATATGATATTGTTTAACAAACAATAGCCTAGACGCTTTAAGGACCTTTTCTTTCTGATATGTCTTCATGGAGCCAAAATATATGATAAAGCCTACAGTTTCCTCTGATGATAAAGGTGAGCAAATGTTCATGTGTCACTCAAATTCAATTCCAGGATGAGCTTGGGATTCTGAAGTCTTCCTAACTAATAAGCACAAGGATTCCTCATGACAAAAAAAAAAAGGAAGAGCGGGAGAGGGGGTGCTAACATAAAAATAGATTTATATAGACACGACCATGATGATTTCAATAATTGTTTATGAGCCAGATGGACTTAACTCCTTCTACTTCAAAATACAACTAGAGAAAGAGAGATAAAAGATAAGAGACAGGATCTTAGAATATCAAATGATCGTGCATAACTAGACAATTCCACAAAAAAACAGCTCACAACAAGAGAATTATGTAATGGTTACTTGTCAATGTTAATCAATGAAATGTGAAATTCACATTCAAAAAGTTAAAATTATCAATGCATGTAAAGTAATTCTATATCTTCCAGAAAGGAAGCAAATAGCTTCAACACATAAATTTACCTGCAGCAGCATAAGGCAGGATAGCTTCATCTGCTCCTTTTGACAAAAGGATAATATTTCCATTCTGGCAATCTCTCACAACTACTGACATCCTTTTTCTGTCTGAAGTGAACTCCAGAGTCTCCAACACTTCATAATGTAATACAGAAGCATTGTATCTTATCTCTGTCAATCATAAAAAGAAAACGAGAATTATGTTTTTTCTATTGTATTTAGTCCAAGAGCCATCATAATAACCAAATGCATAAACCTTCTTACCAACAACATTTCCAATTTTTTTTATGAACACCATATGCAACTTAGCAGCAGCTTGAACAAGAGCATCCTCATCTTGAGACTGTGCCTTGTAAGATATTTCTCCAGTTTTGCTACAAGCAAGAGAAGAGAGGTGTCAGAAGTACATGTATATGCTATATTGCTATTATTATTGATTATACTGTGGCTTGAACTTTCAAAGAAAACAACAAGATAGCAAAAGTTCCAAAAGGAAGTTAAAAGAGTTGATAAATTATTTAAAAGAGAAAAGACTACTATTCACCTTTGCACAGGTATAACAGTATTGCATATGGCCATAATTTTAAGAAACCAAATTACATCGGGAGATCCACTAGCAACAACATTGAGCAGCCGTGTATCTGTGCAGTAAAGGAAGAATAGTTATAAACCAAATTTTAAGTGTCCACATTTGGACAACACAATTAGCATATGAAAAAGCACAAATATGTACAAATTAAGAACGCATAAATTGTCAATAAGAATCTCAGAAATCTTTAAGAAAGTATGATTCACAGGCTGCATACTCAAAGTAACAAATTCAAGGTCATAATTCAAAAATCAAATAGGAAATCATACTTTTGTTAAGCAACTTGCTAGAAATTGAAGCAAAAAAATATATAATATAGCACAAGGCTCAATAAAGTTATTTTTGAAAGAAGCAAGACAATTGCGGAACTAATAGTGAAGCATGGCCTGAACCAGAAGCACAGATTACCAACTTACAGCACTGCATTTGATTACAACAGAAATCTACTGTTGAACATGATATGTGCAAGGACTGGAAATATAACATACTCCCTTTAGATTCTCATACTTACATGTGTAAAGGTGTGAAATTATATAAGGTAACTTATTTAACCAGTCACATCAACTTAATCATTCATGCATTGATGACCAATTCCTTCTTGAGATCAATCTAGGTTACATGTACGTGTTTATTATGTGACAATTACATAAAACTTGTAAAAATCTGTAGATTGGCAACATATACAAGTGCACCCATATGCACATATATAAGCTTTCTGTTCCAAATTTGAAATTTAGTGGTTAATTTGAATTCATGAGATCATACCTGTCTCTTAGACCACATTTACAATCATTCCCACAAAGTTTGGATATGATCAACTACTAATTAGATAGTTCTAAAATAGAAATTCTCAACCATAGGAGAATGAGCTCAAAAGGGAGACAAAGTATAGGAAGGTATATGCAAGGACACACGTAAGCTAATGCGCAAGTGTAAAGAAGTTGATGTTATTGCTTAATCTTCATCCACTTAATTAAGCATAACATGATAAATCAAAAAAATGGCTGGATATTCAAAGTGCAACTACAAGAGAAAACACAAAACAAGAGAAAACACAAAACAAAAAAATGTGTATGCAAGTGAAAGAAAGAGCGTGCATGTGGGTGTGAGAGAGAGGAGAGAGAACCTTTCAAGGCATTCCCACTCTCATTCCCATAGAAAATGCCACTGATACAACATCTTCTAAACACCATTTTATTCTCAGTGAGGGTTCCAGTTTTGTCAGTCAAAATGTACTCAACTTGTCCCAGGTCCTCACTTATTGCTGTGCTGCCACATACAATAAATACCTCTTCAAAACATATTCCAAATAACTTGATTTTCACTCAGTTTCTTAACCAGCTTTTCTAGTTGGTCTCAACTTACTTAGTTGCATGAGATGGACAACCAGTTTCATGATCAATCATCTCAGCATCCCAATCAATAAACTTTGCATATAAACCCTTAACAAGATCCAAAGACACCTGCAACAGAAAAGAAGTAAAAATTCTGAAGCATTATGAATCATAGCATTTGTATCAATAAGGAAATAACAGTTTCTTGCTTCTCCAGGGTTCACAGATTGGGTATTGTATCTTTTTCTATCAATACTACAATTATAAGTTACACTACTAGAGACAAACAAGAACAGAAATAAAATACCATCAAGAAATATTAGCAATCGCTAAAAAAATAAATAAGAATTGTGAATTGTGAGGTTAAAGTAAGAATAACTCAAAAGAAATTATATTATTTCTCCCAGTTTCAAAAACTTTATCTAACTTATTAATATCCAGTGGTAAGTTAATCAATGAGATTATCACACTTCTTTCGCTTTATGGCTTTATCTAATTCTGAAAGATAGAAGTTTAATCATAATAACTCAAGCTATTTGCTCAAAAAAAAAATCAATAATCCTCCACTGGAGGATGGTTAAGATTGATACATCTTCCTGGCTAGAAGTCAATACTGGACTCTTCCACTCAAAACCCAATAATAAACTTTAGATCCACTGGCTCGAATCACTAATTCATAGATAAATGAGTTACGCTCCAGTCTACAACTATGTCAGTTAGATTTTTAAGCTTTCCACTCGTAGGATCTTATACTCTGCTTCCAGAGAGTGAATGGTCTCCTTATCTTCACAGTTCCTCCAACTGGACCACAGTTTCTACAATTCATTGCTTTTTTCTTCCAAAACCAGATATCAAGTATACTAACAATTGTAACCTATATCACGAAGCATATAAGGAGCAAAAACATGCATTCTCCCTTAAATTAAAAGCTACAGAACAAATTGTGTTGGGAAAAAATTGAGAAGGAATCCAATACTTGCCTTAATAGATATGGGTATCATGATGGAACATAGTAGCTCAAACCTTAGAGGGATTACCAGAAGTTCATACCAAGGACCTTCATTTGGATACTGCACATACCATTGCTGCAAAAAAAGGAAGACATGAGCAAGGATCTATATTTGAAAGTTAACAATTAGAAGATTGCCATTTCCAAATAATGGGTGAAAATAACATGCAACGTTAAGTGAAGACAACTGAACCCAGAAATAAAAGGAAAGAAAAAAATGAACAATCCTTAGTGAAAAATGATTACAATCTACTCACAAAAACTTAATGACACATCATAGCCAAGGCACTTTTAAGATAATAAGCTGTCTTGCATAGGAAGGAGAAGGACAGCAATTACGGCTTGAATAAAGAATATGAGAATAATGAAAATATAGTTGATTAGAGTGTGTAAGAAGAAAGAAACACGAGAGTAGGTGGGAGGGAGAAGAAAAGAAAAATTAGACAGCCTTGATTCCTGAACAAGATCACCGAGCCATGAGATTATTTCGTACTTCTTCACAGTGAGAAAGTGAAAACAAAAGCCTTCTTATAAACATAAACTCAGTAATAATAAATCCTAGCCATTAAATTAAGAAAACGTGATGTTCACTTGAAAATGCCTAAGATTCTTATAATGGAAATAGAAGCAGAAATTTCATTTAAAAAAAAAAAGAAAGAAAGAAAATAAAATCTCTTTAAGCCAGGAGTCATGAAATCAGCCAAACAAATTTTTTTGAATGTGATGTCAACATAATTATTAAAAAAGAATTGTAATTCAACAAGCCCACCAGACCTTTCTTGCTTCTGTATCCTTCCAGACATTACCAGCTATGCCTAGAACAATAACTACCACTATTTGGAAAACAAATATAGCTCCAGTCAGCTTGTCAATCATGGCATCCACAGCTGTAAGCTTAGGTTCAGGGATACCCCTACTCATACCCAACTTAGTTTCATTGCCTGGATAAGAAAGATAAATACATAAATTACATAACAATACAGCACATAAATCTGGAAACATAAAAAATTATCACCATTGGAAAAAAAAAGAAAAAAAAACCTCAATAATTCAACTAAAAAATATAGAATGTAGTGAACAACAAAAAAATCAGGAAGTCAAATAATCTGGGAACAAACTTACTAGCATAAAAAGTGATGCAAGTTAAGTAAATGTTCACACACACAAACAAACAGAAGCATAGTTTGCCAAGCACGACAATTCAACAACTCTTGCCAACAATGTTGAGGTAGTCTGAAGTACAAGTGTACGTATGATTGCCAAAGTAATGCTTACAGTAAAGCCACTAGGACATATTAACCAACAGACCAGTCCCTCTCTTAGGTGTTCATATCTTATGCACATGAACATACCAAATAATGCAGATCCTAAAACTTGGACCCCAACCAAAGCCAAGATTAAAATTGTCAATCCTATCTATTCATTCATCCATCCATATAAAAGCAGATGGGCAGATCAAAATATATTTCTATTACTTCCAAGCAATGCTTTCAGACCCGGCCCCACTAATGAACCGGAAAAAGTAGAGGGTCAAGGGTTAGAGGTTCAACCGGGGTTAAACCTATAAAAGTGAAATTCCATCAAAATATAACATTTAACTTGTCCATAATAGTAAAATGTGAAAATACTTATACTAAAATTGTTTCTTCTATAATAATATGTTCAACATATTAATATTCTTGATTCAAATTAATACATAATTATATCCAAATACATCCTCAAATATAATAATGTGTATATTTAATTTATTATTTTAATAAATACTAGAAATAGAATTTATTTACATATTTTTAATTTTTAAAAATTATAAAATATACAATAATTTTTTATGTATTCATTTCTCAATTAAAATAATATTTTTGATAGAAATTAAAAAATAATTTTAAAAATAATTCATATGAAAATTTTGTGATAGTATATATCAATAATGAAAACACAAATAATTAAAATTTCAAAAATTTTCAATTATATATGTCTCTTAAATAATGTGAATAATTAAAATTAGTATAAATATATATTACTAAAATTGAAATGTTTTGCCAAGAGATGTCATTATTTATATATAGAATTTATTTTTCAATTAAAATAAGTTTTTATAGAAATAAAAATAATTTATATGAAAATTTTTAAATAAAGTATATTAATAAAAAAATAAAAATATTTAAATTTAAGTTTATTAGTTATATATATTTTTGAATAATAATTTTTAAATACTGATAATATTTAGATGTTTGTGAGGTTAGAACAAAGAGGCTAGGCAGCTTAGTGGCTAACAGTGGAAAATCATCCTTTAGGTTGTGCATTCAAATCCCGGCAGCTCCATGTTTCACTAATAAAAGGTGAACCGTGACTAGGTCGACCAGTTCACAGTTCAACCATTCAGGTGGCCAGTTTTCCCACCAATACATTGCACTCCCAGGTTAGCAGTAGAAACCCACCCGGCTTTGAGACTGATTCCCGGTTAAACTGGTCGAACCGGACAGGTTTAATAACCATGCTTCCAAATACATACATATCCCTCAATCCAATATATAGATCCACATAACAATAGCCTATGGACACATAAAACAAATTTCTAGACAGAATATTTTTATGACCATCACAAGTTGGCAAAATACAAACTTGCCTGTGTAGACAGCAACCCCGCAAACCCACTCTGTATTTCGCAAGTAGCATGATTGAAGAATCGTATTTTTGATGGTCAAAGGGCAAATATCATTATCAATAAATGGAGGAAACAAGCGCATATTAGCATCAAATCTTCTGATGTCTTTATCAGGATTTGGACATTCAATAACACCCTGAGAACAAAAAATTTTGAACAATGATTCAAGACCAATTAAAACTGAAGGTAAAAACCAAGAAATTTCACATGATTGATGCATCATAAGAAACTTGCCTTGATTTTATGTAACAACTCAGAATCTATTCCCATGCAAGCAGGGGGTATCACCCTTGTCTTAAGATCCGTTTCACCATCTAAGGCAGCTGTCTGTGAATGATGTTGGACTGTTAGGACCCAAAAACATTGGAACAAACAACACATTCTTCACAATTAATGCTACAAATCCACATCATAAAATTGATAACAAATCTCCCAATTGATTAGGACCCTAAGATCCTTAAACAGAGTAAAGCCTCCTTTTTTTGGCAAAAAGTGAAATGATAATGTATATTAGAGGCTGGAATAAGCTAGATAATGTTTGTAGGGGGACTGGGACAAGCTGGAGAATGTTCGTAGAAGGCTGGGACAAGCTAGAGGGGAATAAATTGTAGTACAGCCAAATAATCAGTGTCAAGATAACTTTCAACAACCAAATTTGTAAGCCATAATTTTTTGGCTTGACATATTTTTTTTTCCTCAAACCAAAACCAACAGAAAACACAACAAATAAGAAACGAACTACACTGCCATTATGCATGTATGTACCTTTAGTACACAATGGAGTGCATTGAGTGAGTGATACAGTCAGTAGTAGGCCCCTAAAAATTTTACATCATATAGATATAATATCTATTTTTGGAAGGCAATATATATCTAAAAACACTTGAGAAGATTACAACTTGTGAAATTAATAATTCTTAAGAAATTTCCACTATTAATCCATACATCCAAGATTTTGGGCATAAAAGAGGGCATTTTCTGTCTAGGAAACTCATGGTCCTTAAAGCTGAAAACAGGCCCTAAAATAGCATACACTTGAATGTGATATGTCATTCCAACTTTTGTTAACCTGCACATTCTACAGTTCTACTACCAATGTAATTAAAAATGCAGGCTGATAACAATGTTGCAATGAGAAGAATAAGATTTCACAAATACAAGCTTACTATCATTACAGCGTTAGCACTGATATCAGCAGAATTGCACATTTACCTCCACGTAGCAAATGCCTTGAGGATCTGAGGTCCCAATCAAAACAAGATCACATGGCACTTCATCATTCTCACGAAGCCACACGAAATCTCCCACTCGAATGTCTTGTGATTGGATCTACAAATGTTTACCACCAAGCTGTATTATAAATAAATAAACACATCCAATACATAGGCTCACAAAAGGCCAAGGAAAAAGGAAACAATTTATATGCATATAACTAAGAGAGGAACCTTGAGATCTAAATATGACATTATACTAAGTTTCAAAACTAAACAACATTTACTTTTAGTTGACAAAGACTTTGTTTAGATGTTCAGCCTCTATGATTATGCATCTCTACATCTTCTAAAGTTAACTGAATATTTCTTTAGTTTGCCTTCCAGTAAATTTCTAGATAAAGAGTCATACAACTAAACTATGGAAAGTTCTCGTACATGTTTTTTGATGCCCTGCTTGACAACCCAGACTTCTTTCTCATTTGCCTTCTTGTCTGAGAGATATCTATTGTAATCATCCCAAGCTTCTTTTGATGCTGAGACGGCAAATATAAAAATTAATGGGCCCCATGTGCTGGCAGGATTTACTGGAGTAATAAGTGACCATAGCTGAAGGCAAGCAATCAACAAGAAGTACTGGTTCATAAACCGGCTGAAACAAAAAGTAACGTATTTGTCATGGCCTTAATATGCAAACTTTCTGAATTTCAAAAAGATTAAACAAAATAATGCATTGTAATTGATAACTGAAAAAAGGGACAACACACCTGAACTGCTCCCATAAATTTTTGGGGAGAAAGTTCCATAAGGTATACTTTCTGTTTGATATGCGGTTGGCACAGTAAAGTTCGTGTGAGGGCGATTCATCATCATTGATGTATACAAATCGCTTCATTTTGAGTAAGAACCAAACGGTTCACAATCAACAAACTCCCATTGAGTTCATCAACAGATTCAACAGGTAAGAAATTCACGGCTTCAGTACCGGTAAAATGAAAAGCAATAAATGTATAAGATTAGACAATCATAGGGGGCTAAATCTCCACAATTAAAAATCAAATATAAACAAAAAAGTCGATTAAGAAATCCGTAAAACAGATTGAACTTTAGAGATGAATTCGATCCGAATGCTTCTGAATTCGTTTCAGTAATTTGATTTGCTTCTTTTTTTCTTTAATTTTGTGAACATAATAGGCAATTAAATCTCGGATATCAGAATTTTAGTATAATAGAGTCAGTTGATTGCGGGAGAGATCGTACCTTGATGCTTTTCTCCATTTCTCTTTCTGCTTAGTCTCCGACTCTGTCTCCACCTCCTTTTCAAGACGAGAAACGGTGGTTTGGTGGAGGTGTTACCACTCCGTTTGACTTGATAAAGCCGACAAGCCGTTAGATGACGCAGGGAAATCCCAGGAAGAATACAGGCCCAGCTTGCTCTGCTGATCTGCAAGTCACAAAAAAAAAGTCAGAGCAAAGCATAATAATAATATTTTGACTTCATTTTATACATTGAAATTTGATGAAAAAAATTAGATTTAATGTATATAATAAGTACACAATCAGTATTTCTTTATATTTCTTAAAATTGTAAATTTATATTAACAAGTTTTACGTTAGTGATATTTATCAGAACTATAGAATTTTAAATTGAAATCGCAGTCCGACCCATATAACTAAAAAATTATAAATTTATAATTAGTATTATGCATGGATAAAATTTGATAGCATACCAAGTTTATTTATATATGTGCTTTAGTTAATAAATTTCAAGTTAATTAAATGACGTATGTTTTAAATTTATAATAAATGGAAATTTGACGAAAATTTGAATTGTAGAAAAATGTTTAAGAATCACTTTTGCAATGCAGTGATATTTGACCCTTTTAAGTGCTTATTATGGTTTGGTTTGATTTCACGATAAACTCCGCAACTATTTCAAAAAGGTAAGAAATTATTTGTTAATAAAAGTGGAGAATTTCTTATCTGGGCTAATCAATATCACTGACCCAGTTAAAATTCCATATATATATATATATATATATATATATATATATTAAATTATATTTAACTAAAATAAAGGGAAAAAATTTTAAGGGAAAAAATATATATTTTGGTTCTTAAATTCCATAAATGTATGTAATTAAATTCTCTTCAATTAATTTGAACTCGTCAAAAGATGAGTCTTTTTATTTCGCTGCACTTGCAACTTCACACTGCCCAGCAAATGAATAGAAAATTATTCAATTCAAATAACATAGAATTTTTTTTTTTTTTTTGATATTGAAAGAGTCTCATTAAAACAGAGAAGACAAGTCCTCAAAAACAGCAGGAACAACCGAAATTGGAACTTCCTCAATCAGGAATTCCGCATCAGCAATTGATGAAGCCCAGCTTGTCAAAGCATGAGCTATCATATTGCCAGAGTGACTAATGTGAGCAAAAGACACATAGTTAAAACTAGCACTCCTATCCAGAATATCATCTAAGACTACACCAACAAGATTAAAGCAAGGAGTCTGAGAATGGAGCATTCTAACCACTGATAAGGCATCAGATTCTACTTCCAGATCAGGGAACCCACAATCCCCGGCAGCAGAGAGGCCAAATAGGATGGCTAAAGCTTCAGCAACTTCTGCACTTAAAGTCCCTTGCACAAGCTTCCCTCCAGACAGCAAAACTTTACCTTCCATGTCTCTAATAACATAACCCAGACCCGCCCTATTCCAATTAACAACAAAAGTAGCATCCACATTTAGTTTCACTCGGCCCAAATAACATAGAATTAACTGCTGGCAATGAATCCTTTCATCATAAATTATTCATATATGATGTAATGATACCAGATATTTCAATCAATTTAGGTCCGCTTAATTGGTACACTTGCTGTGAAATGGAAATGGTTAGTTCAATATCCATTAGAAAAAAAAATACAAAATATTTCGTTTTTTGGGTCATACTTCAAGTGATAGGCCTGGCCCGTGCCCACCGCATCTAATTTCGGCTCTTGCCATAAGCTTCAGAATACTTGGCCCGGCCTGCACCTACCAAAACTTTTAAGGCAACAAAAAATTTTCAATTATTACTTTTATTTCTTATTGATTTTAATCTATAAAAAAAATGAAAATTTAATGATTAAAAATATTATTATATTATTCTCATTTATTTAATATGAAAAATTAGATCTTATAAAATTATTTAAAAGTAGAAGAAAATAATAATTGAGGAATTTAATTTTTTTACAAATTTAAGCAGTCGATACCCATTTCTTGCATAATCCACAATCTTGTGAATTTTTATTTGGATTTTGTTTATATTTGTATTAGTGAGATTTGAATTTCTTCAAAATTACAATCCAATATAAGGTAAATAAAATATGAATCTTGACTATAATAATTTTAATCGTAAAATTTTAATTTCTTGATTTAATTAATAAATATTTACGGTGAATTTCTTTTATATAATAAAAAATAAATTTTATATGAAAATACATTAAATCTAGATTTATAAATTAAAATATTTATGAAGCACACGTAAGAAATTTACAATTGATACAAGGGTATTGAAGTCATTTCGGAGGAGATAATTAATATAGGCGGTGAGGTAGGAGCCGTCCATGGTCAAAATCATCAAAAACCAAAAGTCTTTTTCTCGCTTAACAGTTGCGTAGCAAAATGAGACTGTGACGCGCGTTAAGTAGCGGTGCGCTTGGTGAGAGAGTGGGCCTACATAGTTTAAATTTTAAAAAATAAATTAATAAAATACTAATATATAAGAATAAAATAAAAAAACCCTGGCGGCGTGAGCTTTCTGCCTCTAGAATTTCAACACGTCACTGACAAAAAGTTACGGTGGTTTCTCTGGGCCGTACGCACCACTTCACGTGCCGTCACTGCTCCACGCTGCCCCCTCACCTTGGCCTTTTCTTCCCCCACGCTCCTAATAATCTGCGTGAGTAACAATTCCTCCATCATGGATTTATCATTATTTCTCAAAAAATTTCAGCAAAATACTTTTTTTTTTGTACCAAAACAAAATGCATGTTTTTACGCTTAGATTATGCTTTTTTAATTATTTTCAACTTTTTTTCGAAATAATTTAATTGAGTAAGTTTTAAATTTTATTTTAATAGTGATAATTTGTTAGGTAAATAAATTTTAACTTCAACAATTTTAACAAAATTTAATAAATATGAAATTCCTAAGATAATTATCTAATATGTCTATTAAGAATAAAACTAAATGTCTAAAGCTTAACAAAATTATTTAGAATCCAATAGAATAACAAATATTTATGGATTAAGAGAAAAAAGTTACAATGTAGCAATCTTTTTTTGTTAATATTTTTTATTTATAAATTGAATTAATGATATAATATTATATAGTAAAACTAATTTGTCATCTGCAAAAATGAAAGCTATTTGTGTGTTGGAGTAAATATCATGAAATCAAAACTTGTAGGTTTAATTTGTCACCACCCATTTTTATCACTTAATGCAAATGAATAGCAGCAAATTATTTGTTGGATACATGAGATACACTTAATTCGTTTTCCATAAATACAATCAAACTCTGACAACAATTATATTTTAAGATGGATAATTGTCTACAATTCTTTTTGCATCCAAAGAATTACATACATGAATATGCTTTGGTTATAGATAAGGAGAAGGAGACGTAATATTGTTCTATATTTTGTGTTAATTAACCCTCTTTAAGAAAATTTATATATCATTTAATTGCAATTACCCCATGATTAAAACATGCATGTATTTTCGGAAGAGGCACAATTCAAATGAATTTAAATTACTTCTATTGTATTTTATTATACTACAATTACTTGTGGTCCACCAGAAAGTATTAAGAGCTTCACCCACATAATATTAATTTAGTTTATTCCAATCACTTAAGATTTACCATTTAAAATATGTGGTTCAACAACAATTAAGTACACTTCAAATATAATATTGTTTTGTAATTCACCAGTAGAGACTTCTCCCTTTTTTTTTACAAAAAGTTAAGCAGCACTCACAAAATAAACAAGCTAATGAACATAAATAACACTACAAATATCACGAATAAACCAATTGAAAATTACAAAAAAAGGATCTAAAATAACATTGTATCATAACTCAAACTTTTTAGTTTCATTAGCCATAAAATCTACTGCAAAATTAGCTTTCTAGAAAATGTGAGTGAATTGAACCTCATCAAAATGCAAAACCAAGTTATTGATAGCATAAACAAGAGCACGACAATTACCCAAAATATGTCAATTACCTTGAATCATCTCCACCGCACTCCTATTATTTGACTTCACCTGGAGTTTAGTAATGTTTAAAGATTTGGCAAGCTTCAACCCTTCATACACATCCCAAAGTTAAGCTTTGATAATATCAGGGTAATCAAGGTTAATAACATGACCCCAAAGCCAAGACCCATCACAATTCCTTAGGACTCCACTACTATATGCATGACCAGACCCATAATTATATGACTCATCTGAATTACGTTTAATAAAACCATTAGAGGGGAATCTCTAAGCCACCATTGAAGTATCACGAGGCCCAATACCCATACCAACATCAACTTTTCCCGATATATGAATGATAGCATGAACCTGAGCCCATATTTCCTTAATTGTTGTATTGGTAGATAATATCTCTGCTTGAAAATTAAACTTATTTCGTCTGCACCAAAACAACTAGCAAGAGACACCAAACAACAAATTCCATGGGACTCCATTAATTATATTACTCTATAGCAAATTAACTTTCATTCAATCTTGCAAAGAGATGTTCAGATCAAAAAAAATTGCAGCAACTCGTGTGAGGAATAAGTTGATGCCATATGACTTTTGCACAGCTATAAATCCCTCATTATATGCATGGTTGACTCACTTTTCATTCCACAAACGAGGCATATTTCATCTACAGTCAAATGACATATAACACACTCCCTATTTTTGAGGATTTGATCATGGACTAAAAGCCAAATAAATATGCGAATTCACTGGGGACCTCCCCATTTTCATTTCTTATTCCAAAAAGGAGAACCAGTTGTGGATTCATCATCAATAAGACTAAATAAGCTTATTTGAGTGTGAAGGCCTCTAAGGCAGTAGCACCCTAATAACATTCATCCACCCTCATGTCCGAAGTAGGAGGAGCAACAACAGCGATATGAAGGAGAACTGCATTAGGTAATTTTGCCTCAAAAAGATTCCAATTCCATAATACAACTTGAGTGACATACTCGACAATCTTTTTCCCCAACTCTGCTTCATTAACTTTTTCCAGCACTTCATCTCGTAAAGCCCTACAATCTAGGATCCAATGATCAGTCTAGAAATTCATATATTTTATTTCTATTTGTTTTCTCCCACATCTGGCATATATTTCTCCAGATAACACTGCAATTACAAGGCATTATCATATTGCTTCTAATATCAAAACTTACTTTATACTTAAAGTTGATAACCCAAACCCATAACTTTTCTTTTGAGAGAGAAAGGTCCAAGCCAACTTTATGAAATGGGTTCTGTTTAAATCCTCCAAAGATCTTAGACCTAAACCCCCTTTATCTTTTGGTCTTATAATAACATCCCAAGATCACAACGAAATCTTGTTTTTATCTTGGCTTCCTCCCCATATAAATCGTCTTATCAACTTTTCTATTTCTTGACAAACCAAATGAGGAAGCTTGGTTGTTTGCATAGTATAAACTGGCAAAGAAAAAAGAACAGATTGTGCCAAAGTCACTTTACCAACTAGAGAGATTCCAATCACATTCTAATTAGTCAGCTTCATACAAACCTTATCAATCAGATATTGGTAAGTAAGCTTATTAGTTCGAGCATGCAAAAGAGGAACCCCAAGATAGCGGCCCAGGTTATCAGTGTGTTTATATCCAAGCTTGCTACTAATCTTGTTGGAAATAAAATACTCACACAAACAACTTTTATTCAAACTCAAGCAAATATTACAAAAACACTTTCACTCAACAAACAAGAAACTACAACTCACTCTTATAAAACTTTGCTTATTCACTCATTTAGAAGCTTTTAATTTTTCTTAATGTCTAAAATTAAAATGGGGAAGGATATTTATACTACTTAAAAACAATTTTACACTATACAAATAAACTAATCCAAAATTATAATAACCATACACCTCATTCTTCTCCATCATTCTAATAATATTTTAAGTTACCAAATGATTTGCATCCATAATTACTACACTCTAGAATATTCTAGGTAGATGACTTATAATTTTGGACCTTTATTATGGACTTTGACTCCAATTTGATTGGGCTTGGGTTTGGGCTCGGGTTTGGGCTCCCATAATGGATCAAGTTTATGATCCAACACCCCCCCTTAAACTTGATCTTGTGACCCCTAGTAAATTTCTTAATCTTATGAAGTCTTCACTTGTCAGTGGTTTGGTAAAAATATCGGCAACTTGATCTTGTGACTTTACATATTCAACTTGAACATCCTTTATTGCAATACACTCTCTTATATAGTGGTAGCGAATATCAATGTGTTTGCTTCAATTATGGAATACTAGATTTTTTGCTAAGGCAATGACTGACTTGTTGTCGACACAAACCTTGGTCGGCTCTTCTTGTATTAAACCTATTTCCTTTAGTAGATTTCTAAGCCAAATTGCATGACAAACGCATGAGGTAGCAGCAACATATTCCGCTTCACAAGTGGACAATGTGACAATCGGTTGTTTTTTTGACATCCATGTGAAAGCAGTATCTCTCATGAAAAATATGAATCTAATAGTACTCCTTCGATCATCTATGTCTCCACCTCAATCACTATCGCTATATCCAACAAGATTATAATTATTAGAAACTGAATAGAACAAACCAAAATCAATTGTACCCTTCAGATAGCGAAGAATTCTCTTTGCAGCTTTAAAATGGGTGGTTGTTGGAGATTCCATATAGCGACTAACTAATCCAACTGCATGAAGAATATCAGGTCTCGTGCAAGTTAGATAGCGTAGACTTCCCACCAAACTTTTGAAAAATGTTGGATCTACACTTTCGCCTTCTTCATGTTTGGACATCTTGATTCCGTATTCCGTTGGTGTGCTTATTGGCTTACAGTTCTCCATCTTGAACTTCTTCAGGATCTCTTTTGCATAGCTTTCCTGTGAAATGAAGATTTATCCTTTTGTTGCTTAACTTCAATGCCAAGGTAGTACGCCATGAGCCCCATGTCTGTCATCTCGAATTCTTTCATCATCACTTCCTTGAATTCATTAAACATGCTTGGGTTATTTCCGGTAAAGATCAAATCGTCCACGTAGAGGCACACAATCAAAATATCTCTATCTTTGATCTTGATATATAGAGTGTGCTTGTAGGGACATTTGTTGAAGCCATTCTCTTGGAAGTACTTGTCGATTTGGCTATTCCATGCTCTTGGTGCTTGTTTTAGCCCGTAAAGAGCCTTCTTCAACTTTAACACCTTGTCTTCGTGGCCTTTGACTTCATAGCCTGATGGTTGTTGAATGTAGACTTCTTCTTCAAGAACACCATTTAGGAAGGCAGACTTTACATCCATTTGATGTATCTTCCACTTGTTTTGAGCTGCCAAAAAAATGATTAGTCTAATAGTCTCCAATCGAGCAACAGGAGCAAATACATCATCATAGTCAATTTCAGCCTTTTAACTATATCCTTTAGCAACTAGCCTCGCCTTGTGCCTTTCAATCTCTCTTTTAGCATTTTTCTTTGTTTTGTACACCCATTTGACACCTATCGCCTTATGTCCCTTGGGAAGTGAGGTGAGTTCCCATGTGTCATTCTTTTCGATGGCCTTGATTTCTTCGTCCATCGCATCTCTCCACTTTTTCTCTTTTACTGCTTCTTGAAAGCTCACTGGTTCACAATCAGCAAACAAACAAAATAATGTAAGGTTATCTTGTCATTCGGTTACCTCATAGAGATCTCTAAGACTTCATGTGCATGACACAACTCTTTCACTTGATGATGACGAAGGTGATGAGTCTTTTTGAGTGGTTGGTGAAGTGGGTGGAGTTGTTGTCTCTTGTTGGGCTTCTTTAAGTTGTTCTATTGGTGTTAGCTCATCTTTTTCAAACTGAGGAAAGAAATTGAAGTCATTTGTATGAGAGCTAAAATCCCATTCTCCTTCTTCATTGAATACCACATCTCGACTAATCATAATTTTCTTATTATCTGGATTGTATAGCTTGTAGCCTTTCGAATTAGCATCATAACCAATGAAGATAAAACTCTCGCTTTTATCATCAAGCTTCGTTCTTCTCTTATCTGGTACATGAACATGGGCTATACTTCCAAAGATTCTCAGGTGGGAAATGTCATGCTTTCTTCCACTCCATGCCTCTTGTGGTGTCTTTCCCCATACATTTCTTGTTGGAGATCGATTTAACAAGTAAATTGCACACGCCACTGCTTCTGCCCAAAATTCCTTGGGTAATTTCTTGCTTTTGAGCATGCTTCGTGTCATATCGAGGATTGTTCTGTTCTTTCTTTCTGCCATGCCATTTTGATGAAGGGATCTAGGAATTGTCATTGGTCGCCGAATTCCATTTGCTTCACAGAACTCTTGAAACTCCCTGGAAGTAAATTCTCCACCTTGGTCAGATCTCATGGCTTTGATTTTTCTACTGCTTTATCTCTCCACTGCAGCTTTGAACTTCTTGAAAACTTCAAAAACTTCAGACTTCTGTTTCAAGAAATATACCCAGGTTTTTCTTGAAAAATCATCAATGAAGATAAGAAAATAGCTACTGTTACTGACAGAGCTTGGCTTGATTGGACCACACACATTGGTATGGATGAGCTCGAGTGGCTTCTTTGCTCTTGACTCTGACTCCTTTGGAAAACTTTTTCTGAATTGTTTCCCGACTAGACACCCTTCACATAGCTGGTCAGGATGGTTGATGCGAGGTAGTCCTTTTACCATCTCCTTCTTAGATAGCATCTCTAGACCTTCAAAATTTAGATGCCCAAATCGAATATGCCAAATCCATGATGCATTTTTGTAGCAAGCTTTCAGAAACTTTGCAATATCATTTTGTATGTTGATCAAGAACATTCAATTCTTTGACATTGACACTTTAGCAATGAAGTTATTTTTATCATCTTTTATAGAAAGATTATAATCTTTCATATGAATATCATAACTTTTCTCTAACAGTTGTCCTAAACTCAAGATGTTACTTTTCATATTGGGCACATAGTAGACATTGGAAATAAACTGATGTCTCTCATCTTTTAAATGGATAAGGATGTTACCTTTCCCTTTCAATGCTATTATGGAATCATCTCCAAACGAAATATTTCCGTTTACTGACTCGTCTAGCTCCATGAACATATCTTTCCTTCCACACATATAATCGCTTGCACCACTGTCAAGATACTAGGAATTTACTTGGCCACCATCAGTTTCCTTTCGTGCTAAAAGAAGAGTTTTTTTGCCATCTGTCTTCTCCTCCATGTAGTTGGCCTTCTCCTCAATTTTGTTGTTGGGAGCTCTACATTATGAAGCATAATGCCCAAACTTCTGACAATTATAGTATCGAACTTGAGATTTGTCATACCTTGAGTTTGGATTGATTTTTCCACGCCCTCGTGTTGAGCTTTCTCATTTCTCATAGTTGTTGGAATTGTTTTTGTGGTAATTCCAACCTCGTCCACGACCGCGACTTCCACCACGTCCATAGCCTCTACCTCTATCTCGACCACGTTGGTTTCTATCATTGTCTTGGCTTTCATGCATATCCTTGAGTTGTAGCTTGAGAAGTTGCTCAGTAAATCCTTGCTTCTTCTTATGCTTCTCTTCGTATGCTTTCAATGATCCTTATAGTTGCTCGATCGTCATTTCTTCCAAGTCTTTATTTTCTTCAATCGTCATGATGATGTGCTCAAATTTGGGATCCAACGAACGAAGTATCTTCTCTATTATCCTCACATCTTCTAACTTTTCACCATTTCTTTTTAATTGATTATAAATAGCTACTACTCTTGAGAAATAATCCGAAATAGACTCAGATACTTTCATATGTAAGGATTTAAATTCACCTCTTAATGTTTGGAGACGGACCTTCTTCACTTGCTCGGATCCTTTGTGAGAGGTTTGCAGCTTCTCCCACACTTCCTTAGCAGAGCTTGCACTTGAAATCTTTTCAAAGCCATCATCATCTAATGCTTGATAGATGAGGTAGAGAGCCTTCTTGTCTCTCTTTCTTGAATCCTTCAAAGTTGTCTTTTGATCTGGTGTAAGAGTAACAAAAGCAGCATCATCCGCAGGCTCGTTATAGCCTTTCTCTATGATATCCCACACATTTTGTGATCCAAGAAGTGTCTTCATTTTGATACTCCAATTTTTCATAGTTGTTGTTGTTGAGTGTCGAGACTTGGAATGGTGTCATACCATTTTCCATATCTCTCAATATAATAAGAATTTGCAAAATCTGATTGCGCGGATGAATCCAGAATGTCAAAAAACTTTGGAAGGGACAACTCGGTCAACTCGGCTCAACTTTATGAGTCAACTCAGTTTTCTGGTAGCACTATTCCGGCGGCACGTTTGAACTCCGATCAGGACAATTCTGAAGGTGTCGAATTCCTCTTGTTGAGACCTCCGATTTGATATGAAATAGTGTATATTTTCCAACCAGGCTCTGATACCACTTTGTTGGAAATAAAATACTCACGCAAACAACTTTTATTCAAACTTAAGCAAATATTACAAAAACATTGTCACTCAACAAACAAGAAACTACAACTCATTCTTATAAAACTTTGCTTCTTCACTCACTTAGAAGCTTTTAATTTTTCTTGATGTCTAAAACTAAAATGGGGAGGGATATTTATACTACTTAAGAACAATTCTACACCATACAAATAAACTAATCCAAAATTATAATAACCATACACCTCATTCTTCTCCATTCTTCTCCATCATTCTAATAATATTTTAAGTTACCAAATGATTCACATGCATAATTACTACACTCTAGAAGATTCTAGGTAGATGACTTATAATTTTGGACCTTTATTATGGACTTTGACTCCAATTTGATTGGGTTTGGGTTTGAGCTCCTATAATGGATCAAGTTTATGATCCAACAAATCTAACTTTGAAGCATGTAATAAACATTTTTTAAAAAAATAAATATGAGTCTTCTCAAGACTCACAACTTGGCTAGAGCAATCAATAAAATGATCAAGACTATTTTTAATGGCTTCCACTTGATCTAATCTGGCCTTTGTAAATAGCAACATATCATCAGCGAAGAACAAGTGAGACAAAGAATGACCATCCTTACTCAAACGAATAGGCCTCAAGTGATCAACATCAACAGCTCTTTGAATACCATGCGTAAGTCTTTCAAAATAAAGAACAAAAAGATAGGGAGACAATGAGTCTTCTTATCGTAAGCCCCCTAATAGATTGGAAAGCTCGAGAAACAAAACCATTCCAAAGAATATGCATAGAATTGGAATTGACGCATCTCAATATGACATCAACCAAAGAAAACAGGATATGAGCCTCCAATAAAATCTCCTAAAGAAAATTCCAATTAATTTTATCGTAAGTTTTGTCCAAGTCTACTTTGATAGTCATGAAACCAATCTTACCATGTTTCGTTCTCATGTTATGAATTGTCTCTTGGGCCACAATAATGTTATTTATGATTTATCTACCTAGAACAAAACTTGCATATCAAGCCGAAACAAGAAGAGGCATAACATGCTTTAACCAATTTATGATAACTTTCGTGATGATTTTATATGAGATATTGCATAACGAAATCGATCTAAACTGTGAGACAGAGACTGAATTATCAACTTTTAATGAAAGTAAGCGAAGTACTAATCATTTTTAGGTCAATATCACCACCCATCAAAACACATTTAACCTCCTGAAAAATATCCACTCCCATAATATCCCATTGTTTCTGGAAAAAAAAAACCCATATCAAATTAATCACTTCCAATTGCTTTCCAAGGCTTCATATCAAAAAGAGTTTTTTTAATTTCCTCATCATCCACAACATGGGCCATAAAAATCCATACCCTTGTTACTGATCATAGGAAAACTATTATTAATATTATAAGAAGAACGAATTTGAGTCTTATCAGAATAAAAAGATTCAAAGTACGAAATTGTTATATTACAAGTCTTGATTCTAAATCCAATTCCCTACCTCATCCTTCAACTTTACAATTCTATTTCTTTTCCTCCCCTCATTATGTGCTGATGAAAAAAAAAAGTTACGATCCCCAGATTTTAGCATATCACCTTTAGACTTTTGAAACCCAACACCTCTTTTTGGTAAAGAGTAACTTCTAGATCACGCTTTAATTCTCTTTCAAGATGAAAAAGATTATTAAAGGGCTTATTATGAACATCAATTACATTTTGAATACCTTTGAGGCGAGCCAATAGTTGACCCTTCCTTTAAAAAATGTTCTCAAACATATCTTGGTTCCATCTAATAAGATTAGAAGAAAGTCCATCAAGAGACTGCATAAAAGACTCGTTAACTTTCCAACACAGTGTAACAAAAGAATGAAACTCATTATATGTCAACCATGCTACCTGAAACTGTAAAGGACGGTTCATCTGAGGAGGGTTGAAGTTATACATTTTCAGCAGAAAGGGCTTGTGGTCAGATTATAGTTTGGGAAGGTGATGAATAACAGCCTCCAGAAATAAATTTCTCCAAGCCACATTACTGAACCCCTTATCCAATCTCTGCAGCAAATTCCCTCTTTTTCACGAGAATAGAAGGCCTACAAAACCCAAATCAAGTAATTATGAGTCATAAAACCACTTTTCAAAATTTTTGCAACCGCCTACTCAATTTTTAACGCCTCTTACTCTCTCCTCTATCGACATTATAACATTAAAATCTCCTATGAGAAACCAACTGATATCAATAGATTATTGTATGTGAGATAATTCTGACCATAAAATTTGCTTGCGAGTTGGAATGAGGCCTACATAGACAATAGTAAACATGAACTTCTTAGAATTTGTGTCAATTATTTCCATATGAATGAATTGAGGGTGATTTTCCAAGACATCAACCTGCCAACCTTCATTCCATAGCACTCAAATACCCCCTAAGAATCCACATGCCTCAAAATGGTGAGAGAAATCAAAAATTAATTTCATAATCACTTTATCCGTTTTCTTTCCACTAATTTGAGTCTCTAAAAAAATCAACATTCTCGGTTTATGCTGAGCAATGAGAAACTTTAAAAACCTGCCAAAAGAACTACTCCCAGCTCCTTGGAAATTCCATATATAAATCGACATAAAAATGGAACCACATAAATAAGAATGTCTTAATCTCTCAGGTAATGATCCCTGAGTTCATTAGAATCAGTCGAGGAAACCTTTTCTTCTTCGTCTTCACAATTCTCGTCCATATCTATATCAACATCCCCTGCTCTATGAGCTTCTCCATGTAGAATAAAACTTGTATCTGGAGGTCTACCACTAAACTCATTCTCTCTTCTTTCAATATTGGATACCATACTTTTAAATGAAGTTGGAACACTAATTTCCTAGGTGGAGAAATTTTTCCATATCCTACTACTGAATGCCTTGATGAGTCTAATGTAGTTAGTAAAATTCATATGTTAGAAGTTTTTGCATGGGTTTAACTATTTTTCCACTCATTATACCTATCTCGTTATTTTTCCTATGCACATGTTTGAAGAATTTTTCCCCAAGGAATTAGACACATTGGAATTCTGATGTGGCAAACTTGGTTTATCCCTTCTAGTACTGGCTTGAGTCTTTTTCCTACTATTAAGTGATTGCAACTCTGCAGAATTTGTAGTTGGGTTCACACCAACTTCTTACTCAGTATAGTAAGTTTCCACATTTACCTCTGATTACTCATTTTCAACATCTTCCATGTCAGCAAGATTTGAAAATTGAGATCCCATATTTCGAGGAAGAAGATCTGCGTTTTTTCTAGAATTATAAGACTTACCTGATTTTAATTGATCTCTTCCTTGTTTGTTTAGTTTCCTTATTGGCTTGGTAACTTGCATCCACAATCCAAAATTTGTTCTTGTGGTGGTGGCTCTAACCAGTTCGAGTGATTGACAACATCATGTTGGTGGTGTTCATAATGTTTTGGTGGCTCTTCTTTACAAATGTTCTCCTTATGACTATAAACTCCACATATATAGCAGATAACGGGAAGACCCCCATACTTTATCGATCAATCTTTCCCTTGAATCCTAATGTTTATGACCAGAAGTTTTGAGAGGTTAAGCACCACAGCCATACATGCAAATTTGTCTCTACTAGCTCCAATATTCGTATTGTAATCAATTTTAATAGTCCTCCCAATAACTTGCACAATGGCTCTAAAAGTGCTTTTATGGTAATATTTGATTGGCAAACCAGGCATTCTTACCCAGACTATTGTAAATCTTGGTCATAGAGTTGTGGTGAAATCATCTATCCAAGGCTCGATAGTTAAGTAGTGATTATTGATCAACCAAGCCAATCTGTTAGTGCATGTATGTAATCCTCCAAAGCTTTAAATCTCACTAAGTAATAACCATTCTCCATCTCCATCATTGAAAATTTTAGAAGAGAGCTTCCACATAATTTTTAATCTATTAACCAACATTTTATAACCCACCATAGTGCCTAAAAGTTTGATAATAACAGATTTCTCCAAGCTTTTGTTGAGTTTTGATACCATCTCATCTGAGAACATAATCTCTTGACAATCCCTGATTACATAGTCCTTTTCACTGCAAATAACATCATATATGTTAGCTTAGACGCTATAAAAAGGATTTATGTCTTGCCATTCATCAGAGTATCCCTGAATGAAGATAGACTATTATTGATATCTTCATTAATTTCTGTCATCCTAATATTTGTCTCCATATCATCCTCTTCACCTCCATCCACTGCTCCATTATTTTCACAAAAATGCATTTTTTGGGTAGCTTTCGACAGTTTCGGTGATGAGGGATGATCCCCTTCATGAGAGAGTCTAAGAGTAATTCAATATTCCTGTCTAAATTTCAGTCCCTTTTTCACTATTTGTATCTTCACCTAGACTTCTCTTTTTTATGAACTAAGGTAGGCCACAAATTACTTTATTTTAGAAAATTTTTACATTGTGAATGTTCTTTTCACATGACAATTCATTGTTGATGTGATATATGAATAAAACATCAATCTATATTCAACCAAATAAAATTTTTAATTAACTACATTCTATTTAATTAGGAAAATAGAATATAATTAAAAAGGTTTGCACCCTAATAATTTTATGATTATGCTTAACACCGTGTGATTAGTAAATTATCGTTAAAATCTTTCTTTAGGACACTAATGTCTCAAATTTTAGAAGCATATTATAAAAAAAATATTTTTTCAATTACAGTGAAGGAAGTAAACCTAAAAAACAACATAATCAAATAACTACTCTCCGGGGCCAATGAGATCATCAATCAAAAGTTGTTGAATAGCCATAGGAGGAAGAGGCAAATCAACAACACATTTGCTACATGATTCCCTAGCGAAAAACATGTTGGATATGCACCTGCTCAAAATGCCCAAATAACTAACAACACGAATGAACCAAATTAGCATGTCTTCCCACATACTCAAATCCCGTCTTAAGCCACTGAACAACTAGCTTCTAATCGACTTGTAAAATCAATATGGAAAAACCTCGATCAATACCCCTTTAGAACAGCCCACAACTATATTATAAAAAATATTTAAACATACAATATATGCAATCAATAATGAATCTATCCATAATTCAATATACAATAATTTAGATAATTAGATTCATACTTTCAAAATCTTCATTTAAAATAAAATATGGTTCTTTTTAATCTGTTTTATACTAAATTTTACTTTAATGAAGGCACTGTCTCAAAGTTTGTATGCACATTGTTTCATTTTTATTATTAAAAAAGTATCAAACATTATTTGTATTTTATGTGCATGCATGATCAATGAATCTATGCAAATTAACAAATCATATTTCTATAATTTAGAGTAGTAATCAACAATAGAATTATGCTTCTACGTTTTCTTTTAAAATATTATATACATACAATTATTTATAGAATACATTTACCTAAGTTTTCTTAATTCGCTTTAAAAATACCAGTATTTTTTATTATAAATTTAAAGTACAAATATAATCAAATCAATTATATATATATATATATATATATATATATATATATTGTAAAAAAATTTCATGCATTATGATTCTTGTTAAAGGAAGAACTTAACTAATTAACTAATTTTTCAGTTTCACACACACAAAAAAAAAATTCTTTAAGTTTCAAAATGCGGAACCATATATACTTTATGAACATCACTGGAAACTAACTTAACATATAATTTAAAGTTATGATGATTTTAAAAAAATCATATATTTTTTAATTCTATATTAGCCACTGTAAAATTATAAAAAAAATGATATATATATTTTTTATGAAAAATGAAAAGATATTTTTAAATATAAAGTAAAATAAATGGCAGGAAACTAAGAGTTATGCGTTAACTTAATTTTAAATTTAAGATAATTTGACTATTTATTTAGAAAAATGCATGAACGAAATTGATATTTTATACTCCCACCATGATTTTAAATATCGATATCAGATTTTGTGTAATGCTCTCAATCCAATTCGGACTGTATCAAACTGTAATGCCTACCAACACTGTAAATTTTAAAAAATAATTAGTAAAATTATCTAAATCAATAAAAAATAACAAC
Organism: Triadica sebifera; assembly: GCA_023653625.1. Classification (NCBI taxonomy): domain Eukaryota; kingdom Viridiplantae; phylum Streptophyta; class Magnoliopsida; order Malpighiales; family Euphorbiaceae; genus Triadica; species Triadica sebifera. Next base: position 5,438,242 of record CM042904.1, on the reverse strand, counting down.
AAAGTTGAAAATATAATATGTTGAGTTAATAAATACTTAAATAAATATTATTTTTCTTTTAAAAAATAAATTACATAATATTTTTATAATAATATAATTAAACAACTTTATTATAGAATAAATTTTTGATTTTCTTATAAGCAAATAGAATAATTTTTTATTGTTCCATAAACAAATATATATATTATCATGAAAAATAAGAAAATTTCAATTTTTGTATGTAGTCCATTTTTTTCATTTTGTTATATAATATATATTGTCAATGTTAAAGAAATCTGTCAAAAATATATGCATAAACAAAAGAATAAAAAAAAATCTACCTAAATATGATAAATAATACAAAAAAAAACATTTTTATCATTAATATATATTACACTATTTTCATTACATAACATTAAATTATTAAATCAATAATTTATAAAGACTCGATAAAAAAAATTACATTTATAATTTCAATTGATAATAATTAAAAAATATTTCTAATTTTTTGAATTATTATATAACATTTGTATCAATTTATATTAGTTATTATATATTGTTCGTAACAATCAATACATCAATATTACTATATTATTTTCAATTAATTGATGTATATAAATTCCGCATTGTATCATATTACAAATCGGCCAATAAGTAACATATTTGACTTATACTTAAAACCCTAAACTCCCACTATCACAAAACGGTAAGTTCATGACATGGAAGCGAAATCTACTCCACAGATTCCGCCGACGAGGACTGTGGCCCCGCCTAGAGCGGCAGCAGCGCCTAAGCAGATAAGCGTCTCTTCGAAATTCAAAAATTTATAGGCTTTTTGTGGGCCCCCACGATCCCTCATCAGTCCAGATCTATCTCCCCTACACTTCCTTTTCTCTGCTACCACGAAATTCCATCCAAACCTTTTTTTCATTTTTATTACTTTACTCCTGCATTATTTTATATATATTATTATTATAAAGTAAAACAAATAATTAATTAAGTTGAACACCAATAAAAGCTGGACGCCACCGGTACAGGTGGCGGCCAGCCGCAGTCGCGACATGTTCCCTGCTTTCAACGCGGAATTCCTGTCTGGGTCCCATTGCTTACTCCGCCGCTGGTTTAGCAGATCATCTGATTTAATTCGCCGTCGGTGCTTTTTCTGCTTACTAATGCTTAACCACCTTAATTAATTATTTCATGCCGTGTTCATTGCTGACTTTTTTTCAAAAAAAAAAAAAAAAGGTTCTATTGGGAGTTGGAACGCTGAAAAAATTGTTCTATATTTTTTTCAGGAAAATGAATTTATTTCTATTTTTATATTAATTGAACAAAATTAATTAATCTCTCAATATTAACTAAACATGTATAAAAAATCTAAAATATTTATTATTGACATAATACATTTAAAATGATAAATATTAGGAGATTCAAAAATAAATTATAAATTAAAATATACAAACAAATAAAAAATAAAAATAAATTTACTTATTTTTTTATAAGAAATCGGACTCAAAATTCGAATTCGATATTTCATAATACTAATTATCAGACCCGTATTATTAAATTAAAATTTATTCATAAAATAAACTTACTTTAACGAATAGACAAAGAACATTTGATTTAAGACTTAGTATTTTGTGATTTAGAGTTGAATAGAATTTAGCTACATATGTTCATATGCAAAATGCAATTAGGCAGCTCATAAGATCAATAAGTATTTTAAAACATTAAAGTTAGTGAACATTGATGGAAATTCTGAAAATTTTGAATTTTTCACAATAAATCCTTAAAACCTTTTTTTTTTCAAATCAGTCTCTAAAATTTCAATTTTTAACTATATTCATGTATTTTTTTACAATTTTAACTATATTTAAGCCCTTAATTAGTTAAACTTCAAATTAATAAATTGATCCCAATTTCATCCGGTTTAGTGTTTTGCAAATAAATCCTCAAACTATATATTTTTTTCTATCTAGTCTTTAAAATATCAATTTTAATCAAATTTAAATCTCTTTTCAATAATTTTAACCATATTAAAGTCCCCAATTAATTGAATTTAAAATTAATAAATTAAAGCCCTGTTTAATCCAATTAAAGTTAAATTTAAGCTTAATTTAATCAATTAAAATTTAATTTTCCATTTAATTTTAATTTAATCTAATTAAACTCAATTAATTAATTGAATTCCAATTTAATAATTAAAATTCAATTCAAGCTCCATTTGATTAATATGAATTCATTTATTCAATTGAATCTCAGTTCAATTAATCAATTTCAATTTAATCAACTAAAATTCAATTTAACTTCACTAATCAGTTGAACAATTGAACTTCAATTTAAACTCAAGTCAACCAATTTAAATTCAATTAATTAATTGAAAATCTCAATTTAACAATTGAAGTACAATTTGAGCTTTATTTTATCAATTTGATTTTGATTGTTCTATTGAACTCCAATTTAATCTAATTAAGTTCAATTAATCAATTGGAATTCAATTTAAAGTTAATCTAATCAATTAAGTTCAATTACTTTATTGAATTTCAATTTATCAACTCAAATTCAATTTAAACTCAATACAATCAATTTAAATTTAATTAATCAATCAAATCTTAAATTATCAAATCAAGTTCAATTAATCAATTGGATTTTTAATATTATTAATTGAAGTTCAATTAAATTAATTCAATTGAACTTATATTGATTAAATTAGAATTTAGTTGATTATTTGGATTCAATTATTAAATTAATTAGATTAAAATTATTAATTCAATCTAAATTGACTAAATTGAAGTTTAATTGATTGATTGAACAATTTAACTTTAATTTTAATATTATTAATTAATTTAATTGGAGTTATATTTAACCATTTAACTTCAATTGATTAAATTAATCGATTGAACTCCAATTTAGTTAATTTAAGTTCAATTTATCCACATCAATTTAATTAATTTAAATTCAGTCAATTAAAGTTCAATTTAAGCTTAATTTAATTTATTTAAATACAATTAATTAGTTGAACCCCATTTAATCAAATTAAGTGCATTTAATTAATCTTAATTTAATCAGTTAGAAGTTATATTTAATTTTAATTTAATCCATTTAAATTCAATTAATCAATTTTAGTTTAATTAGTTGAATTAAATTAAATTTTAATTTAATCAATTTAAATTCAATTGATAAGTTTAATTAATTAATTTCAATTAATCAATTAAATCCAATTTTAATTAATTCATGTTGAATTTAAACTTAATTAATCAATTGAATCCCAAATCAAAACAATGAAGTATAATTAAGTAATTTATAATTAATCAATTTATAATTAATAATTGAATCCTATTTAATTAATTTTGTACAATTAATCATTTGAAGTACAATTCAATAATAAATTGAATCAAAATTTAATTAATCAAAACAAATTTAAGTTAAATCAATTAATTGAACTGCAATTTAATTCAATTAAATTTAATTAATCAATTTTATTCTAATAAATTGAATCCAAATTTATTTATTTAATCAATTAAGCTCCATTCAATCAGTTTTAATTCAATAAAAACCTACTTTAATTTTTTATTTTTGTGATAAGATTTATTTAATATGATATGTGTAATTTTTATTCGGATTGGGTTGTAGTTCTTTCTGGAGTTAATTGATCTTTCTCTTATTTCTTTTATTTTTGTTCTCATTTAAATTTTGCTTAATGCATTTTCCATTTGAAATCAGTGGCTTTTATAGTTATTGACACCGTTAGCAGTTATACACGCTCACAACTACGAATCTTTAGCTATAAAATTGACTCCGTTACCATCATAAAATTCAAAACTAATTGAAGCAAGTATCACACGCGTAAGTAAAACTAAAAACTCAATAATCCCCCTTCGATTTGTTTGCTATCCTACTTGAGAAACGCTTTTTATTTTTCACTTTTTAAAATTTAAAATTTAGAAAAATAATAAATAAATATTTATCTCTAGAAATATATTTTAAAAAATAATGTATAAAAATTTTAAAAAATCAGTGAATTACATCCTCCTATATTGCACCAGGAAAAATGATAAACCTTCCCTGTTCTTGGAGTAAAAAGGATATTCTTTTCGTTGATACAAGATTAATGCTTAAACGTGTTTAAATCAATAAGAAGATATTACACTTCACATGATTAGCTTAATTAAATAGCATGAAATTGTAAAAAAAAATTAATGGAAATATTAGCATTTGCTATTTTGTTTAGAGAAAAAGAGAAAAAAAATTACCATTAAGATCAACTCAAAGAGAAATTATGATTATTTCTCTTAGTTGCAAAAAATCTTCGATGCTAATTAACTTATTTACATGCACTGGTTACCCACTAAACGAGATTATCATTTTTTTTCCCTCCGTTTTCACCTTTTCCTTCTAAAACTATCGGAAATTAAAGATTAACCATAATAAATGAGTTAATTTGGCAAGGAAAAAAATCAAGCTTCTTCCGGCGGAGGAAGGTTGAGATCGATATTTAAGGCTGGCTTGCAATCCACGACGGATGATGAGTCAGAATCACTCTGGGTTCTGCCGCTAACAAACTCGACCCCCGCCGGCTCAAACCGGACCGGGAATCGCTGAGTTAGGAACTCCGGCCTAACACTTCCGTTCAAAAACCAAACCGGAGCCACGATGTTATGCTGCTGATAAACAAAAGGGAACCTTCCAACAACGTTGAGCGTGGCCTCACGCGCCTCCGGAGGACTGGAGGATTCGACAGTGCTACTCTGGCTAAGGCTCTGGTTATCACCATGGTTAACGGGGCTGGTAGTGGTATTAATGGGAGTGATGATTTCCTTGGGTAAAGGGAAGTTAGTCTTGGCCTTAGAGCCACGGAACTCACGCGCCGCCTTGTCGTAGGCTCTAGCTGCCTCCTCAGCAGTGTCAAATGTGCCTAACCAGACCCGGCTCTTCTTCCCGGGATCCCGTATCTCGGCAGCGTAACGGCCCCATGGCCTCTTTCTAACACCTCTGTAATGCATCTCCTTCTTATCGTTGTGGTTGCTACCTTTCTTGAACCCACTAGTGGCACAGTTACTCTTCTCTCTAGGAGCCATTTTGCCGGGTCTGGTACGGATACGGATAATTTCACGAAAGTCGAATCTAATATGGCAGAGGAGCTGGAGCGGCCGTGGTTTGATGAGTTAGGAGAGGAAAGGAGGAGATGGGTTTTATAGAGGCAAAGGGCTGGGTAGAGAGAGAAATAATGGGGTCCAGTCAACAAGGAGTTTGACTGGGGGCGCCGCCCAAGCGTCGAGAGCTTGGGGACAAAAAAAAAACGTAAAAGAAATATATTGCTGTCCGGGTTACGTGGCACGCGGTATTTTCTAGACAAGCGGCGGTGTTTGCCGGCTTTGGCTTAACGAGGGCCGTTATTTCACGGCTTGACTTTCCTAACCTTTACGTCTTTTCACGCGTTTAAAAAAGAAGCGTGCAGTGGATTTTCAGGTGGTGGATTTGGATCGTGGGATGCACGGCGTTCGATTGAGAATGGGAAGAATAACGGGCAGTAGGCGCATAGATAAAGGAAAGCGTTAATCCACCGTCTCGCCATCTATTTCTCCATTTTCATTTTCTTTCTCTCAGCGTGTTTTCCTCACTCCAAAGGAATAGCTCTGTTTGACCGACAGTTCAGTGAGAGAGTAAGACGAGCCACTGAAATCGGGACACGCGTCTTTGTATCCCGCTTGACTCGTCCTCATCTCAGAATCGGACACACACAACAACAGCAGCAGCAATATCCGCGTTGTGTGTCTATCACCGTTTTTTTTTAATTTAAAATATTATTTTTATTTTTTATAAATATTTTGTTTTGTTTCGGTAGAGTCTCTTTATTACTATACGTCACCATTACGGTCTAACATCCCCACGCACCCTAAAACCGCGTGAACATTTCAATTCAAAAATACGTGGCAAGTGTTAGAAAAATAACAAAAATTCAGCTCTCCCCATTGCTCAAATAGAATGGTTTTTGGCGTAGAGGGCACAAATTGAAGTTGCAATTGATGGATGCTTTTGTAAACTTTATTGGGTTTGTTTGCGCGTTAAAATTTGGTTTGCGTCTGCCGAATTTATAACAAATTTGGTACATACCCAAAAAATTTTAACAAATTCTATTAGTATTATATTAGACTTTTGTTTTTTAATAAAAAAAGTTAATTATACCTTCTTTTTGTTTATAATTACTTTTAAATAAAAATGGAGGAGTGCAATTTCATAACGAAGTTTAGTCATCCTCGTCACGTGGAAAGTCCATTCTTCACATAAACCAGTGATCGTTTTCTGGATTTATATATCTTCAAATTCAAGTCCATATAGCACTATAGATACAAAATTTTTCATACGTGCAAAATAAAGAAGCGCACTATTTATTTCAAATGATAAGAAAATGGTACTCACATAACTTTATAAATTTATAATTCAGATATATTAACTATACGGTAACAATTTGAATTTTATCCTTTACAAAAAGATACTCAAATCAAACTTAATACATATTGGAACAACATTATGTTCTGGTCATATATTATTTTGGATCCGTTTGAGATTTGGTTTGAAAAAAATATTATTGCAGAAAAAAATTTTGTTTTTTTATTTTTTAAAATTTTGAAAATTGTTTTTGAATAAAAATATTTAAGTAAATGTTTTTTTCCGAAAAATGTTTGAGAAAAACTATTTATAAAAAATTAAAAAAATCAATCAATTAAATCAAAAAAATTATATATTTGATTTTTTGACACACCAATTCCAAAAACTCATTCATGTTCTATATTGTAAAAATTACTGTTGGGATTGATGCAGCACATTCTGATAATATTCAGTTGTTGAAGTACATGTTATTCATGTTCTATACGGATTTAGGCTGCTGTTGAAAGTGCAATGCGATGAAGGAGAAGAGTTTGACGTGTGCGAAAGTAAAGGAGGGTGGTGTGCGAAAGTAAAGGAGGGTGTCGACCACTGCAAACTTCACCATTGTTTGCGACGGTGAACTTGAAAGGTGGAATGCAGAAAGCGTGGGTGCTTCTAGTCATGGCTTTTCCGTATAAGATTATTGCTTGCTTTTGCCATCATACAGAAAATAGTGTTTCCCATCTTTGATTATTATATGGTCATTTATGCATACTTACTATTTTTTTAAAATAATACTCAATCACCACAAATTATATTATCAATTCGGCTACAACATGTTTCGTATGCCATTAATTGATACGACACCGTTTTATTATTCATCATATTAATTGTATTTTTCTTTTTCAGCGTATTATTATTATTATTATTATTATTATTATTATTATTATTATTTTCTCTTGTTCTTCATCTTCTTCTTATTCACATATATAAAAAAAATTGTATATTTTAAGTTTGTTTTTAGAAAGAAATTTTTTAATTTACATATTTGATTTTATTTTTAGTATTTTTTAATATTATATTGATTGTTATTATTGTTTGAGATAAAAATATTTAATTTTGATTTTTTTTAAAGAAATTTGTTGAAAATAAAAATATTTAAATTAAAAATGAATAATATAGAAAGAAAAAATCAAGTTACTGGAAGTTGAAAACGATAAATTTAGTAAATGAATCTGCAAGTGATGAACATGTAAGCGTTTAACTTATAAATTTAAAATGATGAATCGATTGTTTTCAAAAGAATGAATTTGTAAATTCAAAAAATAAACATATAAATGATGAAATAGTAAATTGTAAACGATAAATCTACAAAATCTAAATAATGAATCTGTAAGTTTTAAATGATGAACTTGTATGTTCAAAATGATGAACATGTAAGTTTAAAATGATGAATCTTTAAATTGTAAACGATGAATCTGTAAGTGATGAGACAACAAGTTGTAAACAATAAACTTGTTAGTTCTAAATGATACATCTGTAGCTTATAAATAATGAATCTGTAAGTTCATAATAATAGACTTTTAAATTTAAAACGATGAATTTGTAACTGATAAACAATAAATTTGGAACTTCTAAACAATTAACTTCATAATGATGAACCTGGAAGTATAAAATGATAAACCTATAACCTTAAAACAATGAACTTATAAGTTCCAAACGATAAACGTATAAATTATAACTGATGAACTTATAAATTCAAAAACGATGAATTTGTAAGTTATAATTGATAAACTTATTTTATATTTATTAATTTGCAAAAATTCAATTCCGTAAAAATGCGCATTTTTATGAATAAATAAAGTGTATAATACAATATCAATCCGGATCCATGATATAACGATTCCTCAACTACACTACCCTACACTTTCATACATAATCTATTTATCTAAAAAAACAAATTTATATAATAAGCCTTCAACAAAAAAATTATTTTATTAATCAGCTTCTTTAATTAGAAATGTGCTTAAAACCAAATAAAATAAATTTGAATTTAATTTATATAATTTGGTTTTTAAGGTTCATCAAATGATTTATAAATTTATGGTAAGAAGATGATACTCAAATAAATTTATAACTCTATAAATTTATAAATGATAAATCTGTAAGCTATAGATAATAAACCTGTAAATTAAAGATGATGAATCTATAATTTATAAATGGTGAACTTGTAAGTTATATTTGACGAACCTGCAAGTTAAAAATGATAAATTTGTAAGTTAAAGATAATGAACTTCTAAGTTATGGATGATAAACCGTAAGTTTTAGTAGGTTATCTGATTATAAATAATGAACCTCATTATTTTTAAAAGGCATGCGAAATATTAATAACCTACTAAAAAATCATCTTTATATTAATAAATGACACGATATATTATGAACACAAGTACATGATATAATTTGTGTGATTTGTTACTAAATAATTTGTATCAATTCCATGCTGACACTATTTATGGGATGGGCCATTTTGAACAAATTGTTAAAAGAAAGGAGGCCTTACCCAATTTCATTTAACCATTCACCTTTTTCATTCAATGAAAATTCTTACCATACTAGTAACTACCAACTACATGTTCTTGATCAGTATAAAAGGTTGCCATTTCATGTTCTGATATGATCATCACTGCTTCTTGGCATGTCTCTCACATAAAGCTTTTATCCTCCTAAGGCATACTTCAAGGGTTGAAGGATCGGTGGAAAAAGTTATGCCAAGCCAACTCTTCGCACCCATTGTAATCCCTGCAAATAAGAACATGATCAGTATCAGTTTAAGGTAAATCAAGCGACCTACAATCATTGGTAGAATTCTTTTAGCGAATGTTACCTGGAAGAATAATGACGGATTCCTCTTCAGCAAAGCTTGAGACAGAAGTCCAAGTCATCCTCAATACCTTCCAACTGTGACTCATTGAGTTTTGCCTGTCACAAAATTTTTCGGTTAGATATTATCTTCTTCATTTTATAAAGGAAAAGGAAAAAGAAAAAAATGAAAATGGAAGTAGGGCTATGTTTTTGAAACAAAGGAAATGTCTTATTTCCAGTTAACTCACCATTAAAAACATAGAACCTTACGGTTTTCTTCGGCAAGTACTGCTATGGATATTTTGAATTCGATCATAGCATATGTCTGCAGATTCTCTCAGTGAGTTAATAATTAACTCTGACAAAGAAATCCTGCTTCACATTCTAGAAGATCTGTGGAACAGCACCCTGATATGCAGCCAAGATTTTATTACATTTCAAGATTACCAGAAATGCTTACTAAGCAAAAAGGTAACACCATCTTCAGTTCATAAGGTTATCATCACTTCACAACTAGGCTAAGGTACCAGTTAATTAAATTGATTTGCAGCTATTAGCCAATTCTGCTGATTGAGAGCAGCCCATCAAGAGTGCTAAGCATAGACACCAACACACTATTGAAGCAATGTCTTCTTTGCTTGCTAGAGATTGGCCAAGCCATGAAATTTGACAGAAAATAAAAAAGATAAGGCCAATTTTCCTTCATTTGGAAAAGCTGATGCTCAAATATGGGCTCGATGTTCTTGTGGGCCACTATTGGGCTGACCCAATTAAATGACATAGTACTTAAAGATGTAGCCCAAATTTGTTTCCAACTAAATTTAGATAGACTCACGCATCAAAGTGAATATATTCAGCATGAGCCCGGCCAATAAATTATTAGGTTGAGCCACATTGTCATGTACCGACCAAACGCAACATAATAAATATATTTTCATTTTCTGGAAAAATTTAAAAAAAACACACACAAAGTTTATCAATTTTTCAATTAGACACTATTTTTTTCCTTGTCAATTCGATATTTAATATTTTACTTTTAATATTTTTTTTTCAATTAAATAGGTACCTTTCTTCTTCCATTATTCAACTAAACTTTAACAGTTAACAATTTAAAAGATTTTGTAACGGATTTTTCCAAGAAATTCTATTGGTAAAAATAATTTAAAAAACAAATAAACGGTATTTTTTTTAACTCCTTAATACATGTATTTACTTATTATAGCATTAATATGTATTTTTTCAATTAACAAGAAAAAAAAACAAATATTTAATTGAAAAAACAATAAAACCTTAAAGGGTTTTTTTTTTCTTTGAACTTTTCCTTTAATTTTTCTTTTGAAGAAAATGATTCTTTCGAAGCTGATCTCAAAAGAATAATTTGAGGATGAAGAAAACGAAAAAAAGTGAAAAACTTCAATTTTCAAAAAGCCTGTGTTAATTAACAATTAGCTACCTTTCACTATTTTTCACGTTTAAATTAAGATGAAAATTAAGATAGCGATGTTGATATGGCAAGTGAGACCACTTATATTTATAAAAAAATTTAAAAATCAATCCTATTATTAGCGTTGAGTTGGCAAATCTGCTAATTAAAAATGGGTATAATTGAATCAATTTTAAAATTTTGAAGGCATAATTGATAAAAATAATAATAATAATAGGATTGACACTGACAATTAAAATATATTTAAGAGTAATTTTTGTCTTAATCCTATTATTAGTTGAGTTGGCAATTCTGCTAATAAAAAATGGGTATAATTAAATCAATTTTAAAATTTTGAGGGCATTGTTGATAAAAAAAAAATTGTATTGACATTGACAATTAAAATATATTTTGAGAGTCATTTTGTGCCTTAATCCTATTATTAACGTTGAGTTGGCAAATCTGCTAATAAAAAATGGGTATAATTAAATCAATTTTAAAATTTTGAGGGCATTGTTGACAAAAAAAAGGATTGACATTTAAAATATATTTTAAGAGTAATTTTGTGTCTAAATCCTTAAAAAAATATCAAATATTAAATTTAGATCTTCTTAAATATATGAAATTTAATTTTCAAATTATATCTAAAATAAAATCAACAATATTTTAAAACCAACAAAAGAAAGTAACAGTTTAATTTCAAATTTTATTCCTCAATTTCTTGATCTAAGTTTAGAATTTTGAAAACAGTGGACACCTCTACTTTTTCTTTTGATAGAGGGAACACCTCTACTTTGATGAGACCGACGTAGGCAAAATCTTTTGTTTTTGATTCATAATTATGGAGCTGTCTTTTCCGACGTAGGCAAAGAATGAATTAATGATAATAAATAAGGGGTAAATTTGACAAATTATTTCTCAAATTGGTATTAATATAAAATAATATTCTTTAATTTTAAATTTTAATCGGTAACATTCCAATGTTAATTATATAATCTAATTTTTTTATAGGTTTACAGATTATTTTAATGATTATATTTTATATCAGGTTAAATGAAATATATTTAATAATTAGATGTCTAACTACATGAATTATACAATTTTTTTAAAAATTGTATTTAAATAAATTTTTATACCTATGAAGTTGTAATTAAATATTTTTTAAATTAATTGTAATATGTGATTACAATATTATTACTCTATCATCAATATCACTATAACAAAAAAAAATCATTTAAGCACATTTATTTTGAAAAGTTTATGTGTTTATGTATGCAATGATATACTAATGTCAAGTCATGTAAACGATGAGCATTTGTATCAGTCTGCGAATTGAATTGCAATTGTCATATAACAATTGCAACTTCATGAATATTTCGGTAGCTTTCAATTTTACAAGCGTTGAAAGATAAGAGAGACAATTTTATTTGAATAAAAAATTATTGTGGGTTGAACTTGTATTATTTTATAATAATTTAATTAAAATAAATAAATAATATTTTATATTAATTAATTAATTTAGAATTAATTAATATGTAATTAATGGTTAACATAATTAATTAATTAAGTAGATATATTAATATAAAGTGTAAAATTAATTATATTTATAAATATTTAATAATATAAATATAATTAATATATAATTAAAGTTAATTAATATAAAAATTTAATAATATCATTAATTTGATTAAATTAATTTTTTATAATGTAAAATATAAAATTAATTTAATGTAGTTAATTATATTTAATAATATAAATATAATTATTAATATAAAATTAAATTTAATTAATATAAAAAATTAAATTTCATATTTTAATTACAAAATTAATAATAATAATAATAATAATAATAATAATAATAATAATAATAATAATAATAATAATAATAATAATAATAATAATAATAATAATAATAATAATAATAATAATACACAACATAGTATGAGGAGTATCTATGGATTCGTAATAGGTCAATTAATCAATAATTGCAACCTTTTTTAATTGAAGAGATTTGGAATTGTTTTGGAGAGAGAAAAATAATGATTAATGTAGTATTTTCTATTTATGAAATTTTAATGTTGAATTTTATTTAAGTTTTATTGTAATTTTCTTTGTAATGTTTTTCATAAATAAAATATTGTGTGCTTCTTTTAATTTTTTTAAAGTTTTTATTAATTTTAACAATAAAATTTAATTTATTTGACAATTAAAAAATAATATTTTAATTGTTAATTGTGAATAAAATATATTAAAATATTAACTAGATCTTACAAATTGAAATTAATATCAATTGTATGGATAAAATATATTTGAAAGTATAATTGAAATTTTACTAATATAACAATAGATATTACATTTTACAGGAATGTAAATGCTCTAATAATTTATCCAATAAATAACAATAGAAAAGCTTTCTTTCTGGACTACTACTGCTAATAATAATAAATAGAAAGGTAGCAGAAATAACCAGTGGAAGATATTATGAACGATAATGGAGCGGATTCTTCATTCTCATCTCCGATTTTCATTGAAAAAAATTTTAGGATCTTTATCTCCGCACTATATGGAAATGATGATTTCCAGTCCTATCCTGTTTCCTAGATTTTAATTAATTTAATTTAATTTATTTTAATATTAGAAATATTTTTATTTTAATTAATCAATTACATATATAATTATTTAAATAAAAAAATATTTTTTATATATTATTATATTCAAATAAAAATAATTGTTTATATATATATATATATATAAATCGAGACAGAAAAAATACAAAAAAAATCCGTTCCGTTCAGTCCAAATTGCAATCCTTAAAAATATATCACATGAATCATGATGAGGTGGCCACATGATCCTACCATATTATTTAAGAATTATTCTACAGGATCATTGCTCGGACGGCGTGCATGACTCCTGCGTCTGCAGCAGCACAATTCATTATTTAACTGACTCACTCTGATGACGGTCTGAGTTGGAGCTACAGCTAGCTTCTCCTTGGTTGAGATGGAGAATGGATCAAAGAAATGGGATTTTCGGGGCAACAATGGCCTCAATGCAGCTTCAGCCATAACAGTCCGAGGAGTCCTCAACGCTTTAACGGCCAATCTCAATAAAGAAGACGATAGACCCGTCATTCCTCTCGGCCATGGCGACCCTTCTCCTTTCCCCTGCTTTCGTACCGCTTCTGTAGCCGAAGATGCCATTGTCGACGCCCTCAAGTCCGCCAAATATAATTCCTATTCTTCAACTGTTGGTATCCTTCCTGCTAGAAGGTAAATAACTACATCCAAAAAGGTCACTTTTTTCTTTAGTTACTTGGTCTTTGAAAGAAAATTATTCCATCTCGATTAAATTAACAAATCAATATCAAGCAGCCCAGGTAGATATGCAATTTAATCCAATGCATATACCTTTTCCCTTTATCATTGATCCTACTTACCCAAATGGGTTGTTTGTTTTTTGCTAATTGTGTTGCAGGTGTTTGATTGGATTGTATGTTATTGTTTTAATTGAAAGAGATGAGTAATGGAAGAGGAGGATTTTTGTAGATAACTAATTATTTTTGGTAGTAGTTGGGGTTGCATATTCATATTGTATATATCTGAATATCTTATTAGGTTTATTGTAGTTGATGCATGCATTTGGCCTATCAGATTGGGCTTTTTTCAATGTCATTAATTTATTGAAGAATGCAAAGTACATAACAAGAAAAGCTAAAGTTGTTTCCTGTAAGCATCATGAAAATTTTCCTAGTCCTTACTGGAGGAAGTAAAAAAGATGACATCAGTAAAAAAAATTCAAATTTAACGGTGCCTTTCCTTTAATCAATTTGCTAGGAAAGCAAATGATAACAGATATCTATGAAATACATAATTATGGGATTAGTTCAAATAATGTCTAAGATTATATGTAATTCCGGAACACATTCAAATACTGTCTAAGGTTTACGGACTCTAACAGGGCTATTGCAGACTTCCTGAATCGAGACCTACCTTACCAGTTATCTGCTGATGATATTTTCGTTACAAGCGGTTGCACGCAAGCAATTGAAATCTCATTATCAGCTCTTAGTCGACCCGGTGCTAACATTTTACTTCCAAGGCCTGGTTTCCCATACTATGAAGCAATTGCTGCGCGTACTAGTCTTGAAGTTCGCTATTTCGATCTTGTAGCAGAAAGGGGCTGGGAGGTTGATCTTGAAGCTGTCGAGGCTCTGGCAGATGAAAACACTATTGCCATGGTTATAATTAATCCTGGAAATCCTTGTGGAAATGTCTACAGCCATGGACATTTGAAGAATGTGGGTTAAAACTACTTGTCCTTTCTTCATGCTTCAGATTCCCCTTAATGCTACTGTTGGAGTAGTCGTGTTAGGATCATATAACTTTTGTTCAGCTGTTTTCAGTTAGTTGGTTTGTTGATTATTAGGTAGCAGAGACAGCTAAAAAGCTTGGGCTTTTGGTGATTGCTGATGAAGTATATGCTCATCTTACATTTGGGAGTACCCCATTTGTGCCGATGGGAGTTTTTGGTTCGATTGTTCCTATGCTTACACTTGGCTCTATATCAAAGAGATGGATTGTTCCTGGCTGGAGACTTGGTTGGCTTGTTACCAGTGATCCTAATGGCATCCTTAAAATATCTGGGGTTGGCTCACTTTCTTTCTGTAAACTTTAATAGTACATTTTGTTCTCAGTCTTCTATTTATCTGCTTGCTATTTGGCAGTGGCTGGGAGATGATTTTATAGTATGCTTCTGTTTTGGAACACCCTCTGGGTTTCATCATTTTATTTGTTTTGTTCTCAGGTTGTCGATTCAATAATTAGCTCTCTCAACATATCCTCTGATCCTGCCACTTTCATTCAGGTTTGCGATTAACTTGTATTCTCTTACTGTGGAAAATGATCACAGAAATCCATATGTAGTCTTTTGTTACTCGAAATGCTCTCTTTTTACATTGTCAAGTTCTACAAGCATTTGCTAACAGATTAAGGTTTTGGAATATCTCCACAATATTACACATTTCTTCTCCTTCTGATATTTGCAACATTTGGGATGTCACTAGTCATGGCTACATAAGTGATATGTGCAGTAAATCCTTCTGAACTTAAGATGATGCCGTCTTTAGCTTAATAATCATTTCTGGTTATCTTTAATAATAAAATCTTGGCTGCATATCAGGGTGCAATTCCACAAATCCTCTCGAACACGAAGAATGATTTCTTTTTGAGAATTATTAACTTGTTGAGAGAAGCTGCAGACCTATGCTATGACAGAATTCAGGACATCCCTTGCATTACTTGCCCCAAAAAACCAGAAGGTTCTATGTTTGTAATGGTGAGGAGACTGGAAATTAGATATATATATATATATTTTGTTTTGGCCTAAAGTATATTCAGCACCCTGTACTTAGCACATGCCAGTTTACTTCATGTACTCATTTTTGGACCTATAGGCGAGTCCACGGAACAAACTGGCAAATCCTGCCAATTACATGGAGCTTAATATGCTTTAAGCCTTTTCTTACAGAAAATGAAGAAGACAAACACTAACCAGAAAATTTTTTTACAGGCAAAACTGAAATTGTCACAATTGGAAGGCATTGACGATGATGTGGACTTCTGTCTCAAGCTTGCTAAAGTGGAATCAGTCATTGTTCTTCCAGGTAACTTTCTGAATAAGAATTTCACCAATGCTTGTAGGTGGCTTGATGTACCTAAATCTGATACTGATCACGTTCTTACTTGCAGGGATTACTGTGGGTATGAAGAATTGGCTTCGCATAACTTTTGCCGTTGAACTTTCAAGCCTCGAAGTAGGGCTTGGAAGGTTGAAAGCTTTCTGTGAAAGGCATGCCAAGAAGCAGTTACGGTAATATCAGGACACGCAGTTGCAGGATGGTCAACTACATTGTGTTGATACTTGCGCAGCATAGCGTCCTGAATTTCTATTGTTCACTAGTTTGAGGACGAATAAAAGTTCAGAAGGATCGGAGATCAACTCTGCGTTGGATCTTAAAGTTCTGAACATTACAACTCAAGTGTTTTATGTCTTAAAATCCTTGTCTTAAATGTTGTTTATTCAAGAGACTGAAAAATAAATGGTGGGAGTGAATTGGAGATCAACAACTTTCTATACTCTAGAAATGGAATGTTATTATTAGATGTTTACAATCCTCATATTAAGTGTTGTTGAATTAGATAGGAAGGGCTCAATCTGTTCAATCGCTGCATATCTCCCCGGCTTTCATATCCTGCCATCGTACTTTTGAACGACGAAAAATACATGACACCTGAAGCCGGGAGGCGTCCAGCCAAGCACAGATTATCAATAACCAGTTTATCCTCCCTTTTGTCTCTCCTCCAAACCGTCCTGAACAACATTCAACATACCCTTCTGCGCTAAGGTAAATTGTGCCATTCGATTCTCCATCACAACCTTTGCCAAAATCTGGAAAATTACATTTTTGATCCTTGAACTTTTATGCTCGTCACATTTTAGCCTTTAAATTTCAATTTGTAACTAAAAAGTAGTTGAACTTAACATAAATGTAACATTGACATCTCATTATTAGGTAACAAACAATATTGCTACCCGAATTTGATATGACAATTTTTTTTTCATATTAACATGTCATTTTTTTTAATTCTCTCTCATTTATTTTCTCTCTTAACAACATTGAAAGGATACTGAACTTTTATTCTTAATAAATAAAAATATTTTCACATTCTATATCAAATTTGAGAGTTAAAAAGATTTAAAAATTATATGCTCTTTTTTTTATTATTTTAAGCAACCCAAGAAACATTTATAATAAATGAAGATTAATTTAAAAAAATGTTTTCCTTCTTTTATTTTTTATTTATTTGATTTTTCTTAATACTAGTTTTTTTCTTTTGGTAAACGATATTGAAATTCAGAACTTAGTTTTCCTTAAAGGGTAGAAAGAAAAAAAAATTGAGTGGAGAGAACTTATTAAAAAAAAGTTGATATATCAAAAGGAGAGAGAAAAACAATTTTCATATTATATTCCAGGTAACAATTTTTTTAATGAGATTTTTGATGTTACACACCAAAAAGTTACACAAGAATAAAAATCAAAGATCCATGTGTGCAATTTACCCGCTTAAATCCTAGCAAATCCTTGGCTGAGTCGCGAAACCCTAGCAGCTGAAAACTTACCACAAAGAGCAAGACAGAAGAACTTAATTTATCAATTTTTTATATATGCCCCTAATGTTATTAGATAACGTAGACTCAATTACATTTTATAGGAGTAGATTTTTATTTATTAATTTGAGTGTAATTTTGATATAAAATTTTTTAAATATTAAATTGTATTGCATTTCCAAAAATAATAAATCATATTTCTTAATTATAAATATATTAAAATTTAATTAAATCATGCAAATATAGGTTCCGAAATTATTTAAATATAATTTCATTGTTATTATAAAAAAATAAAGTTATAAATATTAAGTCTTAAATATATTGTAATTTAATTTTCAATTCAAATATAACTTAATTTCTAAAATAAAATAAAAATACAAATAATTTTTGAAACCAACTAAAAAAGTAACAGTATAATTTTAAATTTCAATATTTTTTCTCAAATTTTCTTTTAGGTCAGAATTTTGAAAACAGTCGGCACCTCTACTTTTATGGGACAGACGGAGATAGAATCTAACTATATCTAGTTAAGAATTTTTTATAATAATGATAACAAAAAACAACGGAAGGTAAATAATAATAATAATAATAATAAGATGCATACACCATAAAAAATAATGTTTGAGATTGTTTTTCAGTATTTAAAAAATAATTTTATGATTTAATTGAATATTTTTTTTAATTTTTTATAAATTATTTTTTTTCTATCTATTTTTAAAAAAAATATCTATTTATTATATATACTTTTTTAAAAACAGTTTTTAAAATTTAAAAAATTTAAAAATATTTTTTTTCAAACGGAGCGGGCAAGGCCCCATCCTACAATATTATTTATTTAAACATATCGAATTATATTTGACTCACTCTGCTATTTATTATTAGTCTAACTCATTTTCAACTCCAATAATTATTCGGATTTGTCATTATTTTTTTATAAACTCTCATCTATGCTCTATTTTTGATCCACTGTACCACTTATAAATTTAAATTATGACATTTCACGCCACCTGATATTGACATGACAGGTCAGTCAGCTTCAAATTGAAATAAGAGGCACTCGAAGAGTATATTTAATTAATTTAAATTTTATTTATTTCCTTCAATGGTAATATAGCACTCAAATAAATAGCCATATCCCTAATTTGTAAAAAACTTAAATTCAAATTGTAAAAAACCAGAAAAGGAATCCTAGCACATGTATCAGTCAATAGGGAAAACTTGTATTGAAGAGAAAAAGAACGTTAGAAGCATGAGGAAAGGAAGAATGTTGACTTCGAATCCCTCTTCAAGCGAATGTATCGCTGATATTGTATGCCATTGTAAGTTGAAAGCTTCTGTAAAAGTTGCATGGACGCAATCAAATCCTAAGAGACATTTCTATGGTTGTCCTAACAATTGGGTAGTCTTTTTTTTGCTGATTATCGTCATATTTATGCCATAAGTATGTAATTATTTATTCTTTGCAGTCAGCGGATTGCCATTTATATGGAATGACTTGATCCAGAAGTTGAGGAGCAATCAAAACATGTTATAAATGGTTTGTTGAGAAAAATCAAGCAATATGAAGAAGTTGAGAAATATGAAGCCTAACATAGCTGAAAAATAGTAAATGTAAATGGCTTATTGTGAATATAATTTTTGTAGTTTTAATGTTTTTAGTTTCAATTTGAAGAAGGATATTGATTGTGGTTGTTGAAGATTTAAAGGCTATGTAACTTAGTTTAGGGTTGAAGAATTTTGTAATACTGCTTTATATAATAGTTAATTATTATTATTATTTGTAATGATTTATATTGAGTTTAATGAACATTTTTTAAAGAGTTTATTTAATTAAATGATAAATTTATATTTATTTCCAGAATGCAAGTTATATTTACAATATAAACATATGACACATGACTGTATTTATATAAACTTGTTCCGTTTAAAACATTTTTCCTCTATTGTATCTGTATAACATGCATAATCCATATATCACATTTTGTATAAAAATTTATTTCCCATATATGAATCAAAATCAAATCCATATTCATAAATAATTAAAATAATTAAAATGATGCATCTGTATAAAAAATAGTTCCTTAATATCCAAATAATATGTTTTAGGTAATAACAACCTTTTTATTACTTCACAGCCGTGAACACAAAGTTTATGCTCGTGAAGCCTACTTTAAATTATATATGTTGTATGTTTTACAGTTATAATGCAATGACTATGCACATGCCTTCATGATGATATGTTAAAGTATGCTTCTGTGAATATCAGTACATGAATGTTACATGATGAGTTCACATATGATCAAAGCATACATGTTACAAGATATAAAACATATATGATCAAAGCATACATGAAGAGTTTACATAATGTGGCATGTCATTAAGGGGGTTCGGTACCGTAGTGATTATGATACAATGATTTTATACTCGTTAATGTGACTTAAACTCTGAGAGGGTCATTGACTTGAGACATCTCAACTGACATATATATTTATACTCATCAATGTGACTCAAGCCTTGAGAGCGCCATTGACTTGAGATGCCTTGACTGACACACATGATTATAGACAGTGGCAGGGTAGTTTAAGCTCAAAGAACGCCTCTGTTCACAACCCATATTCAAATAGTCCAATTATATTAAAGTGATTTAACAACATAATGAAATAAAAAAGAAGTACAAAAAGAAGTATACAAGAATACACAATTAATATGTTATATGCTATAACAAAAGAAGTTATGCATTTTCTTTCTTATTGTTCAATGTTTAGTGAGTTATCGCTCCCATAAGGTAAGGTATTTCCATGATATTATGATTTCACTACCATGTCATTATGTTTTATATGTTGCCATGAATTTTTTTAATGCATGGTTGCATATTGAATTTTTATGCATATATGTAATACTAAGCTTTCAGTAGCTTAACGTGTGATTATTTTTCCACATAGGTCGAAACCTTGTAAATAGAATTAAAGTTGATCCAGAGAAACCAACCCAATATTAGAAACAATAGTTCAGATGCGATACGAGTCAGTGATATCATATGTTATACTTTTGTATTTTGTACATGACATAGGGGTTTGGATTATTTACCTGCATTCAGTATGTATTTCAAAGTATTATGTAATTGTGTTAAGACACGCATTTTTGTAAACATCGGGCCAGTTGAGCCCAAACATGATGATTTTAATTATATGATGGATCTTTAGATCAAGAATTATCATATCCGTTAATTTAGGTCATGCATCGCACGTGTTGCAAAGTTAACGCGTTTGACCGATTAGAGTCTAAATTTGCATTTTGACAGGAATTAATCAAAGTAATGATTAATTATGATGAAATATGCATAATAAAGTATTTAAAATGCTTAAAATATGTTAAAAACAGTAAATGATTAAATTGCAAAATTTAATAAATTTTAAAGTCAATTTGCAATTTACTAAAAATTGAAGGATTATATAAGATGTTGTTAATTAAACATGATTTTTGGACATGATTATATATGTTGGCTGGTTATTAAAAGAAAGAGAGTGAGATTAACATGTTAATTATGCTAAGTATCAAGTTTTGGTCAAGATAGTGGGACCCATAATAAGACTTTTGGTTTATTTTCTTCTTTTCTCTTTTCTGGTTCTAGAACCAGTCATGCTAGCCTCTTATAAACTCAATAGTCAAGAACTTCTTCAAGAGAGAGAAAGGAAGAGAAAAGAGAGAAAAGAATAAGATAAAGTGATTTTCATGAACAACAAAACTTGTAGAAGGTAAGGAGAGCAAGAAGGAAGGAAAATAAACAAGTTTTGTGGAGAGAGAAATCTCCAAAGTGGTGATCAAAAGGAGAAAATAGTATAGGTAAAAAGTTCTCTATCTCATCTTTTATCTTTTTTTTAAGGAAGTTTTAGTTTTGAGCTCTTATAGAGCTTATGAAGGATGAGAGAGAGAGACTGTAACATCATACCTTATGCATTTTAGTAAAATCTATCCTTGCGTCTAGTAATCACATATGAACATTGATAGTAAATTTATTTTTTTTTATCATCACATCCATATCATCATTCAGTAAATCTGCAAATCAACATATCTCACATATATTAAAACTTAAACTTTACATCTAAGGTTTACTAGTTGCATTCATTTACATATAGTTGTACAACTCTGAGTAAATATACATGTATATTCACATAAATCCAAAATATAAATGACATGATTTCATGTTCACGTGGAATGCAATGAGAGAAAGTGGTGAGAATTGGCCAGTGACATGTGTTCCATATCTTCTATATGCCACTCAAAATGAGCTATCACTTTTCTTTACCTGAAAAATCATGCAAATTGATGAGTTGCGGCTCAGTGAGAGTAATCATCAAATAAGTTCTAAAGTATCAAGCAACTCATAGTAACAAATCACAAACTCATTGCATCCACCATTAACATATAATTACGAGAAAAATTTAAACATATAATCACCAATCTTTGCTTATGCTCATGCTTAACTCATTTTATTTTGTTGTGACCAAGTTAAACATACATTGCCTTGGGTTTCCATATGAACAATTTCCATGTGAACATTTGCATTTGCCAGCTAGCTTGATCATTTGTTTCATTTGCACATTTGTTGGGTCATAGGCCTTTTCTTTTGTTTTGCAACATTGATTAACTAGTCACAATGCCTTTTTAGTCCATATGCATATGCATTTGTAACTAAGTATTCATCAACCATTGTATCTTTATCACATATATTATACATATATCACATATATACCACATATGTCATGTATATACTTCACATATACTATACATAAACCATGTATATATCACGTATGTCAAATATATATCTCCAATATACCACACATATACCATTTATATGTACCACATATGTCATAAATTATCCATCATCTTATTATTAAGATCAAATCATGACAATCATATGAATCACATAACCATAAATCATGTCACATATCACATACTAAGCAATATTCATATGCACTAAAAAAATCGTTTGATAACTATACTCACATTTCTCTTTTGATTTTGACCTTTAACTTATTGTCTATCCCTTTCTTGTAGGTCTCTAATTTGTTGTGAGCCTAATATAAAAATATAATTGATTAATTTAAGACTAAATAAGCTTAATGTGACTTAAACAAATTAATGTGCATAGTTCATATACATAGTTAGGGTTTTTCCTATGGGGCAGTGTGACTTTATGGAACTGATTAGCCCATAAATTATTCTAATATTATCCAATTTATGTGATTCTTATTTCTAATTAAATCTAACATATAATTATATAACATACTCAAATTTCAGATTAATTGGAGCATTGTATAATCTTTGGTGGAATTTCTAATCGTGTTTTATTTTTTACCTTGTTTCTGCCCTTTGGTAACTTTAGGGTACCAATTTTAGTCCTTCATATCTTACAATATGTAATTCATATTATAATTAAACTTGGTAGAAACTTAGATAGGTTAAAATGAAACATTTTTTATGTTTACAACTTTTATTAATTATGTCTCTAAGGTCCTCAAATTATAAGAAATATTGTACTGGTCCAAAATAAAGTTGACTTCCGGACTAGTATGATTTGTGAAGGCCATATCTCACTATATACATAACATATTAAGGAGATATTTATACCAAATTTAGATAAGACATAAAAATATAACTTTCATGTTTTGATAAGTTATATAATCCATCTCTAAGGAGTTCAAAATGGTTAAAAAAATTTCTAAATCTGCCCAAGGTACTAAGCAAACAGTTCAAACTATGGAACAGTCATATTTGTGTTTACCATAACTCAAACTCCATAAGACATATATATAACACATATATCTACAATTTTTATGTTTTGATCTTCATAAAATACGAGCTCTATCATATTCAAAACTGACGGACATTGTAGCTAACTCAAGTAGAGTTCACACCCGTACCAGTTCCAATAAGATGCCAACATATTTTCATATACACCAAATCTTGAAAAATTATTTATATATCCATAAACCTAAGACATAAAGGAACAACTTACATGTTTTAAACTTTTTCAAAATTAATTTCTATTGGTATCAAAATTGGGGTGTACAACACTGCTGCAAACCCTAACTACCCAAACAATACTAGAATAATGGAGATAATATTACTTACCAAGAATGAACTTGAAAGGGATGAATTTGCTGCAAAAATTAAGTGAAATAAGAAAGAAAAGAAGGGTGAAATGGTGGAAGAAGAAAAAGAAGAAACGAATCTGAAGTGAGAGAGGCAAAATGGTGAGGAGGAAGATAAGGTCCACCTTCACCTCTTCATTTTTGTCATTTTCCCTTTTTTGTTTTTTCCTTCATATTTGTTTTTATTTTGTTTCTTTTAATTTTTATTCATTAATTCAATCTAATGATTTTTATTCACATAAATTTCAATTTCATGTCATCCTCAACTAAATTATAAAATGGACACGTGCAATTCAGTATAATTGCAAAATACTCAAACACGTAGCTTGTGCGTATCATGAACTTGTCCTTATAAAATAAAAATAAAATGAACATGTTCAAGTGAAATATATACAAATGCATATGTCCAAATGAAATGCATATAAAAATGCATTGTGGAAAGTCGAGGATGTTACAGAGATAGAGACTGAGAGAGAGTTCAGGGTTTCAATAGGGTTTTGGAAGCTTGATCAAGGTAGAGTTTTGATGGTAATCTTATGATGATGTAGAAGTTCCAAGTGGCAAGGAACAAGTTCAAGCTAGTAAAGGAAAGGAGAAAGCTACCTAGAGCAAATAAAAGAGAAAAGATTAAGGTTTGTGCATAATTCAAGGTAATAACTTATAATTTGCTTGTAAATGACATGATATACATATATAAAATGTTAGTTAATGAATAAGTTGCATTGATTATGATTTATAGCATGAAACCATAGATTTAAATATAAGGAAATGAAATTTTATGATATGTGATTCAAGTAATGCATGTTAGAGAATTGAATGTTGATTAAAGGAATTTATATGAATTAAAATATGATAAGTTAAGTAAAAGACTTTAGAAATGCATAATAAGGTATTGGTATGACTTTAGGAAGCTTGAAATGAGAAAGGAATATGAATATGCAGATTTCCAGCTGAAGTCATGAGCGTGAATTTTGCTTGAAAATAGGACAAAAGCGTTCATGGTTTGAGTCATAGTTTATACCACGGGCATGAACCTATTCACGGATGTAAACATATCGACCACGACCGTGAGACTAGTTGTTCACAAGCATGAATAAAGGAATCATGACTGTGATTGCTCTATTTCCATTAAATGTATTATTGATATGCGATAAAGTGATTCGGTTAGTAAAGGACAATAGATATTAGATGCTCAATGATATGAATCACAACAAATTGCATAAAACAAGGATGAATGGGATGTTGCTTGATATATTATGTGATTTGAATATTCATGAATGAAAAAAAAGATATATAATTAAGTTTGAAATGTATATGCCCATTACTCTAATCTAGGACTAGAAATATGATAGATGACATGTCATTATAAGGGCAAACGATACCATAAAATATGAGATATATTCCTCAATCAATGTGTCTTTAGCTCTGGGAGCACCATTGGCTTAAGATGCTCGGTTTAGTATATACAAATTGAGGACATGGTGGCTTTAGCTATAGAAGCACTCTTAGTTCGGTAATTCATATATAATGGTATATTAATCAGTCAATGAGGCTTTAGCTCTGAAAACGCCATTAATTTGAGAAGCTCAGATGAGCTAGATAGTGGACATCTTGACTTTAGCTCTGGAAGTACCCTTGATCCATATCCCATATCCAGTTAGTCCAGTTTAGAGTGATATGGGCGAATCACTAGAGTTTAAGTTGAAAAATAATATACAGTATGATAAAAATAATATAGTATACCAAAGAAATAAAATGTATAATTTATGATTGAAGATAAAATGAGTAAACTTTGTATATATATATATATATATATATATATATATATAATGCTCATAATTAGTATGACAGAGAGATATGAGGAACATAATTGCGTGAAAAAATGAGAGTTTATTTTGTGCAGATATAGCAAAATAGTCAAAGTTTGTTGATAAAACTAGCGGTGATTCTAATTAAATAAAACAGTTGATCTTGCAACCATGAGTTACAATCTTTTGAACTTTTGTATTTCATATTATATACTTCTGAATTTGTAAAATTAATTTTATAGTTTAATAATACTATCTTATGTAAATAAATTATACATTATTTTTCTTATATCTCTTAGGTGAATATATATATATATATATATATATATATATATTGTGTTTCAATATTTATTAAGTAACGATTTGAAAAAATTGTCATAGCGTTCCCTTATTCGAACATGTGCTGCTGGGATAAAGAGGTGTTATAAGAATGATTTTATATACATATTATGATATGAAACAAGTTTTATATGTCAATGAGTTTTATGACAAAGAAAAGAAAAATTTTTAAAAATTTCACAAGTTTTTCACATACTAGATTCCGTAGTATCTGCTTGTTTAGCTGGATAAATCCTGGTTAGGCAGGAGGACACTGCAAAAGGAATATACCTAACTCAATTTAAAAAATCTTTAGTGCATTAGTAAAAATCAAAATACAATAAAGATCATACAATAATCAGAGTACATTTTAAGGATAAATTTGTGCTTTAATTCTAAAAAATAAAAATAAAGATATTAAATATTGAATTTAAATTTATTTAAATATATTATAATTTAATTTCTAAAATACAATCAACAATATAATTCATTTTTAAAAAAGCAGTTAGATAATTTGGAATTTCATTATTTTTTTCTCAAATTTTCGATTAGGCTTAGAATTTTGAAAAGACGGGACCCAGGTATAATGGAATCTAGATAAGAATTTTTCATAATATTGATAATAAATTGCAAAAGGAATGTCATTTTCTTTGAATAATAATTTCAACATTTTTTTGATATTTTTTTATACATTTATTTTATAATTGATCTACAGTATTAAAATTTTTAATTTATAAAATTTACTATTTTATTTAATAAATTTAATTTGATAATATAAATTAATTATACAGTAAATATATATATAATAAAATGATTAAAAGAAAATGTTGAAAATGACGACCCCGATGGTGATAATAATAATAATAATATGGCAGCTGAAACTACCAGTTAAGGATTATTATGCATGACTTGGAATCCAACTGATGGACGGCTGTTTACGATTCCTGCGTGTGCAGCATCACGATTCATTATTTAAACCTGTCGAATTATGTCACTGACTCACTCTGTTAACGGTCTGAGTTGGAGCTACAGCTAGCTCCTCTTGGTGAAGTGAAGATGGAGAATGGGCCGAGGAAATGGGGTTTTCAGGGCAACAACGACCTCAAGGCAGCTTCAGCAATAACAGTCCGTGGAGTCCTCAACGCTATAGTGGCCAATCTCAATAAAGAAGACGATAGGCCCATCATTCCTCTCGGCCATGGCGACCCTTCTGCTTTCCCCTGCTTTCGCACCACTTCTGTAGCTGAAGATGCCATTGTCGATGCTCTCAAGTCCGCCAAATATAATTCCTATTCTTCAACTGTTGGTATCCTTCCTACTAGAAGGTAAATAACTGCATCCAAAAGATCACTTTTTTGTTTAGTTACTTGATCTTTGAAAGAAAATTGTTCTATCTCGATTAAATTAAGAAATAAATATCAAGCAGCCCAGCTAGATAGGCAATTTAATCCAATACGTATACCTTTTCCCTTTATCGTTGATGCTACTTACACAAATGGGTTGTTTGTTTTTTGCTATTTGTGTTGCAGGTGTTTGATTGGATTTTATGTTATTTGGGAATGTTATTGCTTTAATTGAAAGAGATGAGAAATGGAAGAGGAGGATTTTTGTTGATAACTAATTACTTTTGATAGCAGTTGAGGTTGCATATTCATATTGTATACATCTGAATATCTTATTATGTTTATTAATTGTAGTTGATGCATGCATTTGGCCTATCAGATTGGGGCTTTTTTTAGTGTCATTTCTTGAAGAATGTAAAGTACATAACAAGAAAAGCTACAGTTGTAAGCATCATGAAAATTTTCCTTGTAACCAAGTCCTTTCGAATGCTGAAATTCACTGGAGGAAATACAAGCGATGACATCAGTAAAAAAAATTCAAATTTAACGGTGACTTTCCTTTAACAATATGTTGGGAAAGAAAATGATAACAGATATCTATGAAATACATAATTGTGGGATCAGTTAAATGTTGTGATTTATGTAATTCCGGAACACAATCAAATACTGTCTAAGGTTTACGGACTCTAACAGGGCTATTGCAGACTTCCTGAATCGAGACCTACCTTACCAGTTATCTGCTGATGATATTTTCGTTACAAGCGGTTGCACGCAAGCAATTGAAATCTCATTGTCAGCTCTTAGTCGACCCGGTGCTAACATTTTACTTCCAAGGCCTGGTTTCCCATACTATGAAGCAATTGCTGCGCGTACAAGTCTTGAGGTTCGCAGCTTCGATCTTGTAGCAGAAAGGGGCTGGGAGGTCGATCTTGAAGCTGTCAAGGCTCTGGCAGATGAAAACACTATTGCCATGGTTATAATTAATCCTGGAAATCCTTGTGGAAATGTCTACAGCCATGGACATTTGAAGAATGTGGGTTAAAACTACTTGTCCTTTCTTCATGCTTCAGATTCCCCTTAATGCTACTGTTGGATTAGTTCAGTTAGGATCATATAACTTTTGTTCTGCTGTTTTCAGTTAGTTGCTCTGTTGATTTTTAGGTAGCAGAGACAGCTAAAAAGCTTGGGATTTTGGTGATTGCTGATGAAGTATATGCTCATATTACATTTGGGAGTACCCCATTTGTGCCAATGGGAGTTTTTGGTTCGATTGTTCCTGTGCTTACACTTGGCTCTATATCAAAGAGATGGATTGTTCCTGGCTGGAGACTTGGTTGGCTTGTTACCAGTGATCCCAATGGCATCCTTAAAATATCTGGGGTTGGCTCACTTTCTTTCTGTAAAATTTAATAGTACATTTTGTTCGAAGTCTACTATTTATCTGCTTGCTATTTGGTAGTGGCTGCGAGATGAATTTATAGTATGCTTCTGTTTTGGAACACCCTATAGGTTTCATCATTTTATTTGTTTTGTTCTCAGGTTATCGATTCAATAATTAGCTATCTCAACATATCCTCTGATCCTGCCACTTTCATTCAGGTTTGCGATTAACTTGTATTCTCTTACTGTGGAAAATTCTTTTTACATTGTCCGGTTCTACAAGCATTTGCTAACAGATTAAGGTTTTGGAATATCTCCTCAATACTACACATTTCTTCTCCTTCTGATATTTGCGACATTTGGGATGTCACTAGTCATGATAAGTGATAAGTGCAATAAATCCATCTAAACTTAAGATGATACCATCTTTAGCTTAATAATCATTTCTGGTTATCTTGAAAGATAATAAAATTTTGGCTGCATATCAGGGTGCAATTCCACAAATCCTCTCGAACACGAAGAATGATTTCTTTTTTAGAATTATTAACTTGTTGAGAGAAGCTGCAGACCTATGCTATGACAGAATTCAGGACATCCCTTGCATTACATGCCCAAAAAAACCAGAAGGTTCTATGTTTGTAATGGTGAGGAGACTGGAAATTAGATATATCTATATATATATATATATATATATATATTTCGTTTTGATGTAAATTAAGTATATTCAGCACCCTGTAACTTAGCACATGCCAGTTTACCTCATATACTCATTTTTGGATCTATAGGTGAGTCCACCGGACAAACTGACAAATCTTGCCAATTACATGGAGCTTAATATGCTTTAAGCCTTTTCTTACAGAAAATGAAGAAGACAAACACTAACCAGAAAATTTTTTAACAGGCAAAACTGAATTTCTCACAATTGGAAGGCATTGACGATGATGTGGACTTCTGTCTCAAGCTTGCTAAAGAGGAATCAGTCATTGTTCTTCCAGGTAACTTTCTGAATAAGAATTCCAGCAATGCTTGTAGGTCGCTTGATTTACCTAAAATTGATAGTGATCACGTTCTTATTTGCAGGGATTACTGTGGGTAAGAAGAATTGGCTTCGCATAACTTTTGCCGTTGAATCTTCAAGCCTTGAAGTAGGGCTCGGAAGGTTGAAATCTTTCTGTGAAAGGCATACCAAGAAGCAGTGATGGTAATATCGGGACACGCAGTTGCAGGTTGATCAACCACAGTCGTTAATACTTGCGCTGCGTTGCGTCCTGAATTTCTATTATTCACTAGTTTGTGGACGAATAAAAGTTCAGAAGGATCGGAGATCAACAACTCTGCGTTGGATCGTAAAGTTCTGAACATTACAACTCAAGTGTTTGATGTCTTAAAGTCTTTGTCTTGAATGTTGTTTATTCAAGAGATTGAAAAATAAATGGTGGGAGTGAATTGGAGATCACCAACTTCGCGTTGGATCTCAATTTGTAATTTGCTTGTTCTTCGACTAGTTCTAAACTCTATAAATGGATTGTTATTAGATGTTTATAATCCTCATATTAAGTGTTGTTGAATTAGATAATATCTATGACTGAAACTTTACATCTGATGAGGGCTTCAAGTCCTTGATTTCTGCTTCCACACAGTATATCTTTTAAAGTGGATAAAAGCTAAGCAAATAGAAAGAGCAGCTTGTTAGAGATTGAATAGTTTGTTTACATAACTGCTATTGTTAACTTGGTTTATGAATGGGCAAAAAGATTTGGTTTAGCTTATTTCACAGAAACGAATAGTAATTTTAATTGATTTTGAAATAATCCAATTGGATTTTGAACTCAAGTCCTCATAATAAGTCTTGAGCAAAACACTAAACTAATTAGAATTAGATAAATACATAGTAGATTCAATTGTTTCTATGGTTAATTAGATTCAATCGTTTCTATGGTTAATTCTTAATCGGTGAGGTCTTTTTTGTATAATTCACTCTTTGGCTTTATCTATGAATTATCCAATAATAAGTCTTTCACAAGATCTATTTATACAGTATGAACATGTTTTGTAATACTCATTCTACTTAACAGTAATTCTGTCAAGTATAGAGATGTTATAACAACAATTCATTATCTGCAGTGTATGCGCATGATTTACCGACCGATTTAAACTAATCTATGTACAAAATACGAAAGCAAATAAAAATATATGCATAAAACTTTTTTATAAAATCATAATGTTTTAGAACTATTTACAAGTTACAAACCAAAATTTTAAATTCTTTTTAAAATACAAGCAAAAATATTTCGACAAAAGAAAAAGAGATATCGCATCATGATGTCAAATATAAAATAAATATTTGGAAATTACTTGGAAAAATATAAGTTGAGAACTGATGGTTTTGAGTCCATTTATTAGTCTTTAATAGACTGAGGATTTGTTGGTATGCCAATAGATGAGGAACTTTGTGACCTGTGATTATTTTGGTCATGAAAAGTATTATACGACTCATGTAGTTTATCTTAGACCATATATATTATTTATTTACAGATTTTATGATTATCTTGGATCGAGGTTGATTATGTGGTTATCTTGGTTTGAGGTTGATCATGTGGTTATCTTGGATTATATGATAATATTTGGGGTCATGTAATTATTTTTTACCTTGATCTTATAGTTATCTTAGACCTTGAGATTTTTGTCGTTTGACGATACTCTTGTATCACTAGGGTCAAAACTATTGTATTTTAATATATGTGAGTTAAGAAATGTTACTCGATAATAAAATGATATAATACAAATATGAGGATTAATAGTTGATGTAAAATGAGATCAATTTTGGATATTATTTTTGATAAGAGTAAAATTTATGTGAACTGTTAATAAATATAGACAAAAGTCATATAAATAAGTAAAATAATAAACATTTAAAAATATATAGTGTGATATAATTAAATTCACTTAAAACTTAAAAATATTATAAGAAATTGTTGGTTAATCAATGTATGGATAAATCTTTATGATTATCTTAAATTTCGAGTAATAAAAGATATTGTTACTATTTTAAGTAAAAAACAAATTTATAGATGTTAAACTTATTTAATTTTAAATGATTGTTACAAAAAAGTTTTGTACCACTAAGTTGATAAATTCAGTGTGAGAGTGTTATATTTATTTTTCATTTCTTACACCACTTAAAATGTTCCAATTATTTCGTTTTGTAAAAAGCATATAAAAAATATTGTTTCCAAATGATTTCATTTAAAATAGGTCATAACATTTAATTTATGTCAAAAGTAAATAATACTATAACATAGAAACATTAAATTTATCAAATACTCATGTAAAACAATTCCATATCAAAATTAATATATTATCATTTAATGGCGAAATATAATAAATTCTTGCTTCAATAACATTTTTTTCATGAACTTTATTTAACTTTATAGTATACTATTTCATTATTTTCTAGCAATAAAAATTTATTTAATATCATATTTTATCAATCACAAATTACCTATGATGTTCTAATCGATTTGACTACATATAAATCTTTTTATATTATTTTTCTAAAATTCAGTTTGCAAATAAATTTTACCATACTTATATTTATTATTTTTCTTTCAATGTAGTGTTTATCACTCATTTCATGTTTTAAGAAATTTTCAAAAATTCTAAATTAAACATTATAATTTATAATGTATTCAACATTTAGCAAATTCACTAAAAGAATTTATTATAATTATTCTCACCAAATATATTAATTATAAAAAATTCACTAATTATTTTTTTGGCTTTTACTGTAAAAGTTTTGCACAAATATGTTTTGTTCCAATATTACCGGAATCCACTGGCTTCTTTCCCTCTTGTTCAGTCTCGACGTATGTTCCGACCTTAAGCCTATTAATAAACAAATTTATATTAAATTTCCGAGTTAAAAACAATGATTACTTCTAACGTAATTTAATCTATTAATAAAATTTTCAACTCGCGTGTTTACCGATATTTATATTAGCATCAAATCACAATACACGTGTTTAATCTGTAATTTACCTTTTTGTTTGCTCGACACATATTTCGGTGCGACCAATAATTTTTCAATAATATTTTTCTTTTATCTTATTTTTTTCTCTATTATTATCATCTTAATTTATTTTCATTTATCCTCATAAATTCTATTTTTCTCTAAAAATTCATTTTAAACTTAAAAATTTCCATTAATTCAATAAATATTCTAAATATTTCAAATAAATTTCTATGATTATTTTAAGCCATTTTTTCCATTTTTCATTACTAATTTCTCCAAAACAATATTCAATAATTTCTAATAATCCAAAAATTCACCAAAAAATATATTAAATATTTATTCCACTCCAAAAATTAATTTTTACCCCCAAATATTCCAAAAAACTCCAATTTTAACATATTAAGCCTTAATTGCATCAAAATTTCCACCCAAACAATTCTACCATAATTGCAAAAAATTCTCAAAAATTGAACAAAATTTATTTCCATCAATTTTTACCATATCTATTATCCTCAAGCTTCATTCTACTCATTTTCTATTTTTATCTAATTTTTCTATAATTTTCTACAAAACCCTAACTCTTCAATCAACCAAATCCAAGTAATATCACACCACCAAACTAAAATATACTCACAACAATCATTCAAATCAACTTAAATAAATAGAAATTGAAAAAAAATGAAGAAAATTTTATTATTGGAATTTTTGGCCAAAAGAAGATTTTTCTCCAAATTTATTTATTTTCTTCACCCAAAATTTAATTCTCCTTACTCCAAATACTTGAATAATTAAAATCTTGTGAATTTGGAGTGAGAAAAGCTTGAATTTCTTGGCTATGGTGGGTGGCAACAAAGGAGCAAGAAGAGAAAATTTTGTCTTAATTGTTTTTGTAGAAAATTCTAGAGAATAAGACTTATTTCCTATTTATATCCCTATTTAATTTAATTAATCTTAATTAATTCTTTAATATATCTCCTTATTGGTCAATTAAAAGTTAATTAACTCATTAGGGTGACAAATGACCCAATCATTCCCTTAATAATTTTGACTTTACTAAACTTTCCTCATATCACAAAATTTCTTCCAATTAATTCATGATTTAATTTTATTCTGCAAAATCTGATTTCTAAATAACTTAATTCTGTCAAATTAAATATACCAAAAATTATAAAATATTTTATTTTTGAAGCAGTCTATTCGATTTGCAAAATGACATTCAGTTCAAAAATTGCATTTTTAGGGTTTAATCATTTTTTTAATTCAACTCATAAAAATTGTGTCTGATTTCTAATTTATCAGTGTTAAAAATCTTGATATTCAATTACGATCACATCAGAATCATTACGATAATGAAGTATATCTCTAACTTACAGTCAAGAAATCGGACCGTAAATTCACATTGTGTATTGTATTTCTA
The DNA here is from genome assembly GCA_023653625.1 of Triadica sebifera. NCBI lineage: Eukaryota > Viridiplantae > Streptophyta > Magnoliopsida > Malpighiales > Euphorbiaceae > Triadica > Triadica sebifera. Next base: position 5,404,006 of record CM042904.1, on the reverse strand, counting down.
TAAATTGGAACTCTTAACTTTAACATCTTTTCACATAATTTCATCTATCATCTTAAAATATTATTATCTATATTTTGGTATGCTTAAATCATATTTTTACTGCCGGATAAAAATCTCATATTTTTTGTTTAGTCCGGTCCGTTGCTTTGATTTGCGTGCGATGCACAAAATCACAACAAATCATCAAACTAACTTAGTATTCATATAAATATCATAATATCATTTTTTAATTAAATTTCTCATACTTATATGTCCGTACTTAGACTCTGATTGGTATGTCTCTATACTGCAATATAAATGACTGAAATACGTGTATACGATTAGAGTCTATATCGCAGATATGACATATTTGGTATCATAAATTTTGGAATATAAATGAGATTTTTGTTTCACATTTGAGTTTGATAACTAAAATATTTAATAATAAGATCATGATTCTTATATAAGAATTTCTAATATTTCAAATTTGTTGTTATTTGAAAATTTTTCCTTTTTTTAAAATAAAATATTTATATTCCCACAAATGCCCTCAATATAATTAAATTGAATATAAAAATAGGATTTTAGTCAGGAGTGACAATGAGATGAATTCGGGAGAGAGTTCACCATTCCTAAGCCTGAAAATTTGACCTACCCCATTTTCCAACAGAAAAAAATTATGGGTCATCGTCCTCATACCACATAAGAAAGGAGATCATTGATCCCCGATTTTATTAGAAATTTTATTTTATTTTTATATTAAAAATATTTTTTATTTTTTTAATTTTTATATTTAAATAAGTGTTATATTTTTATTTTATTATTTTTAGAAATAAATTATGTTATAAATATATAATATTTTGAGGTGGGAATATACATACTGTCTTTGCTATATGAAACTTCAGAATTGGGGCGAAGTCGGGATGAGGTATGAAAATAATAAAAAACATTGCTCTGTTCATAGTGGATTTGGGACTGGACACAGCAGGGATAGATCTAATTGTTATCTCTAATTTTAGTTTCTATTACATAAATATACAAAAAAAATATTAAAATCCCATTATACCTTTATAGATTCTATTTTCCATAAAATTATATTATTTTAGTATACCAAATATGGCATAATGGTATTTAATTAAGGATTAGCTAAGTGTTGACCCTGTTAGTCCGTTCTTGCAAATTTACATGTATAAATCACACATTAGCACTGACATTATGTCACATTCTTTTTATGTCACATTCTTGATGCTTAAGAATATATGTTACAAAACATTCATCAACTTTCCAATTTGGTGACTATAAATATATTATCTTTTAGAAAAACTATTAGTTCTAACATTTGTCTTTCCTCATCACAGTTTCCTATCATTATGCATTAGCTATATAGTTAATCTCATTTTTCACTTGGAAATATACACTAAACCAAGATAAAGCTATAAACTTTCGCCAAAATATGGGGTGTAAAGGATAAAAAAAAATAGACCTTTAGTGGGAATGAAATGTTGGATGGATCTATTGGCATCAAAGAGTACCTATGTTGGAAAACTAAACCAAATTTGCATGTTATTAATGAAGTCATAAATGTACATTGGTATTTTAAGAGTTTTTTTTAGAAATCCTAAATGTTTAATTTTGTTTTATAATAAATATAAATGATAAGTGTGCTTAGGATAACATGTAGGTATTTAATATAGAATATGAAGAGTCATTTGAGATTTGAAAGGTCATTTAGTGGTAGTTATATATAGATGTCATTTGTGAGTAGGATTATAAGAGCGGAGCCTCCCTCTCATATTGAAAATATGAAGTGGTAAAAAATTTCAAGTAAAAAAAAATGAAAAAAGGTGTTTTGTTTATTCTCCTCTCCTACAAAGTGTTATTCTTCTCCTCCCATCCAACAAACTAGTATCAAAGCCAAAGGCTTAAAAATCCATGACAACTTCAAATAGTAACTCGATTTCTTTTGTGCCTAAGTACAATGGAGATAAGTAATGATATTATATCTTGAGTCTCAAGACTTATGGAATGTTGTAGAAGATGGAGTGGAGCAACCAGAAAATGAAAATCAATTGTCAGAAGCACAAAAAAATGCTTTGAAGAAAGAAAAACAAAATATAAAAAGGTCATCATTCAAATTTATCAAGCCATTGAAATTCCTATTTATGAAAGGATGAGCAATGTAAAAAGTTCCAAGGAAGTTTGGGAAATGCTCAAGACCACATATTCTGGTCAAAATCAAATGAATAAGGTTTGTTTGCAAGCATTAAGGGAAGAATTTGAAAAATTAGAGATGAAAGATAGTGAAAAGATTTCAAAATATTTTACAAGAGTTGCAGAATGTGAAAAAATGGAGACGAAAGACAGTGAAAAGATTTCAGAATATTTTACAAGAGTGAATTTTTGTAAACCAGATGGCCTTTAATAGAGAAATCTTAGCAACTCAAAACTTTATAAAGAAAATTCTTCAAACCTTGCCAAGCAAATTCAAACATATCATGGTGGCAATTGAAGAATCAAAAGATCTCTCATCTTTATATGTGAAAAGTCTACAAGGAAGTTTGAAGGTTCGTTAATTTTGAATTAATTAGAGAAGTCCTCAAGTTACTTGTTCTTGTAATGAACAAGCATTAAAATCCCAAGTTGCAAATGCATGAGTTAGTAGTTTCATCTCCTTATATGGAAAAGGCTGTAAAAAAAGAAGATGAACAAGATGGAGGCATAACTCTCATGGACTAGGTAAAGATACTAAAGTACCAAAGGAAGAAGATCAAAGGAAAAATTTTGTTGCCCATATATTGAACCAATAAGGAAGGTTGAATTAGATATTAAAAATTTAACTTTTAAGTGCGGAAAGAAAAGTTAAGTTTAGTAGGGATAGAAAAATATGACACAAGGATTTTTATAGAGTTCAGGTGTTAACAAACCCTACTCTTCTCCCCAATCTGAATTGGGAGTTTCACTAACACACTAAGTGTTACAATGGAGTTTTACAAGCTCACTTCCAACTATGGTGTTTCTAACAATGGATCACACCTAACCCAGAAATCTCTTGTGTTTTGATGGCTCACACAACAATCAATTCCTTGTGTTTTAAAAGCTCACATAAATAACCTTTACCTTGTGTTTTAAAGGCTCACACAAATAACTTTTCTTTGTGTTTTTTAGGCTCACACAAATAACCTCTACCTTGTGTTTTAAAGGCTCACAAATAACCTTTCTTTGTGTTTTTTAGGCTCACACAAATAACTTTTACAAGTGTTCTACTCTTAACCCCGAAATACTCAAAACTCACTTAAGTAAATGATTATAGAGAGAAACACTTACAAATCTATATTACTCAATGAATGATGAGTAAAAAGATTTTCACAGAGAATAAATGTTTATTTTGAAAATATCAAATACACAAATGACTTACAACAAGATTTTGATTCAAAATATTAGTTATTCTCTTGTTCTCTTGTTCTCATCTTCTCTTTTATTGTTCTGGATGCATAAATGACTTGCATTTATACTTCCATAGCAAATTATAGTCGTTAGAATGCATTTAATATGGAACAAGTCATTGCACCAACCTTTATTATAGCCCCTGACATGTTTCTCTTTCATCTTTCACAGTCGTGACTATGTGTGTCACGGTCGTGACTATTCTTTCAAGTCATGACTTGAGTGGTGACCTTGATCGTGAAACATTCTGGAAAGTTTTGAAGTGTTATCTTCACGGGCGTGACATCCTTCGAAGCTGTGGTCCAAGTGGTGACCTTGGTCGTGAAACTCTCTGGAAAAATTTGTCATGTCTTCTCACGGGCGTGACTTTAATTCACGGGCGTGACTGAAATGTTCATTCATGGTTGTTGTCATTCTTCATGGCCGTGAACTTTAAATGTTGGATTGTTGGCACTAAACTTCATCACGGACGTGACATATAAGGTCACGGGCGTAAACATGATATTTCTTCAATTTTAACTTTTTAAGATTAATCTTCCATTCTTCATTCTTGTTATCATATTTCATACCCTATTCAATAGACTTAGAAAACAAGTATGTTAAATACATTATTGTTATTTTATTTGTTAGCATCAAAATGACAGAAATACCCCTCAAGGTTCAACAAATTCTTTTGGATCTCATAGCAATAGATCTCTTGAATTCAATACACAAAGAGGAAGAAGAGGCTATGTTGAATGTTTTCATTATAATAAACCTGGCCATACAATTAATAAATGTTGGATTAAAAATCCAGATCTAAGGAAAGGAAAAGAAATGGGTTACATGCAAGAACAAAATTTTTAAAACTCACAAAAAACTCTATTGATTGCTTCTGATGGAAATGTTGATGATATCTGGTATTTAGACAGCGATGCTAGCAAACATATGACTGAAAACAAAAAAATATTTTCAAATCTAGTTGAAACCAACTATGGACATGTGACAATTGGTGATACTAAGTCTTGAAGAAATCATTTTCAAGAAAAAGCATGAAAAAGTTGAGAGGATGTCTAAAGTTTACTATATGCCTGGGTTGAAAAGCAATTTTCTTAGTGTTACAAGAAAGGCTTTGACATCCATTTTTATGATAAATTTTCTTAGTGTTGCTTCTTAGTGTTGCAAGAAAGGCATTATGAAGAAGAATATCGGTTTGTTGTTAAGATTGTAATGAGTTCAAACAAACTATATCATTTTAAACTTAAAATTTTCAGATGCCTCTTGTTTTCTTATACATGGTGAAGAAATTTCAAAGTTATGGCATGACAGATTTGGTCATCTTAACTTTGGGAGTTTTAATTTGATATTAGAGAAAAATATAGTTGTGGGACTGCCCAAGATCCAGGTTCCAAGTAAAGTTTATGAAGAATGCCAACTTGGAAAGCAATGTAGAAACTCATTTCCATCAAAATTAGATTTGGGAGTCACACTCTCCTTTGGAGCTTATTCATACTGATTTATGCGTGCCTGTACAAATGTCATCTCTTGGAGGTGATCGTTATTTCCTCTTGTTTGTTGATGATTACACTAAGAAAATGTGAGTTTATTTCCTTAAAGAAAAATTCGAGTCTCTTCAAACTTTTAAGGATTTCAAATCTAGAGTTGAGAAATTTCCAAATTCAAAATCAAAAATTTGAGAAGTGATTAAAGAGGAGAATATTTATCAAAGTTATTTGAAATTTTTTTGTCATGATCATGAAATTAGGCATGAGTTGACAGCATACTACTCTCTGCAACAAAATTAAATTATCAAAAGGAAAAATATAATTGTTATGAAAATGGATAGATGCTTGCAAAATTTTGGACGGAAACAGTTTCTTTTGCCATCTACTTAATCAATATGTCTCCTATAGAGAGTTTGAACAATTCAACTCCATATGAGGCTTGGTATGGAAGAAAACCAAGTGTTCATCACTTAAGGACATTTGGTTCCATTGCTTATTCATACATTCTAGATGCTTTAAGGAGCAAGCTTGATGATAAATCTGAAAAATGTGTTTTTGTTGGATATAGTGAAAGATCTAAGGCTTATAAGCTATATAATTCGAAGACAAATAAGATTGTGATTAGTAGGAATGTCTCGTTTGATAAAAAAAATTGCTTATAATTTCTTATTCGTCAAGTTGGTAAAATCTTCAAACCCCAGAAGATGAAGTTGCAGATGATAAGATTTACATCAAAACTCCCCATCTCCACAAGGGAGAATGACAAGACCACTGCAAGAACTTTATGAGGCAACAAAAGAAATTATAGTAGAAGGTCAAGTATTTGTTTTGCTTTATTTGCTGATAAAATACAATTACTTTTGAAGAAGCAGTAAAGGAAGAAAAGTGGATCCATGCAATGGATGAATAAATCAAAACAATTGAGAAAAACAACAGTTGGGAACTTATTGATTTGCCACCACACAAGACTCCTATTGGTGTAAAATGGGTATTCAAAACCAAGATAAATCTTGATGGCTCCATCAACAAATACAAAAAAACAAGATTGGTTGCAAAGGAGTATAAACAAAAAGAAAATGAATGTTGCTTCTATGGGAATCTAAAGTAAATTTGGTTTATCGAAGGCATATTGTTGGAAAACTAAACCAAATTTGCATGTAATTAATGAAGTTATAAATGTATGTTGGCATTCTAAATTTTTTTTAGAAATCCTAAATGTTTAGATTTGTGTGACAATAAATATAAATGATAAGTATGCTTAGTGTCATGACCCTACACTTTAACTAGCAATCGTGCAGTACTTAGTACGGTCTGTTGCACTAAGTCTTCCTTCCAAACCAACAAACAACTACAAAGAGAACAGAAAGAAACTTAGATATTTAGAGGATTTAAGAGAAAAACAAGAACACAAGAGAGTTTGTGAAGAATGCTTTGTATTGCTTGAAATGCTTGGATAAATACAAATGAATTACATAAGGTATATATAGGCCTCCACCTCTTTAATGGATGACTGAGATCAATTCCCACCTACCAGATGGATGGTTAGCATTAACTCCCACCTACCAAAATGAATAGCTAGGATTGATTCCCACTACCAAATGGATGGTCAAGATCAACTCCCACCTACCAAAATGGATGGCTAGGATTGATTCCCACTTACCAAATTGAGGGCTAGGATTAATTCCTACCTACCAAAATGGATAGCCAGGATCCATTTAATCTAATGGTGTACAATGGCCTTCTAGAATATTATACATGTGTGGGAAAATGTAAATGTGCAGGAAATCCCATATGAACCTTTGCGGTGTGTGACATTCTCCTCCACTCAAGTTCGCAACGCCCTCGTCGCGCCTTCAAGCTTGAACCTTTCTATGTGATTTTTGAACTGCCACAAAGAGTCTTCAGGTTTTTAGCTTGCCTCTATGTCTGGGGCATTCTTCCATTTGACCAAGTATTTCCAATAACTTGGTACACCTCTATGCCGAATTAGGCGGTCTTCCAAAATGGAATCCACTTCTCTATCAAATGAGGTTACTATCGCAGTGGGTGCCCTCTTCGACTCTCCTCGACTTGCATCTTCCTCGTCTCCATGATAAGGCTTCAACATGCTTACATGAATGACTAGATAGATCTTAAGCTTAGGAGGGAGTTGTAGCTTGTAAGACACCTTACCAACCTGCTTAAGGACAGGAAATGACCATTCGTATTTCCGCACCAACCCCTTGTGAACCTTCTGCAAGGACTTGAACTGTTGTGGTAATAACTTGACAAGGACCAAATCTCCTTTCCGAAATTTGACCATCCTCCTTTTCTTGTCAGCCCACTTTTTCATCTTTTTAGATGCCTTGTTCAAATAGGCTCGGGCTAACTCAACTTGCTTATGCCATGCCTTAGTAAATTTGAAAGCAACATGACTCTTTCCTTCATAGTTTGTAGCCAAAACATGAGGGGTCATAGGTTGTTGTCCCGTAATGATCTCGAAGGGACTCTTGCCAGTGGATTCACTTTATTGCAAGTTGTAAGAGAATTGGACTACATCCAGTAACTTAGCCCAATCATATTGGTTGGCACTAACAAAGTGCCTAAGATAGAGCTCCAATAGTGCGTTGGCACGTTCCGTCTGTCCATCACTTTGCAGATGAAAGCTTGTGGAGAAGTTCAAGTCTGATCCCAGCAACTTGAACAACTCTGTCTAGAACTTCCTAGTAAATCGTGGGTCTCGATCACTCACGATATTAGATGGAATTCCCCAATGCTTCACAACATGTTTGAGGAACAACCGTGCAGTTTCATCTGCAGTGCAATCCACCGAAGCAGGTATGAAGGTTGCATACTTGCTGAAGCGATCAATGACTACTATTATACTGCCAAAACCTTCTGATTTTGGCAAGCAAGTGATGAAGTCCATTGAGACGCTCTCCCATGGTCTCTCCAGAATAGGCAATGGTTCTAGCAAACCACTGGGTGCACGCTGTTCTGTTTTGTCTTGTTGGCAAATAAGACAAGTTCTTATGTAGGCTTCAACATCATCCCGTAGTTGAGGCCAATAGTAAATAGACTTGATCAAGGCAAGGACTTGAACTGTTGTGGTAATAACTTGACAAGGACCAAATCTCCTTTCCGAAATTTGACCATCCTCCTTTTCTTGTCAGCCCACTTCTTCATCTTTTTAGATGCCTTGTTCAAATAGGCTCGGGCTAACTCAACTTGCTTATGCCATGCCTTAGTAAATTTGAAAGCAACATGACTCTTTCCTTCATAGTTTGTAGCCAAAACATGAGGGGTCATAGGTTGTTGTCCCGTAATGATCTCGAAGGGACTCTTGCCAGTGGATTCACTTTATTGCAAGTTGTAAGAGAATTGGACTACATCCAGTAACTTAGCCCAATCATATTGGTTGGCACTAACAAAGTGCCTAAGATAGAGCTCCAATAGTGCGTTGGCACGTTCCGTCTGTCCATCACTTTGCAGATGAAAGCTTGTGGAGAAGTTCAAGTCTGATCCCAGCAACTTGAACAACTCTGTCTAGAACTTCCTAGTAAATCGTGGGTCTCGATCACTCACGATATTAGATGGAATTCCCCAATGCTTCACAACATGTTTGAGGAACAACCGTGCAGTTTCATCTGCAGTGCAATCCACCGAAGCAGGTATGAAGGTTGCATACTTGCTGAAGCGATCAATGACTACTATTATACTGCCAAAACCTTCTGATTTTGGCAAGCAAGTGATGAAGTCCATTGAGACACTCTCCCATGGTCTCTCCGAAATAGGCAATGGTTCTAGCAAACCACTGGGTGCACACTGTTCCGTTTTGTCTTGTTGGCAAACAAGACAAGTTCTTACGTAGTCTTCAACATCATCCCGTAGTTGAGGCCAATAGTAAATAGACTTCATCAAGGCAAGGACTTGAACTGTTGTGATAATAACTTAACAAGGACCAAATCTCCTTTCCAAAATTCGACCATCTTCCTTTTCTTGTCAGCCCACTTCTTAATCTTTTTAGATGCCTTGTTCAAATAGGCTCGGGCTAACTCAGCTTGCTCATGCCATGCCTTAGCAAATTTGAAAGTAGCAGGACTCTATCCTTCATAGCTTGTGGCCAAAGCATGAGTGGTCATAGGTTGTTGTCCCGTAATGATCTCGAAGGGACTCTTGCCAGTGGATTCACTTTGTTGCAAGTTGTAAGAGAATTGGATTACATCCAGCAACTTAGCCTAATCATGTTGGTTGGCACTAACAAAGTGCCTAAGATAGAGCTCCAATAGTGCGTTGGCACGTTCCGTCTGTCCATCACTTTGCGGATGAAAGCTTGTGGAGAAGTTCAAGTCTGATCCCAGCAACTTGAACAACTCTGTCCAGAACTTTCCAGTAAATCGTGGGTCTCGATCACTCACGATATTAGATGGAATTCCCCAATGCTTCACAACATGCTTGAGGAACAACCGTGCAGTCTCATCCGCAGTGCAATCTGTCGAGACAGGTATGAAGGTTGCATACTTGCTGAAGCGATCAATGACTACTATTATACTGCCAAAGCCTTCTGATTTTGGCAAGCAAGTGATAAAGTCCATTGAGAAACTCTTCCATGGTCTCTTCGGAATAGGCAATGGTTCTAGCAAACCACTGGGTGCACGCTGCTCCGTTTTGTCTTGTTGGCAAACAAGACAAGTTCTTACGTAGGCTTCAACATCATCCCGTAGTTGAGGCCAATAGTAAATAGACTTGATCAAGGTAAGGGTGCGTCTCATGCCTGGGTGTCCAGCCCATAGTGAATCATGACATTCTTTGATCAGCTCTTTTCTCAAGTTTCCACACTTAGGTACATAGATGCAGTTTTTCTTGGCATAGAGTAGTCCGTCACTCTGCCAAAATCGCCTTGTCTTTCCTTCTTTGATGAGGACAATGAGGTTTTGAGCCAGGGCATCATGCTCCAACCCTTCTTTGATTTTTTCCAACAAGGGACTGCTTGGTCTACTCAAAGCTACTAACTCCGCCTTTCGACTTAGCGTATCAGCCACCATATTGGCCTTACCGGACTTGTATTCAAGTTTGTAGTCAAATTCTGCCAAAAAGTCTTGCCACCGAGCTTGTTTGGGACTCAACTTCTTTTGAGTTTGGAAGTAACTGGTTGCTATATTGTCCGTCATGATCACAAAGTGAGAACCCAACAAGTAGTGTCGCCACACCCTTAGACAATGGATGATAGCAGTCATCTCCTTTTCCTGTACTGTGTAGCGGCGTTCGGTGTCATTGAGCTTGCAGCTCTCATATGTTATTGGATGCCCTTCTTGCATCAACACTCTACCAATGGCAAAGTCTGAGGAATCTGTATATAGCTCGTATATCTTGCAGGGGTCTGGCAAGAAAGCACTGGTTCTTCGCTAATGGCCTTTTTCAAGTCATCAAACAATGCTTGACATTTGTTTGTCCACTCCCAAGTCTTGTTCTTCTTGAGTAGGTCAGTTAGTGGGGCTACTCTTGCTGAATATGACTTCATGAATCTCCAGTAGTAGTTCACAAGTCCAAGGAAAGACCTTAACTCGGGGATCTTAGTAGGAGGTTCCCATTCTTGGATGGTTTTCACCTTGTCTCCATCCATCATAAGCTTCCCATCCTTTATTCTATGACCCAAGAATATCACCTCATCTTGGGCAAATGAACATTTCTTCTTTTTAACATATAGCTCATTTTCCCTGAGGATATCGAACACCTTCCTCAAATGCTCAAGATGTTCTTCCGTAGTCCGGATATATATTACAATATCATCAAGGTATACTACCACAAACCGATCGAGGTAGGGATGGAAAAGTTTATTCATGAGAGTGCAAAAGGTAGCAGGTGCATTAGTGAGACCAAATGGCATAACAAGGAACTCATAAGCACCGTACCTTGTTACACATGTGGTATTCGGTTCATCCCCTTTTTCTATGCGCACCTGGTAGTATCCCGACCGCAAGTCCAACTTTGAGAAGTATCTTGCGTTCCCCAATTGATCAAACAAATCAGCAATGACTGGGATAGGATACTTGTTCTTTATCGTGATCTTGTTTAGAGCGCGGTAGTCGATGCACATTCTTAATGAGTCATCCTTCTTTTTCTGAAAAAGAACTGGGGCACCAAATGGGGCTTTGGATGGTCTAATGAAACCAGCATTCAATAGTTCATATAGTTGCTTCTGCAATTCTGCCAATTCCGAGTTTGCATCCTGTAAGGACTCATTGCTGGTGGTCTTGTTCCAGGCTCCAGCTCAATTTCATGGTCTACCTCCCTCATTGGGGGCAACCGTTTCAGCAACATCTCAGGCATCACATCTTGGAACTCATCCAAGACAACTTGCACCTCCATCGGCAAGCTTGGTTATGGTGATGCTTCCTCATCATTATACTCATTGAGAATGACCAAGTAACTCTCTTCCTCCATCTTCAATCCCTTCTTGAATTGAAGTGCTGAGAGAACTTGGGTAATAGGCTTGGTGGTCCTTTCCATCAGTACTAAACAAGTCTTTGGTCCATCCATAATGCACATAGAGTTTGAACATGGGACAAGGAAAGCTCTAACCTGGTCCAAGAACTCCATGTCGAATACCACTGAGAAATCATCCATGGGTGCCACAGATAAATCCACTTAGCCAGTCCATGCACCAAGACTAACCTTAACTCTACGGGCAATTCCTTGGAGAGGTTGTGCCACCAAGTTAACTGCTTTGAGGGAGCCACCTCCATTGGTAACCTTGAGACCGAGTCTCTTGGCTTCCTCTAGAAAAACAAAGTTGTAAGATGCACCTGTGTCGACCAGGGCTTTGGCAACTTTCCCATTGATGGTTGCATCCATAAACATAAGTCCCTTGGGGGTCGTCGGGGCACTTTGCAATGCACTAAGCAGCTGCAAAGATCCCATCTTTGCACCTTCATCTATCTCACTTCTGTCTTGATCATGAGTGGAGGCAACTAAAGCATTCGATGTTTTCCTTTTTTGACATTCTCGTGCCCAATGCGGTTCATCGCATATGAAGCACGTCACACGGGGCTTTGAGGCACCACGTTCTTCCCTTTCCTTCCCTTTGTCTCGCGGCTTGAATGAGGAGCTTTCTTTGTGATTTTTGTAGCTTTGACTCTTAGCATGGCCTCCCCCATTCTTTCCTTCACCAAACTTTCTATCAGCTGGCCTCTTAGTAATCAATAAGACTTTCCGCAACGGCAATGACCGAAGACAAGTCTTGGACACCACGTCGTTTGAGCTCAAGGTTAGCCCATGATTGGAGACCATTCATGAACAAGAATAATGCATCTTTTTTTGATGTGTCAGGGACTTCTAGCAGCAAGGTTGTGAACTCCTTCACATATTCCCTTATGCTACCCATCTGCTTTAGTCGTCGAAGTCGGCCCCTAGCCTTTTCCTTAGCATTTACAGGGAAGAATTGGCTTTTGAACTCCCTTTTGAAGTCCTCAAATGTGTCAATTGTGCACACCCCACGTTGCACATCTCCATGCCTTCGTCTCCACCACAACATAACAGTGTTGGACAGGTACATGACAGCAGTTCGGATTTTGCTGGCATGGTCCGTTATGCCAATAGCCTCAAAGTATTGTTCCAGCCCCCATAGGAAGTTCTCAACTTCCCTAGCATTCCTAGCACCGTTGAAGGTCTTTGGCTTGGGAACTTCCATTTTCTTGGCCTCAATGATGGTGGTTGTATTGGTTCCCGAGGCCATAGCCCGCTTACATGGTGCTAGATCACCACCCATATCCTCAACTCTAAGCAACACATTGGAAATTTCTCTTTGGAAGAGATCACATACCTTGGCAAGTTCGGCCTTCAGCCCATCAATCTCTTGCCTTAACCCACTGTCTAGCTGGTTGAGGGACATCTTGACCGCTGCATGGATCTCCGCATCCTCGACCTCCAAGCCGCTGCAATGTTCATCCAAGTTGTTCACTCGGTCGAACAGCTCACCCAAGCTGTCCTGAGCACTCCCAACATGTGCTTCCAAGCTAGAAATCATGTCTTTCGACTTGGCTCGAGATTCTTTAGATGGAGATTTCCGAACTTCCTCACAACCACGCTCTATTGGTGGAACTTCCACGCTAGGTGTAGCTAGGGCAGTAGCCTTCATTATGCCAAAGGTAGTAAAGCTTTAAACCGAGGATCTGATACCAACTGTCACGACCCTATACTTTAACTAGCAATCGTGCGGCACTTAGCACGGTCCATTGCACTAAGCCTGCCTTCCAAACTAACAAAACACTACAAAGAGAACAGAAAGAAACTTAGAGATTCAGAGGATTCAAGAGCAAAATAAGAACACAAGACAGTTTGTGAAGAATGCTTTGTATTGCTTGAAATGCTTGGATAAATACAAATGAATTACATAAGGTATATATAGGCCTCCACCTCCTCAATGGATGACCGAGATCAATTCCCACCTACTAGATGGATGGTTAGGATTAACTCCCACCTACCAAAATGGATGGGTAGGATTGATTCCCACCTACCAAATGAATGGTCAAGATCAACTCCCACCTACCAAAATGGATGGCTAGGATTGATTCTCACATACCAAATGGAGGGCTAGGATTAATTCCTACCTACCGAAATGGACGGCCAAGATCCATTTAATCTAATGGTGTACAATGGTCTTCTAGAATATTATACATGTGTGTGAAAATGTAAATGTGCGGGAAATCTCGTATGAACCTTCGCGGTGCGTGACATTAGGGTGTACGAATTTAATATAGAATACGAAGAATCATTTGAAATTTGAAAGGTTATTTAGTAGTAGCTATATATAGATGTCATTTGTGAGTAGGCTTGTAAGAGCGGAGCCTCTCTCTTATATTGAAAATATAAAGAAGCAAAAAATTTCAAGTAAAAAAAAAAAAAAAAAAAGAGGTGTTTTGTTTATTCTCCTCTCCTACAAAGTGTTATCCTCCTCCTCCCATCCAACAACCTAAACAAGCTATTTGATAATCTCGATAAAGATGCTCAAATGTTGCAATTCCTCTTGGCCATGGCGACCCTGCATCATTTCCATCACATAGAACTGATCCAGTAGCCGAAGATGCAGTTGTTGATGCTCTTAAATCGGTCAAGTTCAATGGCTATGCTCTCTCTGTCCGTAATTATATTGAAACATGTTGGAGCTGTGACATTTTTATCATCATTTTAGAGTTTTGATGTTTAGAATTTTGCTGTAAAAATGACATTGAGTTGTTGAACTGAATCTAGAATATTTTCAATGTATTGTTAGTTGACAGGTATCATTGCTGTTTGCAAGATATAGTTACTGATTTAACTAGGTTGCTTGTATTAGTTTGTGAAATTGTTATTTATGCAAGTTTTTTTTTGGCCTTGCTGCTATGTAAGTAGCCTCCAAGTGCAAAGAAGTAAGGACAATATTTATATAAATCGGGTCTTTTCTGGATCGATTCAATTATACTTTTGCCATATTTGTAATTATTATTTTGTATGTAGAGTATGATTGGATTGATCCATGAAGATCCATCTAGGTAAGAATAATCATCCTTTTCTCATCCGTTTATCCTTTTTTATCATCGTGTTCTGGAAAATCCAACAGATTCATCATTTTCTATTGTGTGTTCCATAGTTCCAACAAGAAAACAGAGAATCAATTGCAAATGAATATGTATTTTCATGATCTCATGAATGACAGGCTATTGCATAACAACTGTCTCTTGATCTTCCATAACAATTATATGCAGATGACATTGTTATTACAGTAGGCTGCACACAAGCCATAGAAATTGTGGTGTCTGCTCTTGCTTTGCCTGGTTCAAACATTCTGCTTCCCAAACCAGGCTACCCAGTCTATGCGGCTCGTGCAGCTTTGAACAGAATTGAAGTTCGTCATTTTAATCTCATACCAGAAAAGGGTTGGGAGATTGATCTTGAATCTGTTGAAGCTCTTGCAGATGAGAATACCGTAAGCACTTTAAGAAGGTACCTATTTGAGCACATTGTGGTCTAATAATGTTTCGAAATAGCCTAAATCATTTTAGAGTTAGCTTGTTTTCATTACAACCTTTCAATCCTGAAAATACTCATGACAACTAATATCTTGTTATTTTGGTTGATTAGATGTCAGAGACTGCTCGAAAACTTGGGATATGAGTGATTGCTGATGACGTTTATGACCACATAGCATTTGGAAACAACCCATTTGTGCCAATGGGGGAGTTCGGATCCATTGTGCCTGTTCTCACTCTGGGTTCTATATCAAAAAAATGGATTGTTCCTGGCTGGCAACTTGGTTGGATTGCAATGTGCGATCCTCATGTCATCTTGAAAGAATATGGAGTGGGATTTCTTCATCTTTGTCTGCCTCTAACAGTTTTTTATTTCTATTTCTGACCCTTTGAATGGATTTTGTTATTGCTTCTAACCCGGTTGTAAAGAGCATTAAAAACTGTATGAGCATCTGCATTCCACCTTCAATCTTTGTTCAGGTATCTGGTCTTAATTTTCGGGTAATCTTTACCCATCGTTCTTGAATTTTGCATTCAATAACTGTTACGTTTTGAACTTCAATTTGTAACGAACTAATCTCTAAACTTTAATTTTTAGTGTGGATGGAGAATCAACACTAGTAGGATTCTACTGTCACAATAATTAAAGTTTAGGAATTTTTTCGTATATTATTGTTACTAAGTACAAAATTCAAGGACATTGAGTGAAAATTACTTTGTAATTTATTTGTCAGCTACCTTTGATCAAAGCTAATTAGGCTGCTAGCGTTTTGTGTGGCAAAGGGTCACGATCAACTTTCACAATTATTTTTTAACAGCATTGATTTTATCTTTTTTTTTTTTTTTTTTTGTGCTAGGCTGCAATTCATCAAATCCTCAACAACACAAAAAAAAAAAAATTCCATTTGAAAATTGTAGAAGTGACAAGAAAAGCTGCAGATATATGTTACCAAAAGATGAAGGAGATAGCTCGTATTACCTGTCCACACAAACCAGATGGATCCATGTTTGTTATGGTAAGGACAACAGAAATCATGACATTTATTATATTAGTTCACAGACCAAACCAATTATACAGTGGAATGTAGGATAATTGATTATTATTCAATAAATATGAAAACTGGTCGATCATAAAAATTACTTTCCGACGTAAAAACGAATTATTAACTTGGTCATGAATGAAGATAAGGAGGGGGTCTAAGTGAGAATTTTCCAACATTCATAATCACATGAATATATATATATATGACAGGTAAAACTGAACCTATCCTTGCTTCAAGACGTAAGTGATGATATGGATTTCGGTCTCAATCTAGCCAGAGAGGAATCTGTGATTGTTCCTCCAGGTAAAAAACAAACATAATTTTCAAACTTATTTGCTATAAATTTGATTTCTAAAAATATTTGATGCAGGACCAGCAGTGGGGCTGAAAAATTGGCTGAGGATAACATTTGCTCTTGAACCAGAAATCTTTGAACAAGGCCTAGAGAGGACAAAAGCATTCTACCATAGGTACTCCAGCAAGTAATATATAGGAGTTATTGCTCCCAATATAATAATTTTCTAAATTTGATCTATGAGAAATATTTTTGTTGTTTCCGTAGATAAAATGTTTGGGATTGCTGTTGGATGTCAAAGAAGTAAATTTATAATTTTTTAATTTAATTGACTGATTTTTTTAATTTTTTATAAACAGTTTTTTTCAAACATACTTTTAGAAAAAAAATATCTATTTACTTACTTCTTTTCAAAAACAATTTTCAAAATTTAAATAGTTTAAAAATATTTTTTTTTTCTAAAAAAACTTTTGTCAAATATAATGTCAAACAGACCCAAGACTATACATATTTAGTTAATTATCATATTAGTTATAAATATAATAATTAATGAATTTATATACATGTTACTATATGATTTAATTAATTTAATAGACTAAATCTATTTAAAAAAAATTTCTAATCTATAATTTTATTTATAAAGGAGCCCGTGAAAAAGTTATGGAAGAAAGTTAGTTTTTATCTATATTTTACATGGTATTTTATATATAAACTAAGTATAGATAAGTAAAATACTAAAATGCGTGTCGTTATCCCGTTGAACGATAAAAAGAAAATTACAATAAATAAAATGTAAATCCTGTCTTTGCGTTTTTGTCATTACATGAGATAGAGCTATTGTGGATTGTTGAAAGTGGTGTTTAAGGCTATGATTGTTTCCAGAAATCTTTTAGAAAATATAACCTTTTTTTATGTTTAACTGCAATATTAAAAAAATAAAAAATAATAAAAAATAATATTTTATTTATTTTATGTTAGACAAATCTTGAAAAATGATTTCTCATTCTGGAAAAATATTTTTCACAAACAAACGGAAATAACTCTTAAAATATAAGAAGTGTGCCTCCATTTAAGTGGTTTTTTTTTTTTTTTTGTTTCTTACATTGTATTTGAATTCAAGGTTTCTGATGTTCATGTAATAAATGCATTATGTGTCTCTAAGTTGGAACTAATTGTGTTGTGCTATAGAACTCAAATTACTATGTACCTCTAGTCCTTTTTTTTTAATTTTTAAATTTAAATGGCTCTGATTAGAACATTAGAGCATCTTACTCTTGAAAATGCAATTGCATAATGTGGCAATTGGATGTATATGTTGCAAGCTTGTAATATTATAAACCGCTTTTATTATTTTATAATAAATTTGAATAAAATAAATAAATTATATATTTTTTATTAATTAATGTATAATTAATAACTAACATATTTAATTAATTAATTTAATAAAATTAATATAAATAATATAAATATAATTAATATTAATTAATATCAAAATAATTAGTAATATAATTAACAATGAATTAGCGACCGCGTCAAACAAGAAATTAGTGACAGTGAATCCGGTTGTGAGAGATATCTTCAATTTTCTATGTTAGATTTTAGTTATGTTTTATAATTTTTCATGTCAAATTTTTTCTTATAAATGAATTGTTATGTGCTTCCTTTAATTTTTATTAAGTTTCATAATTATTTTTATTTATGCAATTTATTAATTTTAACATTAATTAATTTTAACAGTAAAATCCATTTTATTTGATAATAAATAAATAAAAATGTAACATTTTAAATATAAATGTAAATATAATATACTAAAATATTAAAAGGATCCTACAAATTAAAACCAATTCAAATATAAGAATAAAAGTAGTTTGAAAGTGTAATTGAAATTTTTACTTGTATGACAGTAGAGATCACAACCTGTAACTATTTGCAATTGCAGAGATAAAATATGCTTTTAGGATTGAACTTGCAACTACATAATATCTGAACATGTCTCCAATTCATTGAGCTATATCTCATTGGTTTTAGTGTGAGATCATTATTAATTAGGTGTATCTTTGGTTCGGATTCTATTAGAACATTCTCCCATCCCATTAGAATTCTGTTACTTTCGTGATAGATAAAAATGTTGTGGCAGGATAATCATTTAAGTCCTAGTTGCAGAATTTATCATGAACCAATTCAATCATATTTTATGTCTATAAAGTGACCTCAATTCACGGAAAGGAAATTCTAAACAAATGTCAAAATCTTTATTGGTTCATTGGAGGAACATGAGCATCCTATTCCAAGGTTAATTCTAACTCTTTTTAGTGTACTGTTTCCTCACTTTCTTTTCCCTAATATTCTTAAATTTTCGTGATATTTTCTCACTTGTGACCCTTTTATTGGCATTCTATCTGCAAGAAGGTATCTCCTCGTTTTTACTTCTTTATTTCTAGTCTAATTCCCTTTTCCTCTCCCCAATTATTTAAAAGGGTAAAATTAGGGTTTCGAATTATTGGATTTCAGGGCAGTGGCTGAATATCTATCCTTATATGTTCCCTGCCAGATGTCACTGGATGATCTTTATATCACAGTGGGTTGTGGGCTGGCAATGGAACTGATATTGACAATAATTGCTAGTCATGGTACCAGGTTTTCCAAATTATGAAGCTCGTTGCTCATTTAGCCATCTTGAAGTTTGCATTATGATCTTCTTCCTTATAAGGGTTGGCAGGTTGATCTTGATGTTGTTGAAGCTCTTGCTGATGAAAACACTACTGCTATTGTTATCATCAACCTTGGAAACCCATGTGGGAATGTTTTCTCCTATCAGCATTTGGACAAAGTAAACTGGTGTCTCCACTCCGATGCTTAAGTTAATACTCAGATTATGGAAATTTGTGTGTAAAATAAGCTCAACAATGAATTATTTGCTCGATAATGAATAAGGATCCTCTCTTTATAGTGCTCATATATTCCAATTCCATGTCAAAATACAGCTATCAACTTTCCCAATATAAAACTTGCTGAGTCGACATTGGAATGCCAAAATAATGCACATTTTCAGGGAATCAAATGTCGTAGATGATAGCTTAGCTATGTTGTTGGAATGACTGCTCCAAAATCATTTTATGTGCATAAATTTAGGAGATTAGATGGTAATAATTATTTGCTTCAGAAATGAAAGGGTGAAAGAGTGATGGGCTGCGTTTTGTAGACTTTATATCAATATATCTAGCTGCCTTGGATTCTTTTGGTGATGGTTATTAATTGCTGGTTGTGTTCAATTTTAGATAGTAAAGGCTGCAAAAAAGCATGGGATTTTGGTGATCGCTGATGAAGTCTAGGAACATCTCACTTTTGTGTAGGGGTGTTCGGAGGTCAGTTTGGTACTGATTAAACATAACATTCAATCTAATATACAATTTGCGAATTGAAAATTTATCAACTCAATTCAATCCACAAATATAAAAAAACTAATTCAATCCAAACCACAATTGCAAATTGGAGTGAATTGGTTTGTAGTTTAATTTTATATATTTTTTACTTTTATTTAATAATAATAATAATAATATGTTTATTTTCATTCAAAATTAAGTTACTCTATAAGTCTATATATAATTTTAATTGATAATTACGGGTTGTATGAAATTCGGATTGAAATATAAAAATTTAATCCAACCTATAAAATGTGGTTGAAAAAAATACAAACCGATCCAATCCACCACATTTATTAAACTATTATTTCATTGCGGTTTGATACAGATTGGTTTAATTTAGATGAGTTAGTTTATGAACACCCTACTTTTGGAGATAATCCATTTGTGAGATTGGCAACTTTTGGATCAATTGTCCCTATTATCACTCTTGGTTCTATATCTAAGAAATGGGTTGTCCCTGGTTGGCGACTTGGTTGGCTAGTAACTTATGATCCTATTGGCACTCTCCAAAAATCTGGGTTATTTCCTCTCTTTTTCTTACTCAAAGACTAAACAATATCATATTTTTTTTTTCTCTCACTTTCATGTGTTAATCCATTGCTCCGATTTATTCTTTGTCATAGATCCCACATTAGCCTGTTTCGAGAGTCCCTTTATAACCTCTATTAGCCGCATCACCTGGATTTTTGAGGTGCTTTACTTTAATATTTAAAATCAAATGATGTTTGTGAAATCACTTATAAATGATTTCAATGCTTATGATATAAGTCATGCATTTTCTCTCAGAATCTACGTAGGAACATACCTGCTTGCCATTTTCAGAACAGAAAGAAAACCTCATTAATTTCATGAAGAAAAATCTCTACAGTACATTAATTAATAGTATTTGAGTTGTGAAAATTAAGTGTTATTCATCGTAATTTCACTTGTGCATTGAGTGTGAGAACAATAAGATTAATTTGCGATCCAGGTACATTTACTTTCCCCTATATGCTTGATTTTCTGGTTTCTATCTCAGATTACCGAGTACATAAAGGCCTGTCTTAATATTGACTCAGATCCTGCAACCTTTATTCAGGTAGTAATTGTATCACTTATTTTTTGCTAATTGTGATTTTTTTTTCTTTAAGAAATTATATGATTGTATATTTGTTCATATCAACAGGCAACACTTCCCCAAATTCTTCATAAAACAGAAGAAGGTTCTTTTTGAAATATGTAAATTTACCTAGGCAAGGCTCTGATATCTTATATGACAGAATTAAAGAAATTCCTTGCATTACATGCCCACAAAAACCTGAAGGATCTGTTTTTGTAATGGTGAGAATTTTGTAGTTGTGTTTACACCAGCAAAAAATATCATTTTTTGGATAAATATATATCTTTTCATTAGATTGGGATAGATTACTGCGTTTGAATTTAGATTATCTAATTTTATCATTTAAGACTTTGAATTAATTTAGGATTTTATTTCTTATTGATCTATAGCCTATTTACAGCTTAATATCTGTAATTTTAATCACCAATTAACATATCAATCAATTTAATTTTCCTTTTATCACTAGTTTTAGCTTGTAGTCTTGATATATTTTATTAATCTCGTGACCTATTAATTATTGTCTTGCGATTGCTAAACAATTATCCCTAAGATAGTACTCAGTCACTTGTTACAACCCTTATAGATATTAATCTCAGGACTTTTGTCCGTCCTTGGCGAACTTTATAAATTCAATTTTTACCTTGATTCCTTAGGTTAGGCTTGGTCACAGGTTAGGTCAGCCTGTTGAACCGGCTCGATCCAATCCAGACCGAATCGTGGCCTGACTGAGAAAGACTCTGGTTTGGTCCCTTCTCCTATCAATCGGAACTGGCGGTTCTAGTTCCGATTCGAACGGTAATATTACAGTTTTTTATATAATGAAAAAACAAAAATACCCCTTATAATAGAAAAATAACAATTATATTTTATGAATATTATTTTAATTTAAATTTTTACTTTAAAAATACTAAATTCATTTCAATATTATTCATTTCCTATTTTCCTACACAATTTCATTCTCAATTTTTCTACAATTCAATATCAATTCTTTCTACATATATTTCAAATTTCTCTCTAATTATACTTTCAATTATTGTTTCTCCCTAATTTCTTTATATTTGTACTTCTACATAATCTCAATTTTTTCTTCAATTTTAATTCTCTCTAATTCTCAATTTTTCTTTAATCCTATAATTCTTTTTTCATTATCTTTTTCTACACTTATTTTTTAATATTCTTCAATTTTTTTCACAAAATTTAATCATAAATAATGGCAAGCCATATTGGAAGGGCCAATTTTTTTATGAAAATATTGTTGATTTGGAAAATTTTAATAAAAATTTGGATGAAGAAAGGAAGTTCGAAATTCTAACTGAAGAAAGCTAAAGAAATATGGGTGATGAGCAACCGGGTCCGGCGACGGCATCATTTGAAGTAAAAATTCATTTCAAAAAAATTTAAAAAAAATAATGAGTCATTTGATATTGTGTGCAATTATTGTGTACAAAAATACAAATTTAAAATTTGAGGTGGTTATGATACATTTTAAAAGCACTTGCTAAGCAAACATGTTACTCAATTTGGAATACATAAAAGACAAAGTTAAATTTTTGGGTATGCAACATCTTCTTCTTCTCAATTATTTCAATATAATGATAAAAAATAAAAAAGAATTGACAAAAATGATAAGCATGTAACATTTTTGTGAAAAGATAGATTTTATTAATTATTGTCAAAAATATATTAAATTCATCTGTTAAACGTGTACCTGGAAATATCCTTAAACGTACTTTATATAATTTATATAAAAAAATAAAAAAAGTAGCAAATTTATTTTTATGGTAACATCTACAAATAATGAAATTATGGGCTCAATTTTATCGTGAAAATGACAAAAAACCTCAAAGATTTCTAATGGATATTCCTACTCGTTGGAATTCAACATAGGAATTACTCAATGAGTCATGTGAATATAGAGAATTATTGTGCACATTTATTTCTAATAATGTACAACAAATTAATTTATATTTACAGAATTGAGATGTTTGTCAATAACTTTTAGATATTTTAAAAGTTTTTAATAATGCAACATATATTTTAAGTGGTGTTTATTATCCAACATATCATTTATTATTGTATGAATATATTAATATTGTTAATACATTTCAAAATTATATTAATGATCCTATTTTGCATGATTTTATTTGTATGATAAAAAATAAATAGTTGAATTATTTTAAATACATTCCTTTGATTAATCTTGTACGTTGTATTTTTTATTCTAGATATAAAATCAAAAAATTATTTGATTATTTGAATCTTTATTATTTATTGTTAGGTTTAGGTGACGATATTAGTGTTGAAATTATAATTAATTATGTAAAAAAAATTATCTTGTGATTTATTTATGAAATTTAGTTTGATTTATAATATTCATACAACTAATACTACTAGTAGTAGCACTGTTAGTCAAAGTTCGGGTGAATCGATAAAAATTAGAGGGAATAATCGTTTGATGCAAAAACATAAAAAAAAAACTAAGATCATCATCTGGTTCACCCAAACTTGACATTTATCTAATAACTACATTTGAGTTTAGTGACAATAGGACAGATAAAAATTTTTTAGTCCTTGATTGGTGGAATCGAAATCAAAATACTTATTCGGTACTCTCCCAAATTAAAAAAAAAATTGCAAGTCTAGTTTCAACTGTTGCGGTTGAACAAATTTTTAATGTGAGAGATAATATTTTGGATAAAACGCGATCTAGTTTAACTCTCGAATCCTTAGAAGCTCAATCTTGTATTGATGATATGACTAAAGCGACATTAAGATAACAAGAAATAGAAAAAGATCAACTAAATTCAAACCCAATTATTAATATTATAATTTTTTCAATATAAATTCAAACTTTTATAATTAAATTATTTTTTAAAATAAAAAGATTAAATTAATTAAATTTTTAGCATAGTTATAATTTTTATAATTTATTAATTTATCAAATAAATATAATCATTTCTAAATTCTAACTTATAATTTCTCCAAATCAATTTTTTTTTGTTACAACAATCTAAGTTATTGCACAAAATTATAAATTAATATTTAATAAGTTATTTTTTCTCAAAGTTTTCATTTTTTATAATATATCAGTAGTACGAATTTATAATTTACACAAATTAATAATTTTAATTTTATTTATTTATTGTATTATTAATTAAAAAAACAGTCGAACCGCCGGTTTATGAACTGGAACCAACCCCTCTCCAGTTCCAGTCCGGTCCCTATTTTTTGGGACTGCAGAACCAGCCGTGGAATCGTGGTCGGGCCTACCTTAGGTGGTTTGCATGAATTAGAAGAGATTTTTTGGCATAAACAACTTTAGTGACCACAATTGGAGTACTGCAATGCCATTAGACATAAGAAATCAACTTTGTATCATCATGTCTTATACTGTGGCTCAATTACTTGAGCTAGAAATCAATAGATTCAAAGAGTCACTAGATGCATGCTTGGAGTGGAGTTCTCCAATGGACCAATTTCTAATAGTACTGGAAAATTGGTCACATGGAAATTATTTTGGGCATACTTTTAACTTTTAAAACTCTAGAGGTCAAGCCTTCGTATCAAGAAACTCAAAAAATCAGCTATTATAGGTCGATTGGTCATTATATTGAGAGGCTCAATAATACTCTATCACCCTTATATCCTGATGGAAAATTCGGCTATAATGAGTCAATGAATTATCATAGTACTGCATGGCAAGTCAAAACCTTATGATCATATCAAGATGAAAAATTCAGCTACTATGAGCTGAGTGATCATAGTACTAAGTGGCATGTCAGTACATCCTCATATCAAGATGAAAAATTTGACTAAAGTGAGCTGAATGACCATTATACTCAGTGCAAATCAGTACCTTACCTCCATGCCAAAAGACTCAAAAAAATCTGTTATATGGATTCAATTAATTATTGTAGTGGGAAGCAACTCAACACCTTTCTCTCATACCAAGAAACTCAAAAAGTTAACTATAATGAGTCGATTGCACCATATGAGGAATTTAATGATTTTGAAGATAGCTGATATATGACCAACAAATCGATGAGGAACTGGAGGCTTTAAATGAGATATTGATGATTTGCATGCAACTCAAGAGATCAGCTATCTTAAGCCGATATACAAAGGCGAACTACAAAATTTTTTGTCTTACCCTCAGTTATGGCTACATGAATGAACTTAGACTAACTAAATCAGCCTAGAAAAAACTTTTGTCCAGGCAACTAATCATCCGATTATGAGAATTCTTAGGGACAAAATAATGGTAGACTACCAAAGATTGGTGAACCAAAAATGAAGAAATTTTTATCGACTAATCTTAGTATAAACTTATTAATCCTTCATAGAAGACCAATTTTAAGGAGAAGAATTGATTTCATCAAAATAACAAGATGAAAGCGAAGAAAACCACATCATTCACCAGTTGCATGGTCGACATGTATGTATAAATTCATATTGGCAGGAATAAACTTCAGTAAGTGAGAAAAATTTTCAAAGGCAGCGGATTATGTGTCTATATGATTCATTTGATTTTGATTTTTTTAGGAGTATCAACTTTATTTAATATCATTATAATGCTGTCATGGGAAAAGCAACTCAGCTGAAAATAATTAGATAAGGAAACCAGCCGAAGAATATTAATCTATGAAGGTCGAAAGCCAAGCTCTATGATCCCTGTTGGAAGCATAAGTGGGACAAAGTTATCTATGTCGTTGAGCCGATCAAGTCTTCTAAGTTGATCTCCAAGATTAATGTTTCGTCAAAGGGATGTTCAATATCAAAAATAAAGTTCAAACTTAAGTTAATGGCTCAAGTGAGTTCTCTCAATACCTAAGGCAAAGTGGAATACGTCATCAATACACTTGTGCCAACACACCGCAACAAAATGGTGTAGCTGAAAGAAAGAATCGGCATCTTGCAGAAGTCTGTCGAAGTATCCTACATGCAAAGAATGTACCAAAAAGGTTTTGGGCTGAAGCAATGAGGACTGCAGCCTTTGTGATTAACAAACTTCTTTAACCAAGGTTAGAATTTGTTTCTCCCTTTGAGAAATTGTGGAACATGAAACCTAGAGTTAGCTACTTTCGAGTATTTGGCTGTGTATGTTATGTATTTGTTCCTAATCATCTACGGAGCAAGTGTGACAAGAAAGCTATTAGATGTATCTTTCTAGGATACGACAGCCAAAAAAGGGGTGGAAATGTTGTGATCCAACGAGTGGAAGATGCTATACTTCATGAGATGTGGTGTTTGATGAAGCCTCTTCCTGGTGGTGTTCAGAGAATGAGTTGTTTCCAGACTCTAGAGAATTTGGAGACAAATTACAACAAAAGATGGAGGAGCATATTGTTCAAATTCAACCAAGTTCGAATGAATCAGGAGATCAAAACAGCGATGATGTCGAACAAAGAGTGACTCAGAGTCCTTAGCAAACTGTCGTGTATCAACAACCAAACGATGAAGGTGAGCCAAATGAAACTGAAGAATCAACTCTGCAATCTCAACTCCGAAGGTCAACAAGAACACGAAGACCAAATCTCAAATACATCAATGCAGCCATAATCGCAGAAGACACTATAATAGAACCTGAGACATTTGAAGAAGCATTGCAGAGTTCTGAATGGATGATGGCTATGAAAGAAGAGATTGATGCACTTGAGCAAAATCAAACTTGGGATCTGGTGTCAAAGCCAAAAAATGTGAAACCCATATCCTGTAAGTGGGTTTACAAGAGAAAGGGTCGTCCAAATGGGTCAATCGAGAGGTACAAGGAACGATTGGTAGTTTGTGGTTTCTCTCAATAGTATGGACTAGATTATGATGAAACATTTAGTCCAGTAGCGAAACTTACAACAATACGGGTTCTACTTGCACTTGCAGCCAACAAAGATTGGAATTTATGGCAGATGGATGTGAAGAATGCTTTTCTTTATGGAGAGTTGGATCGGGAAATCTACATGATCCAACCAATGGGTTTTCAGAGCCAATATCATCCTGAATATGTGTGTAAGCTTCGGAAAGCACTCTATGGATTGAAACAAGCACCCAGAGCGTGGTATGCTAAAATTGCTGAATTTCTAACATAAAGTGGTTATTCAGTAACACCCACAGATTTCAGCCTGTTTGTCAAAGCTAATGAAGGAAAGCTAGCTATTGTACTAGTATATGTGGATGACTTAATCATAACCGGTGATGATGAGTTAGAAATTCTTCAGAAGAAAGAAAATTTATCAGTTTGTTTCCAGATGAAAGAACTTGGACAACTCAAGCACTTCCTTGGTTTAGAGGTTGATCACACACAAAAAGGAATATTTATTTGTCAGCAGAAATATTCTAAAAACTTGTTGAAGAGGTTCGGAATGCTCGAATGCAAACAATTTCGACACCGATTGAACCAAATGCTAAAATGTGTGCTCATGAAGGAAAAGATTTGGAAGATGCGATGATGTATCGATAATTGGTAGAGAGTCTGATTTACTTAACCTTGACTCGTCCTGACATTTCTTATGTAGTTGGCGTGATGAGTCGGTACATGCAAAATCCAAAGAAGTCTCATTTAGAAGCAGTTCGACGAATATTGAGATATGTAAAGAGTACAAATGACTATGATCTTTTGTACAAGAAAGGTGAAGACTGCAAGTTAATTGGTTATTGCAATGCTGACTATGCAGGAGATCATGACACAAGGTACGTGTTTAAGCTTGGTTTTGGAACAATTTCTTTGTATAGCAAGAAACAACCAACGATATCATTATCAACCACTGAAGTTGAGTATCGAACAGTGGCAATGACAGCTCAAGAGAGTACATGGTTGATACAACTAATGAATAATCTACATCAATAAGTAGATTATACAGTTCCATTGTACTGTGACAATCAATCAGCAATTTGTTTGACAGAGAATCCAGTTTTTCATGCAAGAACTAAGCATGTTGAAGTGCACTATCATTTTATCAGAGAAAAAGTTCTGCAAGAAGAGATTGAGATGAAACAGATCAAGACGGATGATCAAGTTGCGGACTTGCTCACAAAAGGTCTAGGTATAGTCAAACTCAAAATGTTTCATCGACAGCTCAACATAGTACAGAGAATGAGAGTTGACATTGAGAGGGAGTGTTAAGAATCAATGTCAATATAATTTTTTCAAATATTAGGTACACCTACCATTAATTTTTTGAAAAATTAAACAAATATCAGGTACACCAATCTCCACCTAATTTGTTAAAAAATTAAGTCCATATTAGGTATACCTACCATACCAAATATTTGAACAAATGTATGGTGAAGATTTGAATAAATGTATGGTGTGGATTAAATTTTGAACCTATAAATAGGCACACTTCCAAGGTTTAAACTATCCAAGAGTGAAGACTACAAGTCTTGTGTATTTGTGAGAGTTGAGAGTTTTCTCTGTAATATTTCTAGCTTAGTGAAGTTTTTGTTGTATCTCCAATTTTTTAGTGAATTTCTTCTTTAAAATATTTAATTTAAAGTTGTGTATTCTAAATTTTTTCTCAACAGTCCTAACCTCCTAAACCTCAACACAAATTGTTCAACTGATTCGCCATGTAACTGTTGGATATGTGCAGAGTCAGCTAGAGTAACTTCTAGTTGTGTCATGAAAAATTCCATATGGAGAGTAGAGAAGAGAAAGATTTGATGGAAGAGATTGGAAAAGTTAGGAAAAGAAGGCGTAGTGGTCAATCAAAGAAGGAGAAACTCTTTTTGGTCCTTTTATTAAGTTTTTCAAGTCCTAATCCAAGTATGTCAATCTAATTTAGAGCACCTCTAACAATACACTTTATTTTAAATAACATATTTAGTAGAATAAATAGCATATTATAACATATTTAAATATAGAAAGCAAGTTTTTTTTTACAAGTCCAATATGGACTCTATATTTTTACTCTTCATTTTACTTCATCCCATACAAATTAATATTTAGCAAAAGAAAAAAATAAATGACTTTTATTATAAGAAAAAAATTCTTAAAGAAATACACCAATAAAAAAGATAGAACATGCATAGAAAGTAGAAATGTATTAATTATTATTAAAATAGAGAATAAAGTTTAACTCTCAAGATGTAGAAAATCAACTTAGTCTCTACTCTAAATTTCAAAGATATAAAGTTTATTGGAAACTTTTTTTTAAGAAATGACTCTTTAAAATAAAAAAAACATATCTTAAATAAATAGTTTGTTGAAAATACTCTTATACTTCTACTCATTCAATATGTTATAGATCTAGCTTTCATTTTTAGGTCGTTTTGTATTGATTTTTTCTTGTTTCTTTCATGGTGATTCTTAGAAGTTGATCATCTATTATATGATTGTGGAAAGATGTGGCAAAATCGAGTATGTGGTTTGGTTTTGGTTGTTTGTGCTTCCTCTCTTCTTGCTTTGCTCAAAGGATTAACTGTAGGTGTGTTTTCTTCTTTGTCTTTTGATCTCGATTTCACTTTTTAATTTCTTACCAAGCTACCTAAATATCTTTAATTTTTCATTTTTGAGCATTTTCTTTGCCATTTCCCAACTTGGCCTTCTATTTCTGGGTGCATCATTTATCTCAAATTTTATATTTCAACGGTACAACTCCAAAATTTATGGAATGTAATGTTATGTTCAAGTTTATTAGATCTATTTTCTAAGGTAATGTAATTTAATGATAGAAAAATTGTTTAACAAGATGTAACTTTAAGCTAACAAAAGAGGACATCCGGAAACTGGGTAGATTGATACTCCCACCAACCAATCTTGTAATTTCAAATACAAGAGAGCTTTTTCCAGAAAGCCACCTACGACTCTCAAAGTAATTATCTATCTCAAGGGATAATTGTCAAATTTCATATTTTTTTGAATGAGTGTTTAAATGATGCTTTTATTTTCTGTTTATAGGTGATTATGTTATTGCTTCTTAGACCTGAATATGACAATCTTGTAACTTTGAGGGGGCTTTTAGCTATTGGTATGGCATCTAAATACCCATTCCAAGTTAATAATCCTTTAGGTTGTATCTAGCTAGGCTAAGCTTCAAAATGAAAATGTATGGTAGTTTTCTGGATTTACAAATCATGAATATAGATTCATTTTTCTTTGAGAAGAAACTTGAAATACATAGCTAGATGGTTGTAGCTTGATTAGACCGTACTTTTATCTATGCCATTTGAACTAAAAACAATCATATATTGTCTATCCAAAATCAATCTAAATGTGTTTATTATTGTTGTAGCTTGATGTGAATAATTGAATATGAATGTTGGTTTTGTGAATTTGATCAGGGTTTTTCATTAGCTTCTCTATTCATGTTATTCTAGTCAAATAAATAGAAGAGGTTTATAGAGCCCACTCATGTACTTCAAAGTTAGTGAGTTAATTTGCTATGCATTATTGGTTAATTGGAAGTGCATCTTTTGGGGGATGCAGTTGATTACACAAAAAGTCGAATGTTGGAAGCATGAGAAGCTTGTTTTCATAAGAAGACTGTTGCAACATCAGTAGTCACTACCTTTTAGAATATTTTGTATTATGTCTTGAATTTAGCCTTGCATGATTGAGATATATCTTGACCCTTTAAAAAATGAAACGCCACTAACTAAAGACCCCACTTTTGCATAGAGAATGAGCACCCACTCCAATATGTTTGAAAGACAAAAAAAATTGTGGTTGGAGGCCAAACATTCTTACTATAAATAGATGAATTTGCTTGGCATAAGGCATCACAAACTTGAGAGAAATACAATTACAATAAATAATCAATTGTAAAGCAATAGAGTGGGAGTTAAGTGGTGCAAGTGAGTTAAGAGTGGGTGAGATTTGAGTGTATTGGGTTAAAAAGTTTGAGAGATTAATTTTCAATAGTCTTGTAAATCTCCTTTTTTTTTCTTAGCAAAATTTCTTCAATTGTCTTGGTACTAAAAGCCGAACCACATCAAATTTTTGTGCCTTTTTGAGCTTTTTTTTTTCCATTTTAATTTTTTTACATAACAATTAATTATTTTCTGGGGGTGTGTCAACTAATTGGTATCAGTGTTTGAATTTGGTATTAATATTTACTTATTGTATACTTTATGGTTGTCACTAATAATTGGATCCTCCACATCAGAAAATAAATTAGATTATTATTTACTCTTGAAGGTGTTATCAAAGCTTTAGCTTTAATTAATTGGGATTTCGTGATAGCAATAAGGGCGTCATCGATTACGAAATATAAGGTAGAAAATTTTAATGGTAGAAATTATTTTAATTTATGGAGAATTAAAATGCGACCTTTGTTAGTTTAAAAGACACTGAAAGGAAGGGAAAAGCTGCTAGAGACGATGTCAAAAGATG
This sequence comes from Triadica sebifera, assembly GCA_023653625.1. Lineage (NCBI taxonomy): Eukaryota > Viridiplantae > Streptophyta > Magnoliopsida > Malpighiales > Euphorbiaceae > Triadica > Triadica sebifera. The sequence continues at coordinate 5,372,924 of CM042904.1, read as the reverse complement.
ATGTAGATGACTTTTTGGAGCGAGCACATAGTGCACTCAAATTAAGTTTGTTTGATGAGGTTCTAAGAAAAGTTGCAGATGAGACTGTTGCTGAATTATGGCTTAAATTGGAATCTGTATAAATGACCAAATCTCTGACTAACCACTTATACCTGAAGCAACATTTATATACTCTCCGTATGAAACAATGCATGCCCATTCAAAATTATCTAGATAAATTCAACATAATCATTCTAGACCTGAGGAATATTGATGCAAATATTGAAGATGAAGACCAAACCATCATCCTTTTGTGCTCATTACCTCTTTCATATAATTATTTCATTGACACTATGGTGTATAAGAGAGAAAGTCTCTCATTAGAAGATGTCAAAGCGGTTTTAAAACTTGAGAGAATTGAAAAGGCGGTTGTCAAAAAATCATAATGAGAATCAGGCAGAGGGCTTGATTGTTAGAGGTTGAATAAAAGAAAAGAGATCAGATAACAAAAGAAAAATTAGATTAAAATTCATATCTAAGAAGATCATATGTCATGAATGTCACGAGATTGGACATAGCAAGAAGGATTGTCCAAAGCATAAGAACAAGGAGAAGAATAAAGTTCAAAAATCCTCTAATGTTGCAAATATTGCTAGTGAAGAGGGAGATTTTGATGTTGTTGACAATGTTTTAGCGGTGTCAACCAATAACTCATGTGATGAGTGGATTCGTGATTTAGGGTGCATTTTTCACATGTCTCCCAATAAGAACTATTTTTCCACTTACAAAGAAATAAGTGAAGGATCAGTTTTATTGGGGAATAAGACACTTGTTATTTATGGTGTGGGAATTATCAAAGTCAAGATGCATGATGGTGTTGTTATAACATTGGAAGTTTTTCATATTCCAAATTTGAAGAAAAACTTTATTTCTTTGAGTTTTCTAGATTCTTATAGCTACCGGTATTTTGTTGAAGGTGAAGTCTTGAAAGTCTCAAAGGGTGCATTTGTCATTATAAAATGAAAGATAATCAAAGGAATTTATCATCTTCAAAGAAGTCATCCTTAGTTGATTTAAATGTTGTTTTCACTCAATTGTGGCATATCCATCTAGGGCATATGAACGATAAAGGTATGACAAAGTTTAGTAAATGATTTACTCTACAACCAAAAAACTGGAAAGCTAGATTTTTATGAGCATTGTGTTTATGGAAAATAATGCAGGGTGAAGTTCAGTACAACTATTCATAGAACCAAGGGTACAGTGGATTATATTTACTTAGATATTTGGGATCCTTCTCCAATAACATAAAAAGGTAGATCACAGTATTTATTGATCTTCATTGATGGTTATTCAAGGAAGGTGTGGGTTTATTTCTTGAAACACAAAAGTGAAGTATTCACCACCTTCAAGTAGTGGAAAACCTTGATTGAGAAACTAACTAGAAGGAAGATCAAACGTTTGAGGACAGATAATGATCTAGAATACTTCTCAGGTGAATTTGATGAGTTTTTCAAAAATAAAGAATTATCAGACATGGCACTAACAGAAAAATACCACAGTAGAATAGAGTTGCAGAACATATGAATCAAACACTCTTGGAAAGAGCTCGTGCATGCTTTCATATTCTAGATTATCATATGCTTTTTGGGCTGAAGTTTTCCAAATTGCTTGCTATCTAGTAAATAGATCTACTTCAATTGCAATAGAGTTGAAGACTCCCGAGGAGGTATGGTCTGGTTCTTTTGTTAACTAGTCTAATTTAAAAGTGTTTGGTTATCTTATATTCGCCCATAAGAGAGATGATAAACTTGGGTCGAGGGCAAGAAAATGTGTATTTTTAGGTGAAAGGATATAAACTATGATATGATGATTCTAAGTCATCCAAGTTTCTCATAAGTAGGGATGTAATCTTTGATGATTCTGCTATGCTCTGTCAAAGAAAGGAGTCTGCTGATCAAAATCAGGATGCTAATAAGTAGGTAGAGTTATAAGATGAAACTATCTTTGAAGTTTCATCTTATAACTCCACCTTCATAAGAACCAAACTTGGGAGCTTGTGAAACCACCATAGGGTTAGAAGATTGTTGGATGCAAATGGATTTTCAAAAGAAAAGATGGAATCTCCCGCAGTTGAGGATGCAAGATATAATGCACGCTTAATGGCTAAAGGCTTTACTTAAAGAAAAGGTATTGACTTCAATGAAGTATTCTTGCCGGTTGTGAAACATAGTTCTATATGTGTTTTGCTCGTTATGGTTGGTCAATTTGACTTGGAGCTTGAACAACTAGATGTTAAAACAACTTTTCTATATGGTGAACCTAAAGAGAAAATCTATATGCAACAACCAGAGGGTTCCAAAGTCAATGGAAAGGAAGACCATGTTTGCCTATTAAATAAGTCATTGTATGACTTGAATCAATCTCCAAGGCAGTAGGATAAAAGGTTTGAAACATTTATGATCAAGCACTGATACTCAAGAAGTGATTATGACAACTGTGTGTATCATAGGAAGCTCTTTGATGGTTCATTTATCTATTTATTGTTATATGTTGATGACATATTAATTGCTGCTAAGAACATGTTTGAGGTCAACATTTTGAAAGATCGATTGAGAGTTGAGTTTGAGATGAAGGATTTGGGTGTCACCAAGAAGATATTAGGGATGGAGATTCAGATGAATCAAAGAGCAGAAAAAATATATTTTTCCCAAAAAAAGTATATTGAAAAGTACTTGAGGGCATGCAAGATTGTAAGTCAGTGAATACACCACTTGCAGCCCATTTCAGGCTATCATCGGAAATGTCACCAACAATGATGAAGTTAAGAAATATATGTTCAGTGTTCCTTATGTTAATATAGTTGGAAGTATTATGTATGCTATGGTATGTACTCATCCAGACATTTCACATATTGTTAGTGTTATGAGCAGATTTATGGAAAATTTTAGGAAAGCTCATTGGCAGACCATGAAATGAATTATATGCTATCTCAGAGGTACTGCAAGTATTGGATTAACATATAAAAGGGATGGTAGTAGGAGTGACAATATTGTTAGTTTTGTGGATTCAAATTATGTAAGTGATCTGGATAAAAGAAGAGCTCAAACTAGTTCTAATGTTAGTTAGAAAGCAGTTTTACAATCAACAATAGCTTTGTTGACAATAGAAATAGAGTACATGACAGTGATAGAAGCAATGAAGGAAGCATTATAGTTAAGAGGTTTGGTTGGTGATCTTGTAATAAAACAATATTCAATTGTGGTGTATTGTAACAGTAAAAGTATTATACATTTGACCAAAAATCAAATGTACCATAAAAAGACCAAACACACTGATGTTAGATATCACTTAGTGAGCAATGTCATATCTAAGGGAGTCGTTTCAGTGGTGAAAATTGGCATGGTGGATAATCATGTTGATATGATGACGAAACCCATCCCTACTATCAAGTTCAAGCATTGGTAGGACTTAATTGGTGTATGCAGTAGCTGAGAGATGCCCTTACGGGCATGGAAAAGACAATTGAAGAAATTTCAATTAGCATACAAATTTCAAGCCAAAGTGGAGATTTGTTGCATTATGTCTTGAATTTGGCCTTTACATGATTGCAAGGTGACACTTTAAAAAAATGAAAAGCCACTTACCAAATACTACACTTTTGTATGGAGAAGGAACACCCACATCAACATGTTTGAGAGCCACAAAAAAAGTGATTGGAGGACAAACATTCTTACTATAAATAGATGCATTTGCTTAGCATAAGGCATTACAAACTTGAGAAAAATACAATTGCAATAAATTAGTAATTGCAGAGCAATAGAATGGGAATTGAGCAGTGCAATTGAGTTAAGAGTGGGTGAGATTTAGGTGTATTGGGTTCAAAGGCTTGAAAGATAAATTTTAAGTGATATTGTAAATCTCCTTTTTTTTTCTTAGTGAAATTTATTTAATCATCTTGTTCGTTGACCTAAGCACTAAAACCTAACCACATTAAATTTTTTGTCTTTTTGAGTTTTTTTTTGCCATTTTATTTTTCTACATACCAATTAATTATTTCTGTGTTACAACTTAAAGTGTCAAAACTTTCATATTTGCAAGTATTTTATAATTTACAGTCATTGTCAAATCTATTATACAATCTTGATGATCAACAATAATACATATAAAAGTTGCATCATTGTTGAGAATTTTTCAATGGTATCAACAAAACATGTAAAATCGTTCAAATATATTTCAAATATGTTGACTTCAGGAATATAGTTGATAGAAGAGTTGAAACATGTTTGCAAGGATAAAACTTATTTTGTCTTTGCAAATGCTCAGATAAAGGAATGTTGTTTTTAGCTTTTATACCTATGTTAAGGATACAATATAATTGCTAATTTATTTATTTACTTTTGCATCAAGCTAATTCATTCTCCATATCGGTTGCATGATTTATATTTTTGGTGATTCTATATTGTTGTCTGCAGCATCTTCAACCAAAAGAGGAAGAAGGACAAGCAAAAGAAGGGGACGAGCTGCAACAAGCATTGGTGGTGGTAGAAGGAGCCACTCCACAAGGTCAGAAACTGTATATTTTTTTTTCAAATTCTTTTGGAGTATTAACACCAATTATATATGTTGATTAAAGATGGAGAGGGAATAATTGTTTTACACGAAAATTAAACAAGATTCAATTTAATTTAAATAGAAAATTATGGTTTATTTATAAATGAGTATAATTTTAAAATTTTTATAAACTAAATTTTTTTTATTTGATTTTAAATTAAAAAATATATAAATCTAATAAAATTGAATTAAATTAATAATAACGCACATAGATTAAGCTGGATTTAGTCCATGTGATTGACAAAAAGCTCTTTACAAAACCAAAATGATGCTCAGTCTCACTCCTGAAAATAGTTTTCTGAATTTTCTGATAAGCGTAAAACCCCAAAATGGCTTCTTTCTCCGCCGCTAGGTCCATATTTCGCTCTACCTCCTCCGCTCGAAACGCCGCAGCCCGCTTCGCGTCTAAAACCAAAGCCTCACCGGCTTCTCCCTTTCGCTCTTCCTCCAACAAGCCCTTGTGTCGACCCATTTTCAGGTCACATCGCACCTTTTTTTCCTTCTAAGATTGATCCATCAGCCTTTTTGTTTTCACTTTGTATTATAATTAAGTTTCTAATAGTGGGTTTTGTTTTTGTAATGAAAGGCGGCCTGTCGAAATGAGCTTCGTGGCGGAATCAATGATGCCATATCACATGGCTACTGCTTCGGCATTGATGATTTCAATGCTCTCCGTCTCTCCCCGTAGCTACGGTTGGCTTCTGGAAGGTACTAAAAATTGTTTCTTTTTGCTAATTGAATTGTTTGGTGTTTGGATTAAACCAAAGTTGATTGGTATATTCTTGAATTATAACTTATATCCTTGAATTATAACTTATGCATCGATGAATGTCGAACTTTAGTATATTTAAGTTCATTTTGTACTTCAAAAATCGTTGCTAAATGCGTAATTGCTTAATGGGTTGAGAAGTATTTGATGATCTTACATTTTGAAAGCAGCCACTGTCGAAAAAAAGGGGACATTTTTTACATTCAAATAAGAATTTAGGTAGTTAAGTAATGTGTGGTTATTTTGTTTGCTGTGTTTGTCAGAAGAATGGTTTTTTCTGGAGGTTCATCGACTTACCAATTAGTTTTTTTTAGTAATTTTGGTGTATAGCAGCACTTCCCATCCCCCTTAATGTTTTCGTTTGTTTAATTTTATAAAACAGAATTTGATATCCCTGGCAGAGATGTTTGTAGAATCATTGACAATTTTTATGATTATAATATGAAATAATGGGTGGTTATTTTATAGCTCTAAGTCCATTGGTGATAGGTGTTAAGCATATAGGTCTCCATAGTCAGTTTTTTTATTACTGCATTTAGAGGAAAAAAAAAAGTACACTATTCTTTTGTTCATACTCCAAAAAAAAAAAATAATAATAAGTGCATGTTCCTCTCTTTCCTGTTGTAGGACAAGATGAGACTAGATGAAGATCAGGAAGTAAAGATGGATTGGCTTGGATTTGTTTTATTTCTGAGCTTTAAAATTAAAGGAGTGGCATCATACGTAGACTAAAAGATGGACTGACTTGGATTTGTTTCATTTCTGAGCTTCGAATTAAAGGAGTGGCATCATATATAGACTAATTGAGGATAATTTATTTCAAGTAATTGTGACCTGATGCGAAATGACAGCCATGCTAGAAAATGGTTCCTGGATTTTTTGTCCCAGCAATTCATATATAGTGATGTTTGCATTGTAACGATGTGCAAGAAATTTTTCATTTAAGGGGATGTTTGTTTTCTCCTTTTGAGTCTGTCAAATGTTTGGTTTGAATCAAGTTATAGTTGTTCACATTTACTCATCTGAAGCATAATTTGAACTTTAAAGTAAGGATTAAATACAGATAATTTCAGATGATGCATGAACATTTGGATAATGTAAGACCCAAATGCTGAGTGGTCCAATCGTGCCTTTATCGAGATTGTGCCAATAGTGCAGACATTGCTGATGTGGTTCATAGATTTTCTTACAAATTGCAAATTGATGAATTGACGACATGTTTGAAATTTGTCGCCGATATGTGTGGCTATAAATTGTCCATCTATTGTGAGTCAAATGCTTAAATAGTTATTTTTTACATTTTTCTTTTTTGATCTGAGAAAAGAAACACTTTGACCATTAGAAGAGCATACTGATTATTTTTATTCAATCAGCTTGCAACGATGATGTGTGATGAATGTTCAGAGGATTCAAGCAAGTTTTAGTACAAATCTGCCTTTAGAAGTTTTGCATGAGCAGCTGCGGAGACAAGTTGGCAATTATTTAGCTTCCAGACCTAGATGAATTAGTAGGCTTTTCTTTTCCCTTCTCTAGGCATAAACAAACCACCTTTATTGTCCCTGATGTTTGAGGCTTAACATGCGTCTCTTATGTATCAGTTGAGAAGCTGTAATAAATAACATTAAATTGACCAGTATTTATGATTTGTTTCCTTTTTTGAACTTGACTATTGCTGATGTGAAAAGGACTATCAGTAAATGATACTTATATCTTATATTTAATCAGCCTGCAATGATGATGCGTGATGAGTATCCAGTGGGTTCGGGAGAAATTTTCAATTGCTTGAATCCTAAAAGAATGATCCATCCTAAATTAGGAGAGTTGAATCTGCCTATCACAAAGTTCTACCATGAAATTTTCATTTTCTTCAGTTGTATTTTTGTTTTTATTTTCTTGTTTTATTGTTGTAAATTTTGTTTGTTGTCCTGGCTAGAACCATCAAGAATTTGACTGCAAAAGAAACTTGGACTGCTCCGTTTTAGTTGGTGTCATGTGCTATATACCAGGACTTCATTAACCTTCGTGGTTGTGAATCAGTACTCTAAATGTTTGTATTTGTATATTGATATTTATCTCGAGCAATTGAGCATTTGAATTCATCAGTATCCTATTTCCTTTACATCTATTGTAAATCAGCCAAAGTGGGAAGGTCTAGAGAGAACTAGCTGTATATTGTGCAATCCTAAATCCTTCTGTTATTATACATAAGACTAATTACCATATGTGGTTATGATACAAGCTTGGCCTATATCAAACTGTTATGCTTGCTATATGTGTGTGTGTGTGAATACATAGGAAGAAAGAAATAGAGGGAGTATAAATTTTGTACAAAAACTCTATCACAGTTGTAATTTCTACTAGATATTTTTTGTGATTCTCTGCTGAATAGTTCAACAATGCTTTTGATCTCAAATAAGTCAAGGATGCACATTGTACTTGTACTAGATTTGGGGGCCTTCTGCATTTCAACCTCAAGATTTTTTTTCTTTTCTTTTACGCCATACATCTGACTTCATCTATTGTGTGCTTAGGGCTGTAATCTATTATTGGCGAGGCTGGCATGGCGAAGGGCTTTGTTGAGCTTTCCTCTAACTTGTTTGTTCTTAATCATGTAGCAATACAATTTTGTTTATCTCAACTCTTTGTTGCATCTGCCTGCTACTCTCTTGCTTTTGGGTAATAATTCCTTTTTGACAGTGGAGTTTAACTTGGGGGACCGGGAACCAAACTTAAATATTTTTATTGTAAATTTGAAATTTTATTCCATCAATGTTTTCAAAAAATATTATTCTATTAATTCATAAATATAATAAAATTATATAATGAATATGCTAAGTAATCATTACATCTAAACATAAGTAAAATTAAGGATTAAAATATCTAACCTTGAGAACTGCATTAGTTATCAGCAACCAAAACATTAAACTTGAGACAAAATATTTGTAGCATAAATGCAATTTATTTTATATAATATAACTACGCTTAGATTGATAAAATAATAAGAAAAAATACTCACCTATTTTGATACTATAGACATCTTAAATTGTAACTTTTTTCTTCATATCACTAAAATCATGAATGATTGAATCAGTATTAAAGTTTTGCGCAATTTCTTTATTAATATATGTGATCATATAATTTTCTAAATAATCATCTTCTATTTTATTATGAAGCTTTGTTTTCGCATTTTTCATAGCTTAAATATCAAGTTTAAAATGTTGTAATTGGAATCTAGAAAGCAACTTTTTTTTGTTATGAAAAGTTAAGAGGACAATTTTTTTTCTATATGCAAGCTTGCAAATATCATCGATACTAAATAATTTGTAATCATCTCAAGAATCTAAAGCTGAACAAAAGCATAAGTAATTCTACCACATCCTCAAGACAAAGCAATAAGTTCTGGAGAAAGGAGGAACTCAATTAAGAAAATAAAATATCTAAATCTATTTTGTTGTTATTATTTTTAAGTAGGGGGGCTTGGCCCCTAGATGCCCCTTTAAGTCCGCCACTGTATTTTGGTATTGGATAGATGAAATTGTATGTTTGGTCATATTCAGTGGTTAGAGGTGTTTGTTACCAGGGAATCTGATGGAAGTCATTTCTTTCTAGTTGAGCTCTGGGTCGATTAGATTTTCGAAAATTCAAAATCAAACTGCTGAATTTTGCAATTTGAACCGTTTATACTTCATGGCAGAATGAGAAGAATCTTGAGGAAATTTACTTACAATGGAATTTCAAACAAATAGCAAATTCCAAACGGTACACATTAGTTAATTTTGCAATAAATTATCTTCAATTAGGTCAATCTTGTTATTTTTTAAAAAGTTTAGTTAAATTAGTCATATGTCAAAAGTAATTTTTTGTTTTTACACAGACAAGTCAAAAGTAACTTGGTAATATAAAGTTAATTTTGGAATAAACTGAATTTTTACTAATAAATTCAAGAGATAAACTGAAATTCAATTTTCATTTAGTTTAAAAACTGATTTTTTTTAGATTTAATTAGTTATACTTCCTAAAATAAAAAATAATTATTTTTTAAATCGTAACGTGGTAGTATTTATATAAGTTTTTTACTTAAAAAAATTTACCAATACGCTAACTAATCAAATCAATAGTAATTAAAAAAACTGACAATAATCGATTCATGCGATATCATTAGTGGACTGATTAATGGATCATAAGGTATCATTTGGCCCCCATAACAAATTCAGATACTCCAACTCATTTCCAATCTGTTAACTAACAATTGCCACTGATATTCCCACACTGAGATTGAAAATTACACCTGCACCAAAATTTTGTACCATACCCAAAAGCTGTCTCTCGGTAAAACAGTACATGAACTAGTAAGGAAATAATGTCTTAGCAAATTCCCAATATTCACTTCTACTAGATACTAATCATCCTTGAACAGTAACTAATTCATACTCAACTTGGGAAAGATTGTTATTTTCTTGAACTGCAAAATCTGTGGGTTCAGTAACTTCGACGCGTCCCCATTTGTCTACTGCAAGCCTCATAGATCCTTTGAACATGTCAATCTTTGCATTACGCAGGATAACAGTGGCACCAGGACTCATAATATCAACTGCATAAAATTTGAATATTAGAACACAATTGACAGATGAGGCCTATACAATCCATGCATCGAAACGCAAACTGGAAAAATTTAGTAATCTAAAATATCACATCCACTTTGTCATGCAAAGAAACTCCACATTTTAGAGATCACATCTAATAACTCTTAGCTAGATTTACAGCCGAGTCTAAACTCCAAAAGATGAATGAGCATATTCAAAGGAAGGACAAATCAGAATTTTAACCCAAAATTAATAAACCAACCATCTCTATGATATAATCATCATTAAAGCATCAATCCAAGCTTCAAATTTTGATAAAATGAGGTCACCATCCACCAGCACAAAGTAAGATAATTAAGAATCATGAACTATGCATTTGAATTTGAGCTAAGAATAATTTAAGAATCTCAATTTTACACCAATTAATGAAACCAACCATATATGATCTAACCTTAAGCATCAATCTCTATGGAAACAAATAAAAAATATATTGCAAAAACTAGCTTGCAAAATCAATTAAATGAGGTCATCATCCACTAGCACAGATAACATAATTCAGAATCATCAACTATGCATCTGAATTTTGAGTTCAAAATAATTCTGAAAGAAAAAAAAAATATATGCCCAAAATCCCAAATAATCAAATAGAGATGACATCTAAAACAATTTTTTTTAAAAAAAAACCAAAATTATTCAATTTTTTCCATAAACCGTGTGCATAGAAAAGCTGCAATGGCATTCAGGAATAGATATTAGAAACTAGGAGTATGAAGAAGCAAATATTTTGGCTAGAAAAGGATGTTGGCAAAATCAATCATAGATGGAAAAATAATACATCTTTCATTTCTAAAGTAGAGAAAAATTATATATATATATATATATATATATATATATATATATACACCCAAACACAGACCTTCATCATTTTGCGATCATCAAGTTAGCAACCAAATATATTATATTTAAAAGACGATCAAAGAACCTTATAACTTTATATTTCATAAGACGGAACCGCAAATAAATAGAGTAACAAGCGATACCTTGCTCATTGCGGGCGGTGAAGATAATAGAGCCAGTCTCGTCACCGACAAGGCACTCGGAAATACGGGCAAGGCGGGCAGACAGGGACATCGGTGCACGGCGGGGCTTCGGAACAGGAACAGGAACAGGCTTAGAATTGACTACCTTGACTGTGAGATTATGGCCGCTGGTGCCTGGTTTGAGTTCTTCTACCTTCACGAAGACGGGCTTTCTCTTTTCTGCTGTGGCCATTATCGAGATCGAGAGAGTGATGTTGAACCCTAGCAGCCCTAATCTCAGAGAATAGGAAATGAAAGAAAATTGGGGTTAGGGTTTTTGATTAATTTGGGGGTTGGTTCCGTTTGGATTCATGGGGATTGTTAGGGTGGTAGCGGGTGTATAAGGACTTTGGCGGACCGTCGGGCTGATTTGATCACAAGAAGTTCAAAGAAGATGGAGTGGGACCATACTATTTTTTTTTTTTTCTCAATGGACCATAGTTGACTCAAACAAATCATTTTAAGAACCACATTTATTTTCATGAAATATATAATTTTTTTTGGAAATACAATCTGATAATAATTATTATGTTATTTTTGAAATCAAATTCCAATCTTACTGAAATTTAATTTTTTTTAAAATACAACTAAGTTTAGTATTTATAGATGCGAGATTAATCAATTTAAAATTCTAATTTTAAAAAATATAATATAATCAAATTATAATAATTTTATAAGAAGTCATTTAATTGAACCAAAACTAAAAAAAATTATAAACACTATATAATATCAAGTTACAAAGTTCAAAAAAATCAAGTTATGAAAATTCTATAGATTTTAAAAATAAACAAATTTATTTGAATTATTATTTAATTTAAAATATATATATATATATATATATATAATTATTCATTTTTTAATTCATTTTTAGTTATTATCTTACCCAAAATATATTCTCAAATTATAATCTAAGGTGAAGTTTAAGAAATATTTAGTGATTAAGCCCCTTGACACATAAGAAATACAGCTTTTTTTTTTTTTTCAAACTAGGATATATGCTTTTTATTTCTCGACAAGTTCATTAATTAAAAGTGTATATGACAATTTATTTCAAATTTTCACTAATTATCTTGTGGTTTAATAATAATTATATATAAAATCCTTTTAGAATTTTTAGTGAAATTCATTTTTTTAAAATGACTTAAATTGTTAATTCAATTTTGAAGTAAAAACAATTTAATCCTTAATAAGGTTATAAATTATTCAAGATCTTGATTAATAATAACAATATATATATATATATATATATATATATATATATATATATATATATATATATTGGTGCTTGAATTCTATGAATTTATGTATTTAAACTAAATATTTATTCAATTGACTTATTTAAATATAGATTTTAAATTAATTTAATTTTAAAATTTTATTTAATTAACTATTATTTATTAGATAATAGATTTTTCATAATCAAGGACTAATTATAAATGTACTCAATTGACACCTTAAATATCAAAAATATATATTAATTAAGGACTAAATTATTATCATTAAAAAGTCGATTGAATAAATTTAACCAGTTAAAAAATAAAATAGTACAAAATTTATATTTTTAGTAGTCAGCTAAATAAAATTTAAAAAAAATTAATTGTACAAATTATTGAAATTCAAAGGAAGAATATCTAATCTTATTTCCTAATAATATTAAGTTGTTAATAATAAACATGGTTACTTTTTCAACTAGAAATCTGATTTAGTATGCTAAAATAGTACGAAGGTCGTGGCCCAACCGCCACAGCCGTTTTCCGTTCCGATTTGGCAGAGTCTCCGACGGAAACCGTTGCAATTAAACTTCTTCTCTTTCGGCTTCGGTGGTATGCTGCTCTCTATGGTTTATCATTTATTGCTCATATATGTATATCGGGTCTCGCATAGTTTCATCACTGAGTAAGCGCTATTCTTGAGGTCTTGATTTTTTTTGTAATTAAAAGCCCTGGATTTTCTGTTTTAGATACTGAAATTGCCGTAGCACTTATCTTCGATTCTAACCACAGGCTGTAATGGCTTCCCTCTTCAAGGTTATGGTCTATTCAAAGCCCTAACTGATTAGATTTTTCATTGTTTGAAGGAATTTGATAAAAAGTTCACATCTTTTTCTTCTCCCTCTTTCCTTTTCCCATGGCAGGACCCATCCAAGATTTCTGCCTATCGGGATAGAAAGTTTCCTGGAACCCAAGAGGAATTTGAACACGCTCTTCATACCTCGACGACTGTTTACATAGGGAACATGTCCTTCTACACTACGGAAGAGCAAATTTATGAGCTTTTCTCTCGAGCTGGAGAAATTAAGAAGATTATTATGGGATTGGATAAGAACTCGAAAACCCCTTGTGGGTTCTGCTTTGTTCTGTAAGTTTGTTGTTGGCTGCAGTTGTTTATTGACCATGACCTTGACTAGTTTTTATGATTGGGTACTTTGTTTATGTGTCTATCAGGTACTATTCTAGAGAAGATACTGAGGATGCAGTGAAATATATCAGTGGGACAATTCTTGATGATCGTCCAATTCGTGTTGATTTTGATTGGGGATTTCAGGAAGGAAGACAATGGGGCCGTGGTAGAAGTGGTGGGCAGGTGAGTTTGCTATAACTGCTATCTATTATACCTGGATATTCTCTAATTTTATTTTTCCCGTCTCAGGTTAGAGATGAATATCGTACAGACTATGATCCTGATATCCATTTGCTACATTATTATAATTTATTTCATTGTTTCTGTTATTTTCTCACAATATGGTCCAGTTGAAATTTTAATTGTAGTTATTACTATGAAAATAAACACTTTAATTTGAGCCATTTTCTTCTAGCAATTTAACTGGGTTTTCCTAGCATTGGACTAGGAATTATGACCTATTGGCTCGTTGAGCAATAAGTTATCTGGCAAATCGCTTCTCTTTATCACAGTTCTTAACATAGTTTTGCTTCCATTTCATGTTGTGCATAACTTTTGACTGGATCATCTAGCTCTTTCAGGATAGTCCAAGTTCAGATTGCCTTTTCTTTGAAAGCTCATTTAAGTATTTAACTCCTGCAGTGGAGGAGTCCATGATCAAATTACGTTGGTCAAATTGATTGCTGTAGACTTAACATTTCAGTTTAGCATAGTTAGCTGCAATAACTGGTCATTTTTATAAAATGCCCGATTCAAGTTGTTTTTTAATGTCTCCTTAACAAGTTATACGCAGAGGTGGTTATGGGAAATTGGTTCAGCGAGAGCTGGAGCAAAGACAACTTGTGGATTATGGAGCTGGATCATTGGGCAGTTTTCATCCAGTTATGCCCCCTCATTGTAAGTTGTTCAGAGTTGGTTCTTAAAGATCTCTTTCTGAAGCTGCAACTAAATTCGTAAATTTTCTTGTTATTTGCTGGAATTATTCCCTTCTACGGTAATATTGTTTGAACTTTCTCTGGGTAGACCTGGCAGGGCATGACCCAACTGGCTAATATTGGGCCCAAAATTTAAAGCTTAGGTCAAACCTTGTGGGAGCTTCTAATATGATAAAGTTATTTACAACAGAGTTTGGATAAATGCCAACTGATGGGTTTATTTATGCAGGTGTAATATATTATTATCATATAATATTATGAGGCCAAAACAATTGATTTTAAATTTTCTAGGACGGAGTGTCCATTGGGCCTTAAAAATTTAGGTTTACATTAATTACATTCTTACCCAAACTATACGCAAAATATTTAGGCAGGTTAGGTTACTATGAACCGTTCCGAAATGTTGTTGGTGATTATAAGTTTAGGCATGGGGAATGCAATAGTCAGGCTGAGATGTGAATGGCAGTCTGCTGAAGTCTAAGCATCTTGAAATGTGATTACTTGTAATCTTGTGAATCGCAAAATCATTGTGGGAGTTTAGTTGTACATAGATGAGAGGTTTACTCATATAGGCATGGCAAGCTTTGCTGTTTTTATTAATTTTTTCCCAGTTTATTGTCTCTCGGGAGTAATTGCATAGTTGGAAAGTATACATGAAAAAAGGGACACGGCATACAGGATGTCAAATAATAATGAGAACGCAGTGTATCTGCTTTACAGGTTCTCAATTTACTCGTGCATATGAAATTCTAATTTTAGACTTCACTTAGCTGTCTTATAGGATATAGATTTACTGCAGTCCTGAGTTCATAACACCCATCTGAAGTTTGAAAACTAAGAATTATTTGCTTGAATGTCCATGCTGATAAATGGTTTTTAAAAGTGACTGCTGGATGCTGACTGATGGCTGTTTTGCGTGTGTATATTCTTTAAGTTTGCAGTTATTTCTTTCTTTGCATATTCTGTCTTTGATATTGTCTTGTCATTTGCCCAAAATTGATAGTATACCATACACAAGCTTTTCTGCATCAATGTACTCTGACATTATGTTCCTGTAGATGGCAGACATGGTGGAAACCATGGTCATGGTGGTTATCATCGGCACAGTAGAGGTACTAACTCTTTTTTATTACTTTTCAATTGCCTCGGTGTGTATATTTTAAGGGTTTTGATTCCGTGTAATTCCTTTTCTTTGATTTTATTAGCATGGGAATTTTTTAGTTGAAACTTCTTTTCAAATTGCCATGCTTACAATTGATTGGCGTTTTATGGTAATAAAGATCTTGAACTGATATGAGTTTATCGGAGAGCAGATTATCACCGGAAGCGGCACCGAGATGATGACCGTCACACACAGGAGTCTTCAAGGAGAAACCCTGATCATGAATCAAGAAGAAACTCTGATCCTGATTCTCGACCGGTAAACATTGAATTTTTAATGGTTTTTTTCTCCTTTAACAATGTTTCGCTATGCTCCTCCTTCCTCTCCAAAGGAGAGTTTGGACTGCTGAAAAAGAGAGCTGATAGCCAATATCCAATTTGAAGAATCCAAAGTTTTCAATGTGCTTTCTTCTTGCCTTGTCATTTTCTCTAGTACGTTTCCATTTGGTCTCCTAATTCAGTGCTGCTTTTGATGTAACAGGAGAAGAATCCACGTTTCCGGGAGAGTGGAGATTCTGATGAGGAGGAGGAAGAGGAAGATGATCGAAAGCAACGATCTTAGCAAATTTATTTCTTTATTCGGAATTAGGGAGTTAAATTTTTCTTGTATTTCAAACTTATTTTCATGCTATGATGCAGCAGACAGTTTCTTTTCTTTTTGGTTTAAGTTAAGCTTTTGCAGATATCCATCAATCAAAATTGTTGTTATTATGTTATTATTTGTGTTTGGAATGGTAGAAAAAGTATTTTCTTTTAATAAATAGAACAAAAGGTAATTATTTTAGGTTGTTTGTTTACTGGCAGAAAGAAGTTGATAGTTGGTAACTAATAGCTGATGATTGATAACTAATAGTTGATAGTTGAAGATTGATTAATACTTATTTGATAAAAATAATTAAGTTGTTAAATACAAATATTATTTATTTAATTTAAGATATTTTTTATAATAAATAAAAAAAATAAAAATTATAATATATTATTTATTTTAATGATAATAATAATAATAATTAATGAATAGAAAACTTAAAAAAAAAAGTATATGATATAAAAGTAATTAAATAAAAAATATATTTTTTATTTTTTATTTTTTATATAAGTATTATTTAGTGCTGTTATGAATTAGTTAGGTAATAAAAAAAGCTATCTAACCGAACCAAATATTCCTAATGTATGACTCATTTTACAATTGGATTTATATCGTTATATTAACTCACGAAATGTTAATGTGGCATTTAATTGTGATGCCCACTAGTGCTGATGCAGGTCTGCATCTACTTGCACATTGCAGTTTCTGCGGGTTTGATAGATCATAACACATCCGTCCCTAATATTTTTTGATCTTGTGATTTTAAAAAGGTTTGAAACTATATATATATATATATATATATATATATATATATAATTTAAAAAAAAATGTGGCAGCATTAGGGTCATGGCAACCCTACCAAAATTTTTCCAAAATAATCTTTTTCATACTTTTCCATATCTTAACAAATCTAAATCATACTTTAATAATTTTTAAATGATGAATAAAGAAATTGATCAAAGGACAAAAACAATTTTTTTTTTTCAATGAAAGAAGCCATACACGGGTGAGGAGTGGAAGAGAAGGAAAAGAGAGAAAAAAGGGAGAGAAAAAGAGAAAAAAGAAAAGAGGAGGATAAAATTTTATTGCTAGCAATTTGAGCATATATTTTCTAGAATTATTATCATAAATTACATGAATTGTAATTTATTATTTCAGTGATCAATCTATTATAAAAAAAATGTAATTTTTCATCTATAGTTAGTCATTTATTTGATTGATTTATTTATTTATTTGATCATTTATTATTATTAATACTACTACTTGTATTATTATTATTATTATTATTATTATTATTATTATTATTATTATTATTTGTGAATTATGCATTTTAGTTGTTATTTTATTGTAATATGATAAAAATGTGTTGATATTATGGAATACTTCTTTAAAAATAATAATAAAATAAAAATGTATATAATAAGACAACTTTAGAAAAATTTATAAATTTATAATAACCTTTTTTATGGATCAATACATAATATTGGATATTAAATAAATATTTATAAAAATATCCAAGTAAAAATTAACATAAACCAAACTAATAATAAAAATGAAAGCAATATAACAATTAATAATTTAGTTCAATAAAATCATACTTTCTTTCATTGGCAAGACAAATGAAGGATAATTTTAAAAATGAAATTTTTTAAGTGTTTTTATTGCATTCATGGATCTTTATATATATATATATATCATTAAAATCACAAAAATATAATATGGTGTTTTACTCTCCATGTGTACTAATAAAAAGTTAAGGTTGACTTGAATATGTTAAAATTTATGGATATAAAATAAAAACTTAAAGTGAAGTAAGATTTTTTATTTTGCTCCTATATAAACAATAAGTATATAAAATGAATTATATAGTTAAAACTCTTTCTTTTATTATTATTATTATTATTATTATTATTATTATTATTATTATTATTATTATTATTATTATTATTATTCAGGATTTGAGTATGATAAAATTTATAAAAAATTAAATAATATTAATTTTAAAAAAATAATAAATTATATTCAAACTACGTGGACTTTGATTCCTTAAATGAGTACATAGACACTCAATTTGAATTAAGTTCAATTTTTATAACATTTTAAGTTACATCCGTAATTAGAGGTAAAAACTCATTTTTTTTAAAAAAAATAAAAATTTAAGATAATAATATATTTATTTTATGTATATCCAAGAATTGGATATTGATAATTTAATAAATGAATAGAATATATAACAGTCGAATTAATAAATATATTTATTTTTCACAATGTAGATCTTTAAGTTATATTATTATAATGCATCACTAAAATATGCATACAAATAAAAACAAGAATCAAAATAATAAATCATAACAAAATTAGATGAAATATTCAAGATTTGAGTATGATAAAATTTATAAAAAATCAAATAATATTAATTTTAAAAAATTAAAAAATTATATTCAAACTACGCGGATTTTGATTCATTAAATGGGTACGTAGACACTCAATTTGAGTATTTTTATAACATTTTAAGTTACATCCAGGATTTGGAGGAAAAACTCATTTTCTTAAAAAAAATAAAAATTTAAGATAATAATGTATTTTTTTTATGTATACCCTAAAATTTGATATAGATAAGATAATAAATGAATAAAATATATAACAGTCGAATTAATAAATATATTTATTTTTCATAATGTAGATTTTAAGTTATATTACTTTTATCTAGGAATTGAAGAATACATCACTAAAATATGCATACAAATAAAAACAATAATCAAAATAATAATCATAACAAAGTTAGATGAATTGGGGTGCTAATACCTTCCTCATTCATTTGACCTATAAATCCTTACTCTGTGACGTAAATCATAATTAATGGAAACCAATCGATCCAACAATTCCGATTGGCGGCGATTCATTTTAAAATTTTTATAAAAAATCTATAATCTAAATAGGTATAGTTGGTCATTCCACGTCGTACCGAAAATCTCTTACATTTTCCATGTGCAACAGCTTGACGACTCCACGGGGGACTTTCTTCTTAATAAAAATGGATCTAACTAATATTGGTAAATTATTATTGTTATGTATTTATTTGTATGTTTGTTATCATTGATTGATTAGGAAAGGTAAGTGTTCTCACACACAATGTACACTATCACATACACACACTTAAAGATCATGCATCGATCTACCACCTTTATTAGGATTAAGATGAGAACCAAGTAGGGATGCCTCCATGGAAAATCTTGTAGGGCTCATGAAAAGTTCTCACTTAAGCTGTCTTTTGGTTAGATTTTGATCAAAAGAACCTTCACTAATCTAGGTATTAGATGACAACGAATTGGTCATGGCTTGAGAACCCTAAACCATTTTATCTTTGTCCACCTTGTTAGTTTAGAACCTAAATTCACAATAAAGAATCTAATAGTCATCTTGATCATTCAAATCACCCTTAAGGAACCTCAAATTAGGTACACAAGGGAACACTCTCTTTCATAATTTAATATTCTCATGATTCTATTAGAGTTATTTTTCTTATTTAATTTTCCTTTCTATTTCTATAATCTAATTGGTCTTGTTTGTTCTGTATATACATAAAATGTCACAAACTTTTAGGCAAAAGGCTTCTTAGTGAAAATGGAGAATGTCATGCCAGTACTTGGACTTGAGAATGCAGTAGGAAACCTACCTCTAGAGTTAGGTTTCCTTGTTCTGCAAGAAACTATGGTCTTACGAGATGCTGAAATGATTAGGAATTATCAATCACTCCTGCTACACCAGTATGGGATTCATGATACTCCTATAAAGTTCTTGGATTGGCATCCAATGTGTCCATTTCTGAACTGTTTTTATGTCTTTAGTGAGGATATTGTGACATTTCCCAAGGAAACATATTGCCTTTTGTTGTATTTGGCTAAATGTTATAAGATTGGATTCATTGTGCACAAAGAATGGTTATCCACTTGTTTTAATCGATGGAATGCATGGCCGGATCAACGCTCCTATTTCTATAAGTGGTTGTCACTCTTTATGAGCAATGATGAATAAGAAGATCAATGAACATTTGGAAATGTGAAATGCAGCAATGACAAGCCACTATTATCCACAAATAGATATATAGAGGTATCACAGAGATAATCCTATGATTGATCCAATCAAGAACCCGATGACATGGCAAGAGATCAAGCGGGCACTTTGCCACCTTAATAATGTTCCTGTGCAAGTGGTACCTCAAGCCTTACTTGAGTCAATATCTTATCACTATGATGGGCGCATCAAGATAAAGCTGTCTAATCTGCCTTTTTATACAATCAACACATATCGCATGGTGGCTCATGAATTTTACAGTAGGCCTGTGATAATGCAAGTGGAAAATGAAGCAGTCTTATTAATCCGTTTCCATGAAAAATGGCTTTCCAATGGTGTAACAAAAATGAGAATGTCTTTGGTTAGGAAATGATTGTAACGAAAGAAACCATTGCTCTAGTAGAGTTTGTCTAAGAAAGTTACTTTTTGTACTTAGACAATCATTGGTCTCTTTCTTTAGAAAGTAGAAAGGTAGTGGAAAATGGATGAACTTATAAGACGGTTTGTCTCAAGATTTTTTTTGTAATTAGACAAACAATGTGAAATCCTTGTTGAATTAGGTTGTAATTTGATATTCCCATTATTAATGAAAGAAATATTTTTGCAAAAAAGTGTTTGTGATAATCATCATATTGCATTTACAATAGTTAACATTCCATCATTACATTAACATGTTTGATTTCTTTGCTCATGCAGTGTTGCTTAATTGAAAAATGTTGTTTATTGATCTCCTACCAATCTACTGTCATGGAAAATCATCCAGTCCAACTCACTATTGATAAAGAACATGATGTGCTAGTAGAATTTGAGCTCAAACAAAAATATAAAGGTGATAGTCTGCCATTGGGGATCAATTTGAAGCTTCCGAAAATCATAACAATAGATTTTCAGTAGAATGACTACAATGCAATTAAACAAGTATGGGAAGGATTATCTCCACAAAGACGTGCAAATTTCATAAGAAATTTTGGGTGAATTGTTTTCACTAATGTGCATTTATACATTGCCTTTTTTGTTAAAAGCCATAATATGTTTTTGGGATCCAAGTTAAAGATGTTTCAACTTTGGAAAGATAGATTTAATTCCAACGATAGAAGGCATCATGTCATGTTGAATACACCAATAATTTCAGAGAATAAGCCATATGTTCATATAAAAGTGAAGTTGGCAGGAAACAATCAGCCAAAATCATGAATCTTAAGGCAAACCAGATAGCAGAATGGGAAGACGAGGAATCAAAAACTTGTTTGAATTTGTAAACATTAATAGTCATCTAGAGAATGGTTTGGAAGTTTTGGCATTAGTCATCTATGGAGCAGTTTTTTTTCCAAAAAATATGGGGTACATAGATGATAAGGTAATTACCTTTTTCACAAAGGTATTATGAGGAGCTGATCTTGCTATGGGTATATTGGCTGAGACGTTCAGAACCCTCAATATGAGCAGAAAATAAGAAAGGGTAGATTTGTTGCTTGTGCACCCTTATTGAACATGTGGATGGTAAATCATTTAAATTGCCCAAAACATTTTAATTTTCCAAGTTTGAAGTATTCACCGAGCTACTACAAACTTGGTAACTATAGAATATGGCAAGGTTGAATGGCCTAGAAGGGGACCATCTAAGAAAGAGTGGCTGAGATTTTTTCATAGTTTGCAAGAAACAAATGTTTATTGGTTGGCACCATGGAAAATAAGGAATGATATGATATACATATGTGGGAAATTTGCTTGGGTACCCTTTATTGGACCTTAGGGAGGAATGATTTATACTCCGAGTATGGTAAGAAGGCAGTTAGGGTCAAGGCAATTTATTCTGCACACGGCAGAGGTATCAGAATCAGAATTTGTATATGGTGAAGAACATGTCATGACTAAAGTATGGGAGATTATTGTTGCATAGGAAAAGGCTAGAGCTATAAAGAGTGGAGCATATACTGATATAGTGACTCATGATTATCTTGGTTGGCATATGAAAAGATGCAAAGGTTTTATCCCTCCCATAGTAAAAATGCTCGAAGAGTCTTCATCAAGCTTGCAACCTGAAGCCTTAAAGGGCATCGATAAAGAGATGACTAAACTAGTAAAAGATGATATAGTTGTTTGGATCTGAAGCACAACTCAAGCTAAAGAGAAAGCTTTTGTACTATGGAAAGAGAATGATGAGTTGAAATAAGTCGAGAAACTCAAAATGGAATTAGAACAATATAAATCTAATAAAAGGAAAATATAAACCACAATAGAATTTTTGGTAACAAAAACATTAGATCAACAAAATAGACTTGAAGGTTAAGAGCAAACAGTTAGCATTTACTAGCAAGAAGCTTTTTGAATAAAAGAAATTTGTGATAATCTACAAATAGAAAGGGATCAGTTGCTCAATCAGTTGACTGAATGTCGCGAGAATCTCTAGTATTATCAAGACAATTTTACTCGGGTATGCACAGAGATTGATCAAGTTACAAGTAAACTGAGGTGGATGGCTAAGAGAGCTCATGGGATGGCAAAGAAAGTGGAATCCTTGAAGGAAAACTATATACCTTTGGTCATCATGGGCAATGCCTGCAGTGGTTTTTAGAGACAATTTACTGTGATTTGGCTTATTATGGAGATTTCAAGTAGATTATGATAGAAATCAAATCAATCTTTTTATTTTGCAACATTGTATTAACATTTAGGCACTTTATCATGCTTGCATGTATTTTGTGACAGGATTTGATCTTGTGTTATTTTATGCATTTTGTTTTATGTATTAAAATTTGGTTTGAGAATGTTTTTATCGAATTAATCAATGAAGTAATTTAAGTTTTCTTCATAAAATGCATGATCTAATACATCATTTTAAATCAAGATATCAAAATAGCATTTCACCCCAAGAAACAATATTACTCAACCTATTCTTACAGGACTCATTTAAGGGTAAGAAATATAGAAAGTTAAGTGCAAGAAGAGCTTAGGTAAGAATTTAATTGGCTAAAAGAGTAATTAAGTGAAATGCATGGTGAATGGAAAAAGTAGATGACTAAAATTTTAGAATTCATTAAAGGAAAAAACTTGCTAGAAAGTGTGTTGGCTCCAAATGTGAATTATTCATCGATAGTTACTCAAAGAACTCCTTCATTTCCCTTCGGATTTATGCCTCCACCTAAAACATAAGATGCTTACGCAATGGAATAGCAAATAGGAGTGTCAGATTTAGATGATCCAAAAATCCAAGCTAACATTAGGAATCCTGTCGATGAACCTGTTTTGACAAAAGATTGAATTGATAGAAGAAAGATTAAAAGCAATTGAAGGAACTCATATTTATGGAATGACAGATGCCACATAATTATGTCTAGTTCTTGATGTGATTATCCCACCTAAATTTAAAACTCCTAAATTTGAAAAATATAATGGCTTCACATGCCGCAAAGTCATTTAACAATGTATTGTAGCAAAATGGTAGCACTCATTAGTAATGAAAAATTACTAATCCATATATTTCAGGAGAGTTTAACAGGGCTTGCACTTAAGTGGTATATGCAATTGAAGTGTTCCCATATTCAAAAATGGAAAGATTAGCAGATAAATTTTTAAAACAGTACAAACGTAATATGGACATGGCTCATAGTCGAGATGATCTTAGGGCAATGGAGAAGAAGTGTGAAAATACTTTTAAAGAATATGCTCAAAGATGGAGAGATAAAGTGACATAAGTACTACCCCACTTGACAAAGAAAGAGATTATTTCCAATTTTTTCGACACCTTGGAGGCACCATATTATAACATGTTGTTGGCAAATACCACAACAAATTTCTCAGACCTGGTATTGGCAAGAGAAAGAATTGAACAGAGCATAAAAAGAGGATAAAAAAACTGAGGTCAATAGCTCAAAAAGACAATACGCAGGCAAAAAGAAAGAAAGAAAAACTCATATGGTGAAAGAGGATATACCCCGATTTCTCATGTACACACTAATCCTCACTATTACTCCTCACAAACACCATATATTGCTAAGGTGGCATCAGGAGTTTATCCACATCAAACTCATGCTCCTTAACAAGTAAATAGTTATCCCAATACAAGTTCACCTACCTAATTAGCAAACAATAGAAATATGTTTGGAAACAATAATAATCAACAGGAAAGTTGCCCAAGGGAAAGAAATATGGAACAATTTGATCCAATTACTATATCATATACTGAGTTTTTACCCCAACTCATTCAAAGTTACCAAGTATGTCAAATGCCAATTGAACTTATGAATCCACCAAATCCTAAATGGTATGATCCAAATGCAAAATGTGACTATAACGCTAGAGCAATTGGACATTCTACGGAAAATTGTATAGCATTTAAGATAAAGGTGCAAACTCTCATAAAGGTGGGATGGTTAAAATTTGACCAAGGAGTAAATAATCCTTTACCAAATCATGATAGGGGAAAATTCAATGCGACTTTTTTAGTGTGTGAAGGGGAATGCAAGATTAATGAGAAGGAAATTCTCATGTCAAGACAACGAATTTTTCATATATTATACAAGGCAGGCATGATAGAGGTTCAAACCATTGAAAATAAGGAAAATAAGATTAAAGGTGGTTTAATTTGTGAATATCATTTTGATACAACTAATCACTTGATAGATGAATGCTACTAATTCAAGCAAAAAGTGCAAGAATTAATGGATGCTAAGATCATAATTTTTAGCAGTAAAAAAGAAAGAGTTGATTGGGTAAATGTCATTAATGATGGATACTTTTAAGCTCCTATAACAGCAACACCTCTGACTATATGTTGTCCAAAGAAACCAATGCCTTTTTCTTCTTTATCTTCTTTTTATGTCACTAAACTGTTAATTAAGGTACCAATTCCTTTTGAGTACAAAGACTCTAAAAAGTACCATGGAAATATGGAAATATTATTCATGCTCAGGATTCGATCCCATCTCAAAATAGTGTGATCACAAATGTAGTGGAAAATATATCTAAAGTAGGAGGAATGACTCGTAATGGAAGATGTTATACTCCAAAAGAAGTTGAAAGGCGACAAACTGAAGAATTGGAAAAGCGGAGAAAATGTAAGGTTAAAGAAAGAGAATTCTTAAAGAAACTCAAGTTGATGAACCTCGAATGGTTATTTCACAAGAATTCCAACATGAAATCAATAAGCTTGTATCTGAAGAAGAAGTATGTGAATTCTTAAAGTTAATTAAGCAAAGTGAGTACAAGATAATTGAACAACTGAATAAAACACCAGCTCACATTTCACTGTTATCCTTGATATTAACTTCTGAACCCCATAAAATAGTACTTTTGAAGATGTTGAATCAAGCCTACGTATGTCATGATATTTCAGTTGAAAATTGGAATAGTGTGATTAGAAATGTCATAGCAACAAACTGTATATCTTTCACTGATGATGGAATTCTCTCTAAAGGGACGGGGCATATCAAGGCATTGCATATTTCAGCCAAATGCAAATACTATTCCATTGTTTGTGTATTATTTGATAATGGATCATCCTTAAACATCAAGTCTAAATCCACTTTGGCAAAGTTACCAATTGATGTGACATATATACGACCAAGTACTATGGTGGTTCGGGCATTCGATGGAACGAGGAGGGAAGTAATTGGAGATATTGAGATACTTATCCAAGTGGGACAAATCACATTTGATATCAAATTTCAAGTTATGGATTTTGTTCTTGCATATAACTTTCTACTAGGGAGACCTTGGATTCATTCGGCTGGCATTGTACCTTTCTCTCAACATCAAAAAATCAAGTTCATTATTGATGGGAAAATGATCAAAGTTCCAAGAGAAAAAAGATTTTCTTATTACAAAACCAATGACAACCCCTTATATTGAAGCTGCAGAGGAAGCTCTAGAAAGTTCTTTTCAATCTTTTGATGTGGTGAATGTTTCTTATGTGAGCGAGGGTTCAAAGGTTCCATTGCCTAAGCCGTCAGCTGCATCTAATATGGTTGCAAAAGAAATGATGAAAAAGAAATATTATCCATACATGGGGTTTGGAAGAGATAATCAAGGGATAAATCAATTCATTGAACCTCTCATCAACGAAAGTATAGCTAGTTTAGGTTATAAAGTATCTAAGGTGGATAGAAAAAGGGCATAAATGGAAAAAAGAGAAAAAAGATTGACCAAATTGGAAAATAGAGAAGTTGTTGAGAATATGGTCATTCCACCTTTAATGCGAACATTCAGAAGTGTTGGTTTGTTTCTTCTAGGTCAAAAAGTGTTGGGTGAAAATTTAGTTGATGATTTATCAATAGCGACCATAATAAAAGAAGGATCAAGTGCAGAAACTGAAGAGTGGTTTTGACCCTTTATAGCAAACAATGATTTGGATAATTGGAAGGTTTACCAACTTCCAATTCTAGGTTCAAAGTAATTTTTCCTTTGACTCTGCTCAATGTCTAAGGAAGAATGAAAATGAATGTCTGTTTTCAATAATTTCAAAGATTTTAGTAATTTAATAAATGCATATTTCTTCTCTATATTTCTCTTCATTCCATCAGCTGTATTTTCTTTTGCTTGTCTTTTCCTTCCTTCTTTTATTTATTTTGTATTATGCTTAGGGAATGCAATGATGATCAAGAATTTGACAATGATAACAATCAAAAGTTTGATTTTGACAATCCAATATTTGAAATAGACTTAGGTGAAAAGGAAATTGAAGAAATGCCTCTTGAATTTGTAAAAGAAACGGAAAAAGGGACAAACATTTTAGAAATAAAGGATCTTATGGAAGTTATAAATTTGGGCACATAAGAGAATAGAAAGGAAGTAAAGATTAGTGGGAACTTGACCTCACAAATGCGTGAGAGAATAATCAATTTATTAAAAGAATTTAGTGACAATTTTGCTTGGTCATATCAATATATGCATGAACTAAATACTAACATAGTAACATATAAATTGCCACTGAAACCAGAATGCAAACCTGTGAAAAAAAAATTGAGAAAAATGAAGGCAGATACTCTTTTGAAAATAAAGGAGGAAGTCAAGAAACAATTTGATACAAGATTCCTCACAGTGGAAAAGTATTCGGAGTGGATAGTAAATGTGGTTTCTATTCCTAAAAAAGATGAAAAAGTGAGCATATCTATTGACTACCGAGATTTGAATCTTGTTAGTCCCAAGTATAATTTTCCATTACCCCATAGCGATGTTTTGGTGGATAATACAGTGGGATATCATATGTTTTCCCTTATAGATGGTTTTTCAAGATATAATCAAATTAAGATGAATGTAGAAGATAGGGAAAAAAACCACTTTCATTACCCTTTGGGGAACCTTTTGCTACAAGGTGATGTCTTTTGGTTTGAAAAATGTCAGGGCAACTTACCAAAGAGCAATGGTTATATTGTTTCATGATATAATGCATAAAGAAATTTAAGTATATGTGGATGACATGATTGCTAAATCACGACCAAGGGAAGATCACATTGTACTTTTGAGAAAACTCTTTAAAAGATTAAGAAAGTATAAAATCAAGTTGAACCTTACAAAATGCGTTTTTAGAGTCATTTCAAGCAAGTTTCTATGGTTTATAATCAGTGAAAAGGGAATAAAAATAGACCCAGATAAAATCAAAGCAATAATTGAAATGGCTCCACCAAGAATAGAAAGAGAAATAAAGACTTTTCTTGGAAAAATAAATTATATCGCTCAATTTATCTCATAATTAACTGCAACTTGTGAAGCAATCTTCGAACTCCTTAGAAAGAATAACCCTACACGATGGAGTGATGAATGTAAAAAAAACATTTGACAAAATCAAACAATATTTGCAGAATCCACCAATTCTTCGACCACCCAAATCCGGAAGACCACTCATTTTGTATATGACAGTATTAGAAGAATCTATGGGAGCAGTATTGGGACAACATGATTCTTCTAGGAAAAAGGAAGATAACATTTATTATATCAATAAAAAGTTCACAAATTATAAGGCCAAATACTCCATTTTGGAAAAAACATATGCAACACTTGTATGGGCAGCTCATCGACTAAGGCATTATATGTTATGTTACACTACCTAGTTAATCTCTAAAATGGATCCCATAAATTATATATTTGAAAAACCAGCATTAACTGGAAGAATTGCTCAATGGCAGGTCTTGTTATCAGAGTATGATATTATTTTGTGACTCAAAAAGCGATAAAATAGAGTGTTATAGCCGATTATCTAGCTGATAGAGCCATTGAGGATTACAAGCCAATGCAATTGAATTTTCCAGATGAGAATATCATAGCAATTGGTGATGATGAAAAAGGTTAGAAAAATTGGATTATAAAATTTGATGGCACTTCAAATGCCTTAAGACACAAGATAGGGGTGATTATAATATTGCTAAACGGAAAATATTATTCTGTTACAGGAAAGTTATGTTTTGTTTACACTAATAATGTAGTTGAATATGAAGCATGCACTCTAAGAATTCAAACAACAATAGATATGAAAGTTGAACGCTTAGAAGTGTTTGGAGATTCAGCTTTGGTGATTAATCAATAAAAGGGAAAATGGGAAACTAGAGACTCAAAACTCATTCCTTACCAAAAATACATCTTAAAATTGTCTAAGGATTTTGATTTCATCAAGTTTGAACATATATCTCAAATTGAAAACCAAATTACTAACGTTTTAGCTACACTGCTGCTATGTTTAAAATAGACACTTGTGAAAAAATGCCTCAAATTAAAATAGAGACAAAAGGGGTTTATGCATATTGTTACATTATAGAACAAGAACCAGATGGTAAGTCATGGTACCATGATTTCAAACGATATGTTAAAGATAGGAGCTACCCACCAGAAGCAACTGAAAATGATAAAAAGAACAATATAAAGGTTGGCATTAAGATTCTTCTTAAGTGGAGATGTTTTGTACAAAAGAAATCATGACACGATATTAATTAGATGTGTTGATGACCATCAAGCACAAAGGTTAATGGAGGAAGTTCATGAGGGATTTTATGGTACTCATCTTGGAAGGCATAATTTGGCTCGAAAAATTCTCAGAATGGGGTATTATTGGTTAAAAATCAATCAGATTGTATTGCGTATGTGAGGAAATGTCATAAATGCCAAATACATGCTAATGAAATTAATGATCCTCCTACCTCACTCCATGTGATGGTAGCTCCATGACTATTTTCCATGTGGGGTTTGGATGTGATAGGATCTATTGAGCCTAAGGCATCAAATGGACATCGATTCATTTTGGTAGCATTAGATTACTTTACAAAATGGGTGGAAGTAGCTTAGTATTCTCATGTGACCAAATGAGTAGTAATTAAGTTCATCAAGTATAATATAATTTGTAGATATGGTCTTCCTCAAAGGATTATTAAAGATAACGTCAAGAATTTCAATAACAAATCAATGGAATAGATATGTGGCCAATTCAAAATAAGGCATCATAATTCAACTCCTTATCGTCCAAACATGAATGGGGTTGTTGAAGCTGCAAATAAAAATATCAATAAGACTATGCAGAAAATGGTGATAACCTATAAAGATTGGCATGAAATGCTATCATATGCATTGCATGGATATAGAACTTCGGTTAGGACATCCACAAAAGCAACACCTTTCTCTCTAGTATATAGAATTGAGGCGGTTTTACCCATTAAAGTAGAAATATCATCTCTTAGAGTCATCATGAAGGATGAGTTAGATGAAAATGAATGGTTACAAGCAAGATATGACCAGCTGAATCTTATAGATGAAAAAAGATTAACTGCATTGTGTCATAGACAATTGTACCAAATGAGATAATTAAAGCACAAGCAAAAAAGATGAGACCGCGCCAATTTCAAAAATGAGATATTGTTATCAAAAAGATATCCTCTAAACAAGCTGGTCCTAGAGGGAAATGGACTCTGAAATATGAAGGATCTTATGTGGTGAAAAAAGCATTTTCAGGAGGGACTTTAATTTTGACAAATATGGATGGAAAAGAACTCCCTAATCCAGTTAACTCGAATATTGTCAAAAAGTATTATGCATGAAATAATGTACTAGCTTGTTAAAATAAAATAAAATTTATGTGTTGCTATCAAATTCAAATTGATTTTTTACTTGTTTTACTTAATTTATTTCTCTCATGCCTCGATACACAATTTTTCTTAAAAAAAATGTATTTATTAGATTTTAAAATCATGAAACAATTGAAAAGCAGCCTCATGACACTATATACTTTGAGCCACAAAATTAAAATCAGATGCATCTACTAGCATATATAAATGATTGAGTCAACCTACCGATCATAAGGTAAAGGAAAGTAATGACAATAGCATATATAGGAGAGTTTCACTTTCTTATGAGATTTGTCCCATTCACGGATTTTGACCCATAATCCTGGAAGAAAATGAAAAATATAAAAAGAAAAATGGGGAATTCAAGTGTTATCTTGTTATAATGATTTTAATGATAAAAAATAACAATAATTCTAAATTATATACATGCATATATGCAGTCATTTCATGCAAGGCCAATTAAGGTTATTATTATGCATTCCTTTTTTTAGTTATCGATATTTTATCAAAAAATAGTGATAGTTACATCTCTACTAATTTTTCAAATGTCGTATTTGATAATACTTTTATGATTGTCAATTTTCTTACAGATTAGTAGTAGTTATGTCTCTACTATTTTTTCTGTTTTTCATTTATTTTAAAATTAATTAGTGACAGATATTTCTCCACTAATTTTTCAAAAATGTATAGTAACATATCAATTTTTAAATGGTAATTAGCTGCAGCTGCACCTCTACTAATTTTCAATCTTTGTAAGTGACAACACTTCAATGTTTGTCGCATTCATATCCTAACCAATTTTCTTTATAGACTTAATTGCAGCTACGTCTCAATTAATTGATCTTTTGTTAAAATTTAATTACATTAAATTGCTAGTATATTCAATTTAGTATTACATTCATTCACAAAATTGTAGATATATATATATATATATATATATATATATACATATTAGAAAAAAAAGTGGCAGCATGAGGATTATGTGAACCCTACCAAAATACTCCCAAAATCCATCTTTCTTATACCTCCCCATAACTTAACAAATCTAATCATACTTTAATAATTTTTAAATGGTGAATAAAGAAATTGACTAAAGGTCAAAAACTATATTTTTTTTTTACTACAAAAGAAGCCATACACGGGTGAGAAGTGGAAGGGAAGGAAAAGAGAAAGAAAAAAAGGGAGAGAGAAAGAAAAGCGACAAGAAAGAAAAGAGAAAAAATAAAGAAAGAAATAAAAAAGAAAAGAGAATGATAAGATTTTATTGCTAGCAATTTGAACATTTATTTTCTAGGATTATTGTCATAAATTACAGAAATTGTAATTTGTGATTTCACTTATCAATATATCATAAAAGAATTAACTTTTCATCTATAGTTAGTCATTTATTTGATTGATTGATTTATTTATTTGTTCATCTATTATTATTATTACTACTACTTGTATTATTATTATTATTATTATTATTATTATTATTATTATTATTATTATTATTATTATTATTATTATTATTATTATTATTATTATTATTATTATTATTATTATTATTACATTTTAGTTGTTATTTTATTGTAATATGATAGAAATGTGTTGATATTATGGAACATTGGTATAAAAAAAATAGTGGATTAGTATAACACTCATTTATAAGATGTATTGATGAATTATATGACGAAAAAAATACTTCTTTAAAAATAATAATAAAATAAAAATGTATATAATAAAACAGCTTTAGAAAATTTTATAAATTTATAATAACTATTTTTTATGGATCAATACATGATATTGCATGTTAAATAAATATTTATGAAAATACCTAAGTAAAAATTAACATAAACCAAACTAATAATAAAAATGAAAGCAATATAACAATTAATAATTTAGTTAAATAAAATCATACTTTCTTCCATCTATAGGCAAGACAAATGATAATTTTAAAAATAAATTTTTAAAGTTTTTTTTATTGCATTCATGGATATATATCATTAAAATCACAAAAGTATAACATGATGTTTTACTCTCCACGTGTACTAATAAAAAGTTGAGGTTGACTTGAGTATGTTAAAATTTATGAATGTAAAATAAAAAGTTAAAGTGAAGTAAGATTTTTTATTTTGCTCCTACATGAAAGAGACAATAAGTATGTAAAATGAATTATATAGTTAAGTTATTTCTTTTATTATTATTATTATTATTATTATTATTATTATTATTATTATTATTATTATTATTATTATTATTATATTCATGATTTGGCTATGATAAAATTTATAAAAAATCAAATAACATTAATTTTTTTTAAAAATGATAAATTATATTCGAATTGTGCGGACTTTAATCCCTTAAATGGGTACGTAGGCACTCGATTTGAGTCAATTTCAATTTTTATAATATTTTAAGTTACATCAAGGAATTGGAGATAAAAGTTCATTTTCTTAAAAATAATAAAAATTTAAGATAGTAATGTATTTATTTTATGTATATCCAGGAATTGGATATATATAAGATAATAAATGAATAAAATATATAATAGTCTAATTAATAAATATATTTATTTTTCACAATGTAGATCTTTAAGTTATATTAATTTTATCTAAGAATTGGATGATACATCTGTAATATCATACTTTATGTATTTCATAAAACCAACATATCTCTATGTCTAGCACTTACATATAACATCCAGATAAGTTTAATGAACCTGTTAACATTGATAAGAAAAAAAAAATTTCATCATATCCTGTAATATCATTCAATGACTTTGCAAATCGACATTGAGGTTTTCACCACAATATAATATATCACATCTATTAAAACTTAAACTTTACATCAGAAGAATTACGAGTTACTTCCATTTATACATTTTAAAACTAATCCAGAGTGATTATACAAAACATATAAGTCCAAAATACATATGACATGTTTTCATACTCGTATGGAATGCAAAGAGAGAGTATTGAAGCTCGGCCGATGACCTGTATTTCATGTCTTCTATATGCAACTCAAAATAAACTATCACTTTTCTTTACTTGAAAAATTACATAAATTGATGAGTTGCGGCTCAGTGAGAGTAGTTACCAAACAAGCTCTAAAGTACCAAGTCACTCATAATAACAAATTACAAATCCAATGCATATCGCGTATTTCATTTCATTCATCAGGGTCATATAGTTACTAGTAAAACTTAAACATATAATCATTACTCTTTACGTATGTACATATTTTGCTTATTTCATTTTGTTGTGACCAAGTTAAACAAACATTGTCTCGGATTTCTATGTAAATATTTACCATGTGAATATTTGCATTTGCTAGCTAACTTGGTCATTTTTTTATTTGCATATTTGTTGGGTCATAAGTCTTTTTTTTTTACTTTACAATATCGATTAACTTATCACAACGCCTTTTTAGTCTATATGCATATGCATTTGTAACTAAACATTCATCAATCGTTGTATCTTTATCACATATACTATACATATATCACACATATACTACATATGTCACACGTATACTTCACATATACTATACATAAATCATGTATATATCATGTATGTCAAACATATATCTCAAATATACCACATATATACCATTTATATATACCACATATATCACAAATTATCCATCATCTCATTATCAAGATCAAATCATGACAATCATATGAATCACATAATCATAAATCATCTCACATATCACATAGTAAGTAATATTTATATATGCACTAAAGAAATCATTTGATAACTATGCTTACATTTGTCCTTTAATTCCGACTTTTAACTTATTGTTTATCCCCTTCTTATGGGTCTCCAATATGTTGTGAGTCTAATATGAAAATATAATCAATTAATTTATGACTAAAGAAACTTAATATGACTTAAACAAATTAATTTGCATAGTTCATATACATAGTTAGGATTTTTTCCATGGGACAGTGTAACCTTATGAAATTGATTAGCCAATAAATTTTTTTATAATTATCCAATTTATATGATTATTATTCCTAATTAAAATTAACATATAATCATATAACATACTCAAATTTCAGAAAAATTATAGCATTGTACAATTTTTTGGGGAATTTCCAATTGTATTTTGTTTTCTACCCTATTTCTGCCATTTGGCAGTTTTAGGATACCAATTTGGTCATTAATAACTTACAATATGTAAGTCATATTATAATAAAACTTGGTAGAATCTTATACAAGTTAATATGGAACATTTTTTATTTTTATAACTTTTATCATTTATACCTCTAAGGTCCTTAAATTATAAGAAATATTTCACTGATCTAGAACAGAGTTGGCTTCCGGACCAATATGATTTGTGAGGGCCCTATCTCACTCTATACATAACATATTAATGTGATATTTATACCAAAATTTATCTAAGATGTAAACATATAACTTTCACATTTTGATAATTTACAGAATCCATATGTAAGGAGCTCAAATTGGCTAAACAAGTTTTTGGATCTACGTAAGGTACTAAGCAGGCAGTTCAAACTATGGAACGATTATGATTGCATTCACCATAACTCAACATACACAAGATATATGAAGCTGAAATTTGGTATACATATAAATATTACATATATCTTCAACTTTAATGTTTTGAGCTTTCTGAAATACGAGCTCTACTATATTCAAAACCAAAGAATACAGTAGTTAACTCAATTAGGGTTTACATCCGGACCAATTCTAATAAGATGCCAATATATTTTCATATACACCAAATATAGAAAAACTATTTATATATCCATAAACCTAAGACATAAAGGAACAACTTTTATTTTTTAAAATTTTCCAGAATCAATTTTTATTGGTATCAAAATCTGGGTGAAAAATATTGCTTTAACTTAACCCTAACAGCTCAAACAACACTAGAATAATGGAGCAAAAATTACTTACCAAGAACGAACTTAAAAGTGATCAATTTGCTGAAAAACTTAAGTGAAATAAGGAAGAAAATAAGGTTGAAATTGTATAATAAGGAGAAGAAACCAATATGAAATGAGGGAGACAGAATGGTGTGGAGGAAGATAAGGTCCACCTCCACTTCCACCTCTACCTCCTCACTTTTGTCATTTTTCCCTTATTTTCCTTCCTTTTTGTTTTTCTTTTTTTTTCTTTTTTTTTCTTCATTAATTCAATCTAATAATTTTTTATCCACATAAATTTCAATTTCATGTTATTCTTAACTAAATTTTAAAATGGACACGTGCAATTTAGAATAATTGCAAAATACTCAAACACATAGCTAGTACGTGTCATGAACTTATCCCTATAAAAATACATATGAAATGCACATGTTCAAGTGAAATACATGCAAATGCATATATCCAGATGAAATGCATGTACAAATACATATATGGGAAGTCGAGTATGTTACAACATTACTAAAATATATATACAAATAAAAACAAGAATCAAAATAATAAATCATAACAAAGTTAGATGAATTAGGGTGCTAATACCTTCCCCATCCATTTGATCACTGAATCCTTACTATGTGATGTAGACTATAATTAATGGAAAATCAATTGATCCAACAATTCTATTAGGTAGCGACTCATTTTAAAATTTTTATAAAAAATCTAAATAAGTAGAATCAGCTGTTCTGCGTCGTACCGAAAATCTTTTAGATTTTCCATGTGCGACAGAAACATCAATTGATCTTTGGTATGATTTTTATTGCCATTTTCAGAATTTTTTGATTGACTAATTTGGCACTTGAATTTGGTCCAAACGACTAATTTTTATGTATCTTTTGATTTTTTTTGAGAGAAATTAATAATATAGAACTTTTTATGAATCCTTTAAATGGCATTTTAAATATTTTTATCAGAAAAAATAATGATATAGAAAAAAGTGAATAAAAGTCAAGTTGAAGTGCCAAAACTAATTATTCAAAAACTTACTTGGATTACATGCCATTAGTTTTTCTAAAGAATGTATTTAAAAAGTTAAAAAAAAATGAGGTGTTAAAATTGGTCTTTTAAAAAGTTCAGAGACCATGGAGGCAATTCATACCGAATTCAAGGGCCAATTGATATATTAAGCCTTTTAAAAAAAATAAATTTGATTCAAGATATTTTTTTTTAAACATAAACAACTATAGAAGGATCTACTTGGGCATAAACAGCTACAGAATGATCTATAGATAGATTGATCTAAGTGGAAATTCTACAAACATTTTAACCACAATTTCAGTGAAAAAATTTATAAAAATGACGAGTCTAATTGTAGAAAGGGTCATGACAACTTCAGGAGTTCTTTCCTCTTATCCCTAATAAATAAGACTAAAACTACACCCATCAAGGTAATTACTGAAAATATGACATTGATTGGTGATCTCTATTATAATTTTCAATGAAAATGACAGTTTTTTCCTTTGATCAGCAATTCAACATACACTTTCAATTTTCCATTTATTTATTTGCTTTTTAAAAAAAAAATGCACGGACAAAATGGAAAATGTTTTCATACCAAAATGGATATTATAAAGTAGGAAATCAGGAATTACAGTCAATCCCATAAATGTTATTTACAAAGGTCCCTCAATTTCAGAATATAAATTTGTTCACATCATAAATCACGCCTTCAGTAAACATTGTTTCTGTTAAGATTATGGTAATATTTGTTAAAACTAACTGATAATCTAATAACTGAAAATCAAATAATATAGTTAATTTAATAAAAAGTGTTTTGTAAAATTAGCTAAAAAAATGTAAAATGATATAAAATAATATGTTTATATTAATCAAAAATATTTTATGAAATCTATTAAAATACATAATATAAATTAATTATATAATATATATATATGCATATTAAATTATAGAAAAATTATATTAAATATTCATCTTAATATAATAAACATGCCTATTATTATTATTATTATTATTATTATTATTATTATTATTATTATTATTATTATTATTATTATTTGGCTCAAAAGCTACATTACTTGTATCCCAAAATTTTTTTGATGATTATAAAACCATAATTTATATTTTAAAATTTGTTTCTTTGATGCTTATATTCCATATTCAAAGTTGCAAAATGGTAAAGATATGACACATTTATGAAGTAAAGCACATGGACAATAAAGATAAATGTTAGGATAAAATTTGTAAAGTCAACATAAGTTATCTCAAAAATGAAGCTCAAAATATGAAAGTTTTTTAACAATTAAGTATTTTTTTCCTATTTAGAAAAACTGTTTTTCTTAGTTAGAATTCTAATAGATTATTTTATTATAGTATTCTAATTTGGAATTCTATTTCGGTATTCTAATTATATAATTGACAAATTTCACAAAAAGATAAAATAATAGTACTTTTTATAAAACAGAAATTTGTCTAACTGGTTAGTTTTTTACCTTAAAATTATAAATATTTGTTGAAAGAACATTTTAGATATTAGAAAAATAAAAAATCATTAAAAGAAACTAATTTTCATTCCTTAGAAAAGTTTTCCTCTCATTTGAGTTTCACTCTTCATATAATTTTTATTTTGGCTCCAGCATTCTCTGTAACTCTCTTCATCTAAACTTGAAAGAATTATAGTTGTATCTCAATTAGTAAGTTTAGCTTTGAAATTTCTTGTGTGTAGTTTAACACATAAATTAAAAGTTATTCAAGTGTTTTTTTTCAAATTTTACTTTGTGAAAACTTGAGTTTCAGAGTGTGAGTTTAAGACAAATATATCTAAAGCTATATTTTACTTTATTTTTGCCCTTGAAAAGAATCACTAGTGGAGATAAAATTTCAAAATTGTATTTTGAAGAGTTGAAATAACTGATCAAGATTGAACCACGATAAATCCAAGAGTTTATATGTTTTTCACTTTCTCGTCTTTAAATTTTAGTGTCTTGGTGATTTGAAATATATCAAGTGTGCTTTAAAAAGTATTAAAATTTTTTTGCATCATCTCATTCATGGTCAAAGTGGATTTGTAGTTTTTGTTTGAAGTAAAAGTGGTGATTCATTTAACAAAAACAATTTTGAAAGAAGAATATTTTTTTATCTTAATCTTATATTTTGAGAAAAAAATTAATTTTATCTTTAAAAACATCAATTGTCTAAGTTAGATTACTATCAGTATGCTCAAGATGTAAGCCAGTTTTAAAAGCCATAAAATTTTAAAAACTCAATTCGACCAACCTTCATTATTATTATTATTATTACATAAAAATAAAAAAAATCATAATCTATTAGTTTATAACTTAAACACTAGTTTTATTAATTTTTTAAATATTATAATCTAGCTTTTTTTTCAAATAAATTATTTTATTAAATACATATTATTAATCAAATAATATTATTTTTATAATCGAACTAGATTATAATATAATTTGGTGTTATCAAACAGTAACTATATGATTTTTTTAGGTGCTGCATGTTTTATTAATACCTTTTGGTTGGGTTATTAGTGATAAGCATAGTGAATTTTTGCTGTAAAATTTAGTAATCTTGGAGCATCTCTAATATGCTCTTTAAAATAAATAAAAATTATTTTACAAGTCCAATAGATTATTTATATTTTTTCTCTTCATTTTATTTTATTTTATACAAATTAATATTTATTAAAAAAAGTAAATAACTTTTATTATAAGAAAATATAAAAATATTTTTAGATAAATATAGAATATTCATAGAAAATATAAGTGCATTAATTATAATTAAAATAATATAAATGACAATTGAACTGGCCTCCACAATATTCCGCCACGAACATATAGTTACTTTTATAATTGCATTGCCTCAACACTAAATTTTTTTAATAAGGAAAGGAGTAGAGATATTATACATCTCCAATCCCAAATATTATTTATATATCTAAAATAATTATTCGTATTTTAATATAGTTAATACTTAAAAAATATAACACTTAATTAAAATAAAACAAAGTTTCTTATTTTATCAATGATATAATTAATTAATTAATTAAATAATAAAAAATTTAATATTAAAATAAAATAAAAAATTTTCTAAAAAAAATCAGAAAGCAGATCAGAAATTCTCATCAGAAATTCTCATCTCCATATAGCGTGAGGCCAAAAATCTAAAAAAAATTCCAATTAAAAAACAGGATAATATGTCAAGAATCAGAAAACTTTGCTCCAAATTTGCCTTTTGTCATTCATATATGATAGAAAGTAAAATTTACTTGTTTAGATATAGATAATTAAACTCACTATTTATTTCATAATTTAGAGATATAAAATATATTAGTTTTTTTTTTAATTATACGACTCTTTAAAATAAATAAAAAAATCCCTAAATAGAAGATATCTTATTAAGCTACATCACTTGGGATAATTAGGTGAGGTTTTCTCTTTGCTTGACACGTGTCCTCACTCAGTAATGCAAATTTTGCAAGAATTAATTAAAGAGAGAAATTCTCTACAACTCAAGCTTCTTCCTTCATCTTCTCAATTTTTCGTTTTGACCATGGCATTCTATAACTACTATTCTGTTTTCAGTTGCTGCTCTGTTTTTCTGTTCTGTTAAGTCCTGCCATCAACAATTTCGTTCATGTCAGATCAATGACTACATAGCCAAATGGCAACAAGAACCGCCTTAACTCGGGGGCTAAGGCCAACGTGCAAACCCCCTGAGCCGTGGCAGGCAATGGGACCTAAAGAGTGAAATATGCAGTATATAATATAATATTGATAATGCTCATTCTTCCTCTTTGATGATTCTTCGTTTACGCAATGGCTCAGTAACAATGGTTCCTGGAGCGCTATGGGCTTTTCTTCTTTCTTCTTTCCTCTTTTCAGCCTCGGTCATTGTGCGTCTTAGGGCAGCAGCCTTGTATACGGGTTTTGGCAAGTGTCTATGCCTGCAATCATCATTCACAGATAAATAATAATAATAATAATAATAATAATAATTAAAAAAAAAGAGTAACAAGCACTAACTTATATTCCATTAATGCTTGCCTAACCCATCAAGAAAGCCAATCTCAATTTAAAAGAGGTTAAAATTTTACTTACCTGACTATACGATTGACATCAGGAAGGTGCTTATAGCGCTTCTTGACAGCTTCATTATATTCATTCCGTCTTTTTTCCCTTGGGAGTAGCTGCAGCACAAAGATATTTAATGGGATTTAGAAACAGAATACAATTAGCCAATAATTCAAGAAAGAAATCAACTGATGAAGCAGTGAAGTCACGAGTATCTGGATACTAATCGGTATGTTCAGAAACAAGATAACAAGCCTTTACAAAAGCTTCAATACACAACATACATCATGCGGCTTGTACAACGACAAATACTATCTGTGTAACCAATAAACCGGGAAGGAAAAGAAAAAAAAAAGTTTCCCCTAGTAAATGCCTGTAAAATATGCATCAGATAGCCACATTGTGCAAATTTCGTTGCTGAATAAGTAGCCAAGTTCAAGGATTGGTAGAACTAAGCGGATAGAAAAAGAATCTTACCACTCCCAGTTGCTCTGAGGCTCTAGCTTTCCATAGCCTAAGGTTAGTGTCATCACTCCCTGAAATAATATAACTAGAATCACAGCTGAACTTGACGCAAAACACCCTATACAGAAAAGAAATAGTCAGAGGGCACAAACCAAGTAAAGATAGCATTATCAATTAGAAACCTTAAAAAATGAAGGATCTAGCATACAAAGAATATTCTGAGGTTAAACATGTTCATATGCAATACCAAGTTCAGCTGATAGGTTAGTCATTAATATGAGATAAACCATATAGCTAATCAACAAGATGAATAGCCAGAAATGAAAATGTCCGAATAATAAAAGCTCCAGAACTGATTAAACCTTTGCATTCTTTTTGTATGATAGATTTCCCTACTGTGACCACCGTTATATGGGAAAATTCTAACCTGCATGAGATGTGCAGCGAATATATATAAATAAATAAAGAGCTGTCTCTTTGTTGAATTTAACAACAAAAGGTAAACAAGCAATTGGGGGACAGAACTCACTGTTCTATCATATGATCCTGTAACAAATTCTCTACCAGTTGTAGAGAAGTCAATATCCATCCTGAAAAGGAACATTATGCATTAAAAAGGAAAAGTTCCATAGGAATACTGGAAAGAGAAAACTGCCACACCTTAAGCACCAGTAATCTTACACTGCAGAAACATGGTCTTTGTGTACACACATAGCTTCGTTCATTTTTCTAGCATCAAAACTGTAGCAGTTGCAATCCTCATTTGCCTGCATGTGAATTGGGTTTTATGGAATATATCATTCGGTCATTTGTCAAAAAGATATTCCATAAGGTTTTCTATGACAATAGTACTCCCTAATAATACTTGGAATTTGGACGCATCTGGCTGAAAATGATACCAGATTAAATATTTGACAATATTGAATTTCCAGAAACCTAGACAATGATTCTAAGAATAATCTCAAACTAAATCCTCGTGCAGCATGCTTGGAAAAATAATACAAACTGAGCTTTAAAAATGTACTTACAGCTGTAAAGTTCATTGGCTCATATGGGTTCCATGCAATAGAATTGGTTTTTGTCTGTAACCAGGAAACTTCAAGTTAGATTGGCTAAGAAGAATTATGT
Source organism: Triadica sebifera (assembly GCA_023653625.1). Taxonomy (NCBI): domain Eukaryota; kingdom Viridiplantae; phylum Streptophyta; class Magnoliopsida; order Malpighiales; family Euphorbiaceae; genus Triadica; species Triadica sebifera. Next base: position 5,331,130 of record CM042904.1, on the reverse strand, counting down.
AAAAATAAATAGATAAAGACAAATCACATAAAACCTTTTTCAAGAATAAATAAAAAAATGCAGCAAAACTAATAATTGTCAAGTTGCAATCTTAGATTAATAAAAGCATGTTTTGAAGAGTGAAAAATTGCCATCTAAATAAAAGACCATTGCAACAAATAATACTTCATTGCAAACCATATTGGTCTAACAACGCAAAAGTTTATTCTTCTTGCAATTTTTTTCAAACTTTTCAATTTTGGCAGTTTTACCCTCATTCCTATTTTTAGTTACAATTTTATCCAAAATCTAAAATAGTAAAGACTTTGGCAATTTTTTTCTTATACTTCAGCAATTAATTGTTATTCTTTTCTCAAAAATTTTCTCTGTCAAAATTTATGGTGAATGATTAGCAAATAGTATCAACTAATTAATATTTACTTTAATGCTTGAATGTTAAAAATTGTAACTAATTATTTAAATTGGAATAAAATCACCAAAATTAAAAAGTTTGGATCAAATCCCAAAATGTGTAAAAGTTTGGATGTTTCGTGTTATTAAGCCAAAAAAGTCATGAATCTCCCATCAACTTTCCTCTGGATGGCATTCAACTGAATCTAGACCTGTCGCATGTAGGCTCAAAAGTTCTCTCAATAGACATAAATTAATTTCAAATTTCAAATTTTGCGTCTCCCATATTGTTCCAATGTAGGAGATATCTTCTAATGGGGTCAAGCATTCAAATAGGAATATTAAAGATTTCTACAAGGGAACTAAATCACATTTTTCTCGGAAACACAAGTTTTCAACTAGGGAAAATGGTGGTGCTATTTGTTCAACATATACGAGAGAGGTCTGACTTCTTGCAAATAGTAGATGTAAATAAGATCTGAGCTGAAGGATAGCTAAACTTACTCTCATGATAAGTTTCCTTGCTGGAGATGACAAACGTAAATCATACAATGCTATGCAGCGATCACTGCAAAATGAAGAATATATCTATCACGTGAATACATGTTCTCTTACTAATAAAATTCCTGTATGTGCATGCAGTGTAGTTAAAAGCAAAAAGCGCACTCAGAGTTATACTTTTCTATCGCCTAAAGCACTAAACATAAAAAATCGCTTGCTTGCAAAACCTAATGTATCTAAAACAAATAAATAGTAATATAATATGCCAAAAATATTTTTTTCTCTATTTAATTCTTTATAAAACTTCTTAATTAGTTTTTTAGCCAAAGTGGGTTACTCTGTATATCCAAATTTGTTTTTTTAACTTTAAATGCATGGGCTGTTTTTCACGATTTCTTCAACACCGAAGACATTTTGTTACACAACTTCTGTATTAGATAAAGTCACAAAGAAAGGTACTTTCTTGTGATTCTAGATTTTTAATTCCTTTATCAATCAGTCCACTTCTTTATCATTTTCTGAATACTGCTATCTTTGATTTTCTAAATGTTTTATCTTTTAATATTGTTTAATACTTCTTTAACTTTCTTAATAATTCCAACAGTAATATTTTTCGTTGGATGTGGTATGATGTATTATGGCAGCAGACCCCAAATATTTAGGAATGTAAAGAGTCTCATAATCAAAACAATTTGTTCATACTATAAATACCGATTAACAAATTTTAAAAAAACGTGAAAAAAGTGTGCACTTTCCGCTTCACGGAGCACTAGCTTAAGTGCAAAAAACGTGCGCTTCATTAAAGGAGTGCACTTCAAACTATCAAAAAGTGATAGACTGACATTGGGCTTCGCTTCAGTGCTTTAAGAGCTGAAGCGGACGCTTTTGACTACACCATGTCTATGTGCATTTTTACCAGTCATAGTAAACGAGAATAGACTGATTATAAAACTCACAATAAGGTAAGTGTGCTACATAATTCACAAACAAACCAAATACAATATGCATTTTGCATCAATGAAGTGTCCAACATCTATAATGCCTTTGGAAATATATCATATCACATCCTAGGAGAAATAAGGGTAGCATATGCAGCATCATACATTTACATGTTCATTGATTAAACAAATTATGCACATATGTTCATACATGCATATATACTAAGTTGATGCATTCAACTCTAACCACTGCAAACACATTATCCTAAATCAATATGGAGTAATATCCTCAAGCAAAAATTAGCACACTCCATAGCAAAAAACAGCCAAAATGCTAATGCATTAGGCCAATTGTAGTTATAAGCAGCTAAATAAATTTGTTTTTCACTAAGATTGAAAATACAGAAACTATATCTCAATACTGGAAGACAAAGATGGAACATAAAAGCTTTTTTATTTTTCAGATCCCAGAATAAGATAATAAAGATAAGATCCTAGGCAATTTTTAGAATACATCTTTTCCCTAGTACACAATGCAAGAGGAAGCTGACTTTTGTTTTTTCTAGCAGCAACATATCTTGTCCTCATTCAACAGAGAACATGGATCACAGGTCCTCTGTGGAAACCAAAATGTTTCTTAGCAACCTTCTTTGCAAGTGTCTAAGGGAGAACATGAATACAAATTTGAGTTACAATTTCCGGTCTATACTGCCTAGGTGAGTTGCCAGTTTTAGAAAAAACCAAGGATTGCTTAAACTTTCTGAAGGGGCCATAGACTAAAATTGGATTATATGGATTTAACTACAAACAATAACCAAAGTATAGGCTACAATTGGCCATTTCATAAGTATGGCCTATAATTGCAACTTGGAAAAAGTTTGTGACATTGTGATTAACATTTAAAAACACAGACAACAAGTATGAAAACATGATTTATATCCCAAGTACATAAGATGCAGCACATTATGACTGAAATAGATGTCAATTATACATGCATACCTTCCAGATGTTGCCAATAGGTTTGGTTCCCCAGGACAAAATCTTATGGATATAACTGTGTCTGTTCCCCATTCAAAACTGTTTACTGGCTGAGATCTAATTACATGAGGTACAACATAAGCATAATGGAAATCAATTGTGCACTTGACAGAAAGACTAATCGAGAAGAAATTGAAACCTATTGTGATTCCAAATATCCACTTGAGCACCAGCAGTTGCAAAGATCTCACCATCCCACTGGTGATCAACAGCCCTGAAAGCAACAAGGTAGGGTTCAATAAACGAGTAAGAAATGCTTACATTGCAGACATATAAACAATATAATGATTCAAAACTTATTTCCTGAGAAGCAATAAGATCCTCACCAAAATGCATTCTTCCCAACATAAACCGCTTGTGGCTGGTAAAATGCATAGCAATTTGTTCAACAGGAAGAAAAAGAAAAAAAAACTCATTCAACTGAAAACACATGACTCCACGAAGAAAGCATACCCCTTCTGAATGGTTAGAGCAGTCATCTGATCCCATAACGGTAGATACAGGAACATTCCAAAGCCTCACACTGGACTAAAAAGGTCACAGTTTAAAATGAATACTGTAGGCAAATTGCCTATAGTAAAGTTCTTGTTTGATAATACAAAATGGGTAAAGATACAAAAGTCTTTGAGTGTCACGAAGTTAGTTTCATCATAATGATATAATTTGTCTCTTACGTGCAATCAGTTCCACAGGATATTAGAGTGTGTCCATCCGTCGAAACTGTCAAACCTCGTACAGCACCTTGATGACCAGGAAACTGGCAAACTGTTTGCCTGTTGATCCATATTCTCATAACATATATATCATTCATTTTTGCATGGCATCAACATAATAAACAACAACCAACTGAAAATCAATTTGCGAGACAATGAAGAATAAACAGTCGAAAAATAACAAGAAACACATCTACTACTCCAATATGATTTTTGATGTTACTGTTTCCACTTTTAATAAGCAGAAGCTCTCCAGTTGAGTTACTATGGCCCTGTTTGGCATTACATTTGGAAAAACACTTTTTAGAAAAAAAAAATTATTTTTAATTTTTTTAAGGTTTGAAAACTGGTTTTGGAGATAAATAGATTTTTTACCAGAAGCAGGTTTAAGAAAAATATTTTATAAAAAATTTAAAAAATCAGTCAATTAAATCCCCTATATGTGGATTTATCATGTAAGAGAGAGAAATATAAACACTATAACAAAGGTTAAATAGAGAAGCAAAACTAACCGAGCTTTCAAAATTTCTAATGGTACAATAAGCAAGCCAGAGGGAGGGTTGTGAGAGGGGGCACAATAACTGACCCTAGAAATTCTGACAAGAACAATGCAAGTCTCTCCACATATATTTGCTGTGCATAAAAATGCTTCTTATTTCTCCTATTAGGGCTGATATCTATACCTAACTACATATAAGTAAAGCACAAGAAACTTGACCGAGATCATAGTTGGCTACTTTTCATAATTAACAAACTTCTGATTATTACCTGGAAGCTATGTCCCAAAGACGAATATCTGCAAAGAGCAAAAAATTGAAAAAAGAAAAAAAAATTAAATAAGTTCCAAACTGGTCTAAAGAATAATCTGCAGGAAACAAAATACCGCAAATTGTACCACTCAATAATGCAATTTGGGCAAGACCTGATAGATTATCAACTTAACAAGTAAAATAGTACAAAAAGTATTTAAATACCTCCATCCATAGAACCAGAAAATATCCCTTTCAAGTAATTTGGGTTTTTCGCCATACAAGAAATAGCATCTATATGTCCATCCATAGCTCCAACAAACGGTCTTGCAAATATCTAAAAACATTAACCAAATCAAAACCCAATAAAAAAGTTAAAATTATCGAATATTTCAGTATACAGACACATTACCTTCTCCAATTTGGCAGCATTCAGTGCTCGTACATATTCAACAGCTTTCGCTTGGGGTCGGAGGTTGGGGTCATAATTGTGAAACACCCGCTAATATAAGCCAAATTTAAGAGTTATTGAAGCTAGCAGATACAAATTTTCATTAATAAAAACTGAAAATTTTATAAAAACAAAAAAGCACCTGGAGATCTTGGCTTCGTTCTCGAGTGAATTCGTCAGTTGAGCGTGATATTACTTTCACCTTCATTGGATTTGCCCCTTTCAGTTTTCTTCAATTCAATAAAATTGAATAACACGATCAGTTCTTTTCTAACCAAATTGACCGAGTTCAGTAGTTTCTTTTCTAACAAACAGGAGATCAGTTATTGGAAGAAGAAAAACCCTAAAGGCAGCCTAAAACCCTAGACGAAGCGATTGATGAGTGCGAGAGATAAAGGGTATAGATCTGATACCCAATTGGGCCCAAGTAAAGCCTTTTTTCCTAATGCTTAAGTATAGATATATTTTTTTACTAAAATTCAAATTCTAACCGTAAAAAAAAAAAAAAAAAAAAAAAAAAAAAAAAAAAAACCTCTAATTTCCAATAATACCCCAAATCTTTTTTAACCATTTTTAATTCAAAATTGTTAAAAATTAGTATGAGTATTTTATTAAAACTAGTCATATTTCTGCGTTTTATGTGCAGGCAAAATATTAGAATTATTGATGTTTTAAATCTTTTTTAACCATTTTCAATTCAAAATTATTATAAACTAGTATAGGTATATACTATTTTATTAAAACTAGTAGTATATCGGCGCTTTATGTATATACTATTTTATTAAAAATCAGGAGTAAAAATAATTTAATAATTATGTAGAAAGATTAATTAATTGGACTACAACGAAACTAATTAATTTATGATTTATAAATCATGTAAATATGAGCTTTTCATCATGCTTAACAACATCTACAAAAGCATTCATTATAAAGACATTCATAGGATTTTCTACGTATTGGAGGGCAAACAATATGTTTGCAATCACGATCTCTTGTACACTGTTGATAGTCTATAGGAACATGCATTTGCCATTATAACAATGCATTTGCCCATTTACACAGCTAACTTTTGGGCAATCTTTATCTGAAGCACAAGTAGCGTTTGCCTCATTCATTACTCTTGCAGCTCTTGAGAGTGAAATACCGACAAAATTAAAGGCAACAATGAAGCTCTTGCAGTGTCATACAATGATATTAGTTGTCTACTCTCTCCAAAAAATTAGAACGACTAATCAGAGATAATAATTCCTATCGTATCATATATAAATATATGTCATGTCATATATATATTATGTTTAAATATATCGTATCATTATACGTTTTGAATATAAATGTGTCATTTTATATAATATGTTTATATATATATATATATATATATATATATGCACACGTATATAATTACATATAACTAAAATTATTATTTTATAAGTATATGTGATGTATATAAATAGATTTTATCAATATAATAAAACTTAAACTTATAAGTATCTATAAAATTATTTACTAATACAAATTAGATCACTAATTTGTTAATCTATATTTACATAAATTTATATAATTAATTCTAATGGAAGATATTAAAAATTTACTCACTTAAACACATACTTAAAATGATTTATAATTGAATATTTTAGTTATAAAATATTTTACGTATTTTTAAATTTATCTAACTATATAATAATTTGTTATGTCAAACAAATCGATATTGACATATTTATAATATATATCCATTTAATACATATATATATATATATTTTTTTTTTTTTACTTTATCATATCGTATTTAAAATTATTAACTCTAATGCCGAGTGCATGCGTGTCTAGCTCATGTAGATTCCTTCATGGTATTTTATATCACTCAATTTGCAATTTTTGGAGTGAGTTAATTATAAGGATTAACGAGTCTTCACAAAATTGCCATATTTTTGTAATGGAGTGCCCCTTTTCTGTCTTATTTTCACTCATTCCAAAAATAATAATATTTGTTGTCTTAGTATATTATAGTAGATAAGAGATCCACATATTACCTTCCGTAAATTCGAAAGGCAATTTATTTTTCGAACCTTTCTAGTTAACTAATAAGGTAATATTTATTTTCGCATATCCACATAATATTTATTTTTCAAATAAAAATAAGATAATTGATTTATATATATATTTTTTAATGTTCTCCAATTTCAAACCTTTCTAGTTAACTAATATTCATCAATCATTATCATTGTTCCTAGAATGTATCTTATTCTTTCAAAATTATTACATCAAAAAAAAGTCCAGGCTTAATATAACTTGAGACTTATAGCTTAAATCAAGATGCACCTGAGTGCGGAAAACTAACAAATTTGTCCAATTTGAAATGGATGGGTGAATAATGAGAATTGGCAATGATCTTTTCATATTATTTTATATTACTACAACACGGTATTTCCTTGTCCTATATAATTAATTTTATAATTTATATTGCATCCCTTATTATTTTATGATATTGCTACTCTAAATCATATGTCATAGATAACTTATCCAAATTTTCCTTTATTCTCTATTCACTGTAATCTAGTAATTTTATATATGAACTAGTAATTAGCTTTCGCATTGCATCACGAATGGGAAAATTAAATAAAAGTGTACGAGTAATAATAAAAATAATACAGTCTTATATAAAAATATATAGTTTTTTAAAAAAAATTATAGTTAATAATTTAAGTACTTTGTTTTTAATTATCTTGCAAGAGTCATTAGCATAAATATATATTACAATATAGTATCATAAATAAGTTTTACATAACATATAAACATTAATAAAATTCTACAAAATAGTATAAAGGAAAACTTGAATAGTTAGCGTTATGAACACTGACCAAGTATCAACAAACATGTAACAATATAGTTATGTAATTAATATTGATATATGAATATTTGAATAAAAAAAACATGTGTTAGCACTATCAATTTGTTTTAATTATTTTTATACTGATTATATTATAATTTAAATTCTTGATTGTTTAGGTATTACTAAATTAAATTAAATTTCAATCAAAATATTTATCGGTACAATGTACCTTTTGATATGGTTTACAATAGGCTTAATGCAATTTTTTTTTTCTATTTAGTTAAAAAAAAATATTTATATTTATAAGAAAATATGCGGTAGTTTTTTATAGTCATATTAATTCATGCGATATTAACTAAGGAAAATTATAATTACGTTAACACTATGTCATATAAAATTTTTAAAAATAATAAATAAAAAATTAAATTGTCACATACTTTTTTTAAAATCATATAAATATTTTTTTCCTAATAGAAGTGCCTTTTTTCTTCGAACATAATATAAATGGTCTGAACAAATATTTTACTTTTGTCATTTGAGAAAGATAAATCGTTTTTATTTATCTTAAGAAGGATATATTATTATTTATCAACTATTTATTAATTAAATTTTCATTTGATATATCTCATTAGTAATAAATATAAAGTGTCATTTTTATATTTAATAGCATTATAACAAAACATACAATTATAAGTGTATTAATTATTTATTTTTTATTTTTTATTTTATGCGGGATGGGAGTTTACTTTTCAGAGTCACCGGTTTTACAAAATTCATGTGCACTTGATGCATAAAAATAAATATATGAGAACAAAATAGAAAAAAATAATAATTTTTACATGTTTGGATACAATGTCAAAAAATAAATATGAAAGGAAAATTTTATATACATTAATTAATCAAGTAAATCGGAAAAATCAGACTAAACCATAAAAACGCAATTTTTGCATTGATGTGTGAATAATGAAACCGAAAATACTAATATTTAGAATAAATTATGATGCGAATAATGGTGCATTTAATTGTATAAAATTAATTAATTTACAGATTAAAATTGAGGAAATTAAAATTAGAATGCCAATTAGACTAAAGAGAGAAAAATTGAAATATTAAATGGAAAATTTGGAAATAATTAATATTAATAATATTTAAGTAATTAAATATAAATCAACATATGCACGTTAATACCTTTACTAATCAAGCTATAAAAAGACAAAAATATATGGTACAAAATTCTCTAAATGAATATTGTGTCCTTTCATTTTTGTTTCTTATCCATTATTTTTTCCTTCCTAACCGAAGATCATCTCCCATTTTCTTCTTCAAATTTCTTTCACCCAACTCCAAAATAAAGCTCGAAAGTCTTAGTTGTAAGAAGTAGTAGTGGATTTTAAAAGAAAACTTTTCTCCATCTTTAATCTAGTTTGACCGAACTACAATGGAGGAAACAATTATGGAGGGTCTCGGCCATAGCTGGTAAGAAGGCAAAAAACTGATTGCATGTACGATCTAAGCAAGAAAAATGAAAAGTAATGTAAACCCTGTTACCCTACTAATAATAGCAAAGTAAGAGAATACTGTCAATCTATTAATTTTCTGTCTAATTTATTCATGAATACAAATTTAAAATATAATCTCCTATTTATTTATTTATTTAAATCAGTGAAATAATAGTGTTATGTACCATTTTAAATAAATTTATCAATTCTAAAGCATTACATGACTTAAAAAGATTATATGCAAAGATTTATTGAGTAATATTTTATTTACAAACTCCAAATATATAAGTACCATACAACATGATAATAAAATTCATTAATATGTATATAACAAATATATATATACTAAAATAAAAAAAGCTTCAGATGCTGCTATCCACTATCCGGTATTTCTCTCTTTTGGACAACTACTATATTTTTCTACTGGCTACTCCAATACTTGCAGGTAGAAAAAACTGCACGCATTAAGCTATTAGGCTAGTGGTACTTTATATGGCAAAAACTTAACATGCATTTCATAAAGTCACACGCATTCATATATTTTATGCCAAATATAAGAAATATCACATACTTAATAATAATAAATGGAACAAAAAATGTATTCCTTTGTATTTTTCTCACATAAATTTCTTTTACATTTAATAATAATGTTAAGTGCTAATATTATCATATTTGTTTCATCACTATTGTTACTTCATTTTCAATTATAACTACGATTATTATTATTAATATCACTATATTCTACCCATTTTTAATTAAATTCATAGTTAATTATAATAAATAAAATTTATCTTATATTGTTCTATCTTGTTTACTTAAATTTATGCCCTAACACTTATAATTAAAACTATTAGATAGAATACAAGGTATTGTCTACTGTCAATTCTAACTTGGAGCGTAACATCTATGTGAATTAACTCAACACAATATGATGTTTACTTAAATCAACTTGGCACATCTAGTGTTTATATATATAATTAACTCACATATTTAGTACCTATGTAAGGTAAACAACTCGGTAGTTTAACACCTATATATTAAGGAGATTTGTCTTTCATACCCCTTATTAGCATGTCAATCTATCATTTATTCTAATTCTAAGCTAACTATTTTTGGGTTTAATTATTATATCTCAATTTAGTTAAGTAATTTTCTTTTATTCTATTATTGTATTTTTATCATATAACATACATTATCCAATTATTAATTCATAATTCTACTTCCTCATTAATTTTAGGGGTCTAAAAGTTCAATTGGTTATATAATTACTCAATGTTAATATCATTCACATTATATCATAAAAAAGTCCAACTTAATTTACACATTGAATTCCCAAGTTCACAATCAACCTTGCATTGGAAGTTTTTGTACTAATTTTTGGATCTTAATTACGGGTCTAATCCTATCTGAATTTGATTAAGTGGTCTTCTAAAGATTTCTAGTTCAAGATCTTAGTTTTAATTTTCATATTGAATCACTAAATTTTGAGTTATGTAGTAAAAGTTACATACATTTGAATATTGATTGTTCAGTATAAACTTTGTCCATAATTTTGAGGCATGTTTCAAATCTAACATTCATGCCCAATTTACACATAGCTAAGACTAAAATCAAGCCTTATGTTCTCATAAAAATTTTAGTCATATGTATTAAGTTTCTAATCTAATATAGAACATACAATTTCAAGTTCAGAACTTAAGTTATAAAGTTTTTTTGTACATACTATTCCATGTAAATTTTCAGCAACACACAAATCAACACAATCATTCATTTAATCATACAATTAACTAAAATACAGCAATTAAATCAACATATTAAATTTTTGTCATACAATGACATATCTTATTAGTTTCTTCTCTCCTTACTAAACTTTTTCCTTTTGTTTTCCTTCCTCAAGCTTGCTTCTTTTGTCTTTGGTTTGCCCTAAAATATTTAAATATTTCTCATTTAATTTTTCATTTCTCTAATTAATTTCTTTTTGTACCAATTTACCATCACCTAGCAACCCCTATTTCGCTTTGTTTCCTCATTATTCCATAAGTTCCTTGATTATAAAGTTTGTATTTTACTAACTAGAATATAGTTTCTTATTTTTCCCAATTTCTACAAACCCTAACTTCTTCAATATTTTAATCCCACAAAATTTTCAATTTTAACTTCTTTAATCACCAATTTAAATCTCAAAATGATAAATAAAATTAAGGGAATTGAAGATGAAAACTCACCTTAAGAAATTTTCTCCATTTTTTTCCTTTGTTTTTCCTTTCTTCTATCCCCATTTAGTGATTTTTCTTTACTTTCTTAGGTTTTCTCTCTCTTGGATTATTTTTTCCCACTCTTTCCTTAACTTGATTTGGAGCAAAAATGGTGGAGATTAGATAGAGATAGTGGCAAGCAAAATATGAGGGTGTAGAGATGTTTTCTTTATTGATTTTTATGACCAATTTTGAGAGAATTCTAGATTTCTCTCTATAACCCACATTTTTTACTTCTTATTTTATTTATATTTGTTAGATTATGGTTAATCTTTCATCCTATTGGTCTATTTAATTAATTAATTTTAATCTTTAAACAATTCATCTTTTAGCCCACCATTTTTTCTTTTTACATAATAACTCTAAACAATTTCATAAATCCCTATATAGTCCATAAGTTTTTTTTTCCAATTTTGGCACTAAACTTTTTAATTTCCAGTTAATAATATCTTTTATAAATCTTTATTAAATATTGTTATTTTTTTGTGTGGCCAAATTTAAACTCCGATCGATCCGGCACGCCTGACTTGGTCACACAAAATCAATGTTTAAATGATCGAGCGTTACTAGAAAAGTTTAGAGGCCACAGTTGTGTAGAAAGAGCTTGAAGGTGAGCCAAAAAGTATGACTTCTTTTAATTATTATGTAGCCGTGAGATATGAATTATTTCTTCTCTTGAATTTCTTTTCTTTTCAATCTCTTTTTTGTCGTGAGAAGTATGTTTGATGAAATTTAATATTGATTCTTTCTCTTGTTTCTTTTTGTTGGTGGTAGATATGATGAAAGACAACTAAAAGAAAAAGAAATATGATAGAAATGGAGTCATTGATTGATGTATTATGTTTAAGTAAAATTTAGAATTGGCGATTTAATTTAATTAAGCAATGAATTAATTTAATTAAGCAATGAAAGAGTAGAGAGAAATCTTGTATCTGCAACTGCCAAGATACTAGCTACAACTTAATCGACAGAGCAAGGTGAGGTGGAAGATGCTTTCTGGGTAGACAATTTTGATATGCGACCTCATTTGTTTAGTCTAGTTTGGTAGGCTCAAAGCTTGACAAAAGCTAGATGACAATGTTTTCTTTATGGGCAAAGCAGGGGCAAAATGGAGATGTCATTGTAGTTATTACAATAATAGTTACTACCACGCTTTATATGTATTTTGCATGTTATTTAATTTATAGTGAATATATCAATAAAGCAAACCCTTAATCTATTAAACAAGGTTAATTTAATTAATGATGTAGATTGTGATTATGGACATAATAATTGGATTGGGCCATGTAAATTTAGATTAAGTTATTTGTATTGATCTTCAAATTAATTTCACTATGAAAAGTTAAATTAAAATTGTAGCGCCCTCTCGCCTAATTAGAATCAATTTGATAAAACAAGCAGGTGATACGAAAACTGGTGTGCGGAAAAATTATAAAATTTTAAAACTTTTCTTTTATTTGGAAAACCCTTTTTCATAAACACTTCATTTGCATATGAAATTACATTATAACATCTCTTATATAAAATCGTCTATAGAGAAAGTGTTTGATCCAATAGAAACATTATTATATATATATAAAATAAAATAACATGTTTAGAGCTCAAAATGCCCGATATTTATAAAAATACATATTTTTATAAAAGTTACAAATATATATATATATATATATATATATATATATATATATATATATATATATATATATATATATATATATATATAAATACAAGATATGTATGCAGTTAACCAATCCAATTCCCTATGTCATAAATAAAATACAAAATATGACATATGGTATCATCAACCCGTGATAGGTCTGAACTATTGTATCTGATGTTGGATTGATTTCTGTTGTTCAACTTCTAGTCTATCTATAAAGCTCATATTTGCATGGGAAAACACTCACACACTAAGCTACTGAAAGCTTAGTGTTATATATATGTGTAAAAATTCATATGGAATCATATATTAAATAATTCATGACAACATATAAAATATCATGACATGACAATGAATTCATATTATCATGTAGATACCTTACCTTATGGCATGAACTAACTCATTGAGTATTGAATTATACGAAAGAGAACATATAATTCATTTTTAATAACATATAACATATTAACTGTGTATTCTTGTATACTTGTATTTTCAAACCTCTTTTTTATTTCATTATGCTTTTAAATCACTTTGACACGATTGATTCACGGGCATAAAGAAATAGGTAGAGGTGTGATCTTATTTGTGGGATGAGATTCACGGTCGTGAACTAGAGATTGTCTCATGACAACTTTTTCTATCAGCTTTCTCCTCACATCATGCATTAAAATATGTTAAAATATCATTTAAACTCGAAAGAACACATAATCATTCAATTCTCCTTTTTAATACTCATTATACATATTAACAATTACCTATGATCCCATATGTATTAATATATCATTTATTATTTCTTTCAACCACTTAAGTCATTATCAATCAATATACTCATAAATGCACATTTAGCACATTTATTACACTACACAATATGACATCATTAATAACTCTTATCAAGCATACTTAATATTCAATTCTTATAATATCATGACATTAATTATTTCCTTTAAACTCATTATAAACAATAGCCAACATTTAATACATTCAAGGAATTTAACACATTCAACATGCCAAAATTGAAATTTAAATGTATATATGTACATATCTCTAATCGAGCTTCACAAATCAAACTTCTTTTAAGTTTGCTTATCCTTTTAGTAGATTTTACCACTTCGTCTTTCAACTCCTATAATATATAACACATTTATATCAAAATTTGTAACCCATACACTTAATCTTTAATGTCATAAAGATAAAAACTCTAACTTTAACCCTCTTATATAACTTTAATCTCATAAAATATGGTACTGAAGCACATTTTGACCTTAATCAAGCTTAAAAAGGGGTTTATAAATATAAAAACTCACGTTCAACCAAAACCCTAACCCATATGGAAAATGAGTCTATACCAAAACAGGTTTCACATAGAAAAAAGTTATGAAAGCTTGTAAAAACGAAAGAAAAATGTGATCATTTACCACAATTGAAGGAAACACAGTTAGGATGGAAGATTCGACTCTCTTCTTCTTTTGTATGGGTTAGCATTCTTGAGAACACCTCTTTTTTATGCTTCTCTCTTACAATAACTTGTTTGAACTTTGATATTTGGTATTGGTTTGGTATTTAAGGTCTAAAAATCAAAGAAAACATAAAATTTGGTCTCAGATAGAAAGAATATTCGAGTTCTATGATTTATTTTTTGGTTTAGTTCGTGAGAGAAAATCAGAGAAACTGTTGGAATTTTATGTCTGAAGATATTCACATGTGTTATAACTGTTTTCACGACCTTGAATCAACTTAAAATTAGAATTTCATCTCGCGATGATTCAAGGTTATGATAGTTCATAGTCATGAAAGTATTAGCACGAGCGTGAATATTATGACATTTTTATTTTCTTATTTCTTTTTAATTCTCTTCATATACCATAACTCTTAAACACATTTAACTTTTCTTAATCCCTTTTATTTACTAGGCTTTAATTAAGGGAATTACAAAAATGATTTTTAGATTCACAAGTTGATTCATTCAAAATTTTTCAAATTTTGTATCGAGTCAAAAATTATTAAATCTAATTGTGAATCATGATTTGATGATGATTTTATAATTATATTTTTAGTATATCTTATCAATAATTTAAAAAAAAAAGAATTCAGCTTTGAATTATTAAAAAAATTGCTCTTATTATTAAAAAAAAACTAACATATAAGTAAAAACCATAAATGAATAATACCGCTTCCTGAAGCCTTTTTTGACCTCTCTCTCTCTTTTTTTTCTTTTTTGTAAAATTATCGCCATAATTGAAGCATGAAAATCCGCCTTCCGGTCTTTTGAAATTGTAGACCTCGTGGCTTGACCATACCTAATCTTAGGGAAAATTCTTAATTAGCTAGTTAATTGATTACTATTTTCTTTTTTAAAAAAATTGATTTATATATTCATCTATGGATTAAACTAAAAAAATATTATCATGTGTTAATAGAGTAGCTTTGAGGCATAACACACAGTTTTTTCAAATAGTTTTTTGTATTTGAAAAAAAAAATACTTTGATGAAAGAGTCTAAAATAACTCTTTTTTTTTTATCAAAAATATTAATTAATTAGACATATTTATTGTTATCAATTTTTATAATTTGAATTTTCTTTTACATAACATTATATAATTAACTTTTTATTAGTCAATTGATCGACATTTAATTTGACAAGAGATTTCCATTGCTTACATGGGCCATGATTTTATATTACAAGGAAAGTCAAATTAATTCGTCATATTGTCATTGAATTTCTACTAAATTAAAAGAAAAAACAACATATTGCAGGTGTGGTAAGATACCAATAATTAAGATAACTGTTAGAAATAGAATAATCTCTTGACCATATTATTATTAAATTTTCTTGATAAATTTGCTGGTATGGTAAGTTACCCATATATAACAGAACTGTTATGTCTGGTTACCTCATGCCAGAAAACCATAATGTTGAGCACAATATACCTGTCCACTAAAGAAAAAGTCCCACGCCCAGAGCTTTTGTCTTGGGGTTTTGCACCTCAAAATGTTTTAAGTTCGAGACATTCTTTTCACAGTATAGGTGGCAAACCAAAAAAAAGTCCCACCAGTTAACTATTGCCACAATAAGATTATTTATTATCCTACTAAAGTATTACATATTTAATATCAAGAAAGAAAATTATTGAATTAGTTTATATATATATATATATATATATATATATATATATATATATATATATATATATATAAAATTTAATATAGAGGAAAAAAATATTTTATTTTATATTGAATTTATAAATAAACTTATAGAATAAATTAATATAAACGGTTATTATATATATATGAGTGAGATTTTAATAGTTACTATATTATTTAACCATTCATGAGTATTATTTTTCAACTGTTAAATAACAAATTTAATAATTCTAATTAATTCCATAATAATTATGATAATTTAATGCTATATATGAGAGAGTTTTCAATTATTAATCATTATAAACCTTATATAAATATAAATTTCTTTTATATATTTATATATAAGGATATATTATTAATTTATTCAGAATACTGACTAAATTATTTTTTTAATAATATCTATCCATCGTGAAGTTAACGGTAATCAGAATGCCTAAATCCTTACCAACTGGCAATTGCATGAAAGAGACATCAAGTGTCTATCTATATATAAACCAGTAAATCTTCTCCACATTTTATCAATCCAAAGCATAATTAATTGAGTACATCAATTAACATGGCATTCTTGGCTTTGGGATTGCTATTGTGTGCTGTGATCATATTTTGGGGTCTAAGACTACTCTATGGAATATGGTGGAGACCCAAAATGTTAGAGAAAAAATTGAGAAAGCAAGGCTTCCATGTCCTCCCATGTCCTCCACCTTATGGCGCTATTAAACAAATGAGGGAATTGGGCATGAAAGCCAGGTCTAAGCCCATGGAACTCAACCATGACATTGCTCCTCGCCTTGATCCTTTGCTTCAACAACTCACCTCTACTTATAGTAAGATTTTCAAACTATTTTCCAGTGCTTTTTAAATTAGTTTTCTTTAGATACTTATCAATTTGGGATTCTGCAGAGAAGCCAATTGTATTTTGGTATGGAATGAATCCAAATGTGATGATTATGGATCCAAAGCTAATAAGAGAGATTTTGACAAGGAAATTCGAATTTCAAAAGCCAGAAGTAAGTCCAACCTTTAAGTTTTTCCTGAAAGGCCTTGCAAATATTGATGGAGACAAGTGGGCTATGCATAGGAAGATAATCAACCCTGCCTTCCACATTGAAAAGTTGAAGGTTATTATTATATAATGATAATTAAATTATTACATTATTCTAGTTTATTAGTGGATTATGAAGATTTTTATGAAAATTTTTCAACTTTTGCAGGGTATCTTGCCATCCTTTATGATATCATGTGAAGAAATGATTGAGAAATGGCTTAAGTTGATAGGGTCAGCAGATTCATATGAATTGGATGTTTTGCCAGAGTTTCAAGACTTAACAGGAGATATTATTTCAAGAGCGGCTTTTGGCAGTAATCTTGAAGAAGGGAGATTGATATTCTCTCTTCAAAGGAAACAAGGGAAATTCCTTTTACAATCACTTTTCAATTTCAGTTCTCCATGGTCAAGGTGCTGTCAAATTCTCTCTCTTATGAGAATTCTCTTGTCTAGATTAAGTTCATGTATCCATTTACATGTCGAGCCAATAATATCTACACTGTGGCAGAGCCAGAACCCTAAGTTAGGGGGTGCAATTGTCAGTTCAGGAGGAGCATATTTTAAAAAATTGTATAAATTTACATACTATTAAATACATTTTAAAAAATTGCACCTGCTTAAGTGAATATGGTTCCACTACTGTCTACGCTACCATAATATAACACCAACTTATTAGCTTGGTTTATAAAAGAATACATGAATTGTGTCTAGATGAAAATTTTCGTGATCCACTTATCATCTTTTAATTGTATATTATCAAATTCAAAGAGATGGATTTTTTACTTCTGTTAACTGGGTTTTTTCTATGCATTTATAGTTTCTTGCCTTCACAATTAAAGAAAAAAATGATTGAAATCCACCATGAAGTTCGAATTATACTGCAGCGAATAATAGAGAACCGAGACAAGGCTATACTGTCTGGAAATGGAGACCACAATGATCTATTGAATCTGTTACTGAAATCTAATTTAAGTGAGATTCGAGAGAACAGAAATATGGGAATGTCAAGAGAAGATGTGATAGAAGAATGCAAGCTCTTCTACTTTGCTGGTCATGAAACCACCGCAAATTTGCTAACATGGACTTTGATTTTGTTGAGTATGCATCAAAGTTGGCAAGAAAAAGTCAGGAAAGAGGTTCTGCTACTTATCGGAAAAAATAAACCAACTTTCGATCAGTTGAACCAATTAAAGATTGTGAGTTTATTGCTTTTCAATATCTTTTTTGTTCCAGTTTCACAGTGATTATTCACTGGATGATTGATGATTTAATTGTCATATCCTTTGAGGTGAATATGATCTTGATAGAGGTTCTGAGACTGTATCCACCAACACCACTTGTTCGATCTATCCGTGCGGAGACTAAACTTGGAGAATACATTTTTCCGGCAGGAATCAGCCTGACTGTTCCAGTGTATCTCATCCACAGGGATCCTGAAATATGGGGAGAAGATGCGACGGAGTTCATTCCTGAAAGATTTTCTGATGGGATTTCTAAGGCATCAAAGGATCATCAATGGTCTTTCTTTTCCTTCGGTTGGGGGCCTAGAATATGCATTGGACAGAATTTTGCTATGCTTGAAGCTAAATTAGCACTTGTTCTAATCTTGCAACACTTCTCCTTTGAGCTTTCTCCTACTTATAGACATGGACCTCATGTTTTTCTTACTCTTCAACCTCAGTTTGGAGCACAAATTATCTTGCGCAAAATTTGAAAAATTAATAATTTTTGTGTACAAAACAGAGTATTATTGGATTGGTACTTCGTTTTATTTTATTTCTTCAAAACGATGGCTAATTGATTTCCAAAAAATGCTGCCAAAAGCTACAAACCACTATATCCATAAACTAAATCACAGTACTATTATTTAATGGAAAATTCGTCCACTTCATATTTGAATTCAAATGGAAATACACTTGAGAAAAATGACGGAAATATGTAAACAAATGTAAACAGTGGCCCATCCAGACTTTTTAAAAGTTTGAGGGGACTAACTAAAAAAAATATAGTAGTATAAAATAAATAATTTTATTTTGAAATAACAAAAAATAAGAATAGTTATAAAAAAATATAAAAGACTAAATAGGTTAGACTTTTTTCTTGAAGAGGCGATTGTGCCCACCAGCCTCCTAGGTCCGTCACTGAGTTTCAAATTTTAAATATACCATGGGTTTTGAAATTGCGTTAGAAAAAAAATATTTTTAGAGAAGTTTTTTATTTTTAATTTTTTTGAATTTAAAAAACTGTTTTTAGATATAAATAAGTGAATAGATATTTTTTTCAGAAATAAATTTGAGAAAAACAGTTTATAAAAATTAAAAAAATCAGTTAATTAAATAAAAAAAATTTTAAATTTGTTTTTTTGAATATCCAACAACAATTTCAAACACTTTCTGTACTTGTTTATTTATTGCATTTAACTTTTTTATAATTGGCTTAATAACAATAAAAAAAAAAAAGAGAAAACAATTAGAGGGTTTTTTTTATTTTTTATTTTATCTAATTAAAACGTGTTATTTTTATAGGATTAAAGTACAAAAATCACCTTGAGCTCTCTCTAAATTATCAACGTTGTCCCTGTTGGTTTTCTTTTGTCAATAATACTGGAAAGTATTAAAATTGGCTCAATTTTGATCTTGGTTAATAGCAGCGCCAGATCAGCATTAAGGGTAAAATTGATCTAATTTATAAATAATATAGATATTATTGACAGAAAAGAAGAATTGTGACGATATTGATAATTTAGATAGAATTCAGAGTCATTTTCGTACCTTAGCTAGCCCTTTTTAAAAATGATATTTTTATATTAGAAAATCCAAAACGACATAGTTTAATAAGAATCAATTATTTCATATAATGAAATATAATTGGCATTTAATTTTTAATTTTCTGATCTGATCGATAGAATTGATAATATTATTTTGAATCCATACATCATGTTTAGATAAAAAAAAAATTTTAAAAAAGATATTAATATTTAGTTGTCAAATAAAGTAAATTTAATAATTTTGACCTGATTCGAAATCCGTCGCTGAATGAATCAATTCAAATTTGAAAATTATTTTAATTTATTCTTTAAAATATTATTATTTTAATAATTCGCTCCAATTACTTAGATTTTAGATCTAAAATTGATCCAACCCGGTCAATAAATGCTGAGTGAAAATTAAAATTGATGAAGTATATATTATATTCCCTCGAATATATATGAATGGTCAAATTTTCAATTAAATAATTATAGAGGATATAGTGGTTTATAGCTTTTGGCAGCAGCTAGAAGAGGATGCCAGTGGTTTCTTTTTGGCTTTGTCCGTAAATAATATATTAGTCTTGATTATTTCTATTTTAAATTATTTTTACCAAATAAATTTCACCAATTACCCCAAAAAAAATAATATTTTGGAATTTACTTCATTTTGTTTTAGCTTTTTTAAGCACTCCCTAATTAATTTGACTTTTGGAATTCAATTAGCCACTCTGTTGATTGTAAAATTATCACCAAAATTTTTGGAAAATTAGAAGATGAGTACACCTATTGTGAATCATGGAAAATTTTTGGAAAATTAGGAGATATTTGGTATTATTGTTAAATGTAAAAAAAATAGATTTAAATTTTTTTTGATTTAATTGACTGATTTTATAATTTATTGTGAATCATTTTTTCTCAAATTTATTTTTAGAAAAAATATATATTTAGTTGTTTCTTTCCAAAAATAGCTTTCAAAATTCAAAAAAATAATTTTTTGTTTCTAAACACAATGTAAAACAAGAATTTAATCAGTGCATGAGAAGATAAGATTATAACAATTAAAGAAAAACAATCAAGAGATTTAAATATATCGGTCTCAAATTGCGTACATAACTATATAAGAACTAGCTAAATATTTTTTTTAATGAAACTGAAAGGGTTATAAAAAAAAGGGAAAGTTCAAAAGAATTTAAAAATTTATTAGTTAATAATTTAAAACTATTATGACGGATTTTTTTTCAAGAAAATCAGTCTGTAAGAATATAGAAAATTTTAAAAATAATAAATTTTGTTTTTTTTTTAACTCAAATGGGCAAGATATAATTTAAAGAATTTTTTTTAAATTACTAATTTTTTTTCATTTATTTGTTTGCAAGCTAATTTAAAAAAAATGAATGTATATACAAATTAATATAAGAATTCCAGTGAACTTAAAAAATTAATAAATTTTTGTAAATTTAATAATTTAAAAAATTACTCTGAACAAATTAATATTTGAACTAAAATACATATTAAATGCGACAATAAGCAAATAGCATGAATTTGAGAGGTTAAAGAGAAAATTTATTAAATTTTAAAAATTACTGAAATTCTTACCTACAACTCCTCATAAAAAATCCGGTGCAAAAATTTTTAAATTATTAACTATTAGATTTTGAATAGAAAAAATGGACAGAAATATACATTTGAAAATTTTTAAACATTAGTTATACAATTAATAATAATAATAATAATAATAATAATAATAATAATAATAATAATAATAATAATAATAATAATAATAAGTGACGAATTGAAATGGAAATGAAAGGTGTTTTTTTTTTAAAACTTTTGCCTAAAAATAATATACCTTTAATTAAGAACTATCATCCTAAAAACAGTTTTTTTACTAATCTATTTTATTTTGTACGAATTATTTGTTAACATTATCACCTCAAACATGTGCATTTATATGGATATGGACAAAGTCTGCTTGCACTCCGAAATTACATAGCAAGAAGAGGTCAAAGGTTAAGCCTAATTGTGAAGTATAAACCCTATAAATCTGCCATTAAAGAGGGAATTAAATAGATAATTAGATCAAACCTAACATAACTCAAAAACAGGGGTCGTATTATAATGTAAATTAGATCAAACTACAATTATTGTGATTAATTAATTATGGCAACCTTGGTTTTCTTGAGTCTACTGTTATGCGTTCCTATCATTTTTGTTTGTCTGAAACTACTAAATTCACTATGGTGGAGACCCAGGATGATAAAGAAGAAGCTGAGGAATCAAGGCATTCATGTCTTACCATATAAGTTTCCTTATGGCAATGTTGATGAGATAAATAGGTTTACCTCTGAGGCCAGGTCTCAACCTATGAAATTAACCCATGATATTGTGTCTCGCCTCAATCCATTGCTTCAACAATTGGCCACTACCCATAGTAAGTATTTGAATTGCCACTTTCTCCAATTAGGGTTTGGTCAAATGTTGTAATTGGGTCATAAATTCAATCTCTAATTCTTCCGTTACCTTTTTAACATAGAATGTTACTATTTTGGTTTCTGATTTTTAATTAAAAAAATCTTATATGGACTTGGTTTATATAATTTTCTTCATGCATCGAACTAATAATTTGTTGTTGTTGTTGAGAAATTATTAGATAAACTTAGTTTATTAGACTAATTCAAATCTATGCTAAAGTGTATGTAGATTTATTAAATGTTATATTCATATTAACTAATATGAATAAAACAGTTAAATGTGTATTACTGTACAGATAACATAATAAACAATAGTTTTTACAATATTCAGTCCTATATATTTATGAAGTATTGGTTTTTGGAAATATCATTATATTAAGAATTTCCTTTTTGCACATACCAAGCTTAAGACTTGTGTAGTAATGAGAAACATTTCAGCATAGATACACAAATGTTATTTCAATAATGGCATAAATACAATTTAATTTGAATTCAAGTGACAGATCTAAGATTTTGACAACATTTGGATGTAGTGCAGAGAACCCATTTGCAATTTGGTATGGCACAACTCCTCATGTCATGATATTAGATCCAAAGCTAATTAGAGATATTATGACAAGAAAATTCGAATTTCAAAAACCGGAAGTAAGTTCAACCTTTAAGTTGTTCATGAGAGGCCTTGCAAATATTGATGGAGAGGAATGGGCTTTACACAGGAAGATTGTTGGAATTGATTTCAAACTCTTCCTTTTTTTTTTAAAGGAAATGATGCCATCATTTATGATATCATGTGAAGAAATGGTTGAGAAATGGGATAAGTTGATAGGGTCAGAAGATTCATGTGAATTGGACGTTTTGCCAGAGTTTCAAGACTTAACAGGGGATATTATTTCAAGAGCAGCCTTTGGTAGCAATATTGAAGAAGGGAGGTTGATATTCTCTCTTCAAAGGAAACAAGGGGAGCTCTTTTACCGGTCACTTTTCAATTGGAGCTCTGTTGGTCAAGGTTAGAACCGTAAATAAATCATACCGTACATGAATTATTCAGTTTAGAAAAAAATTTGTTCGAAATTATTTATTACATTTAATAAATAGAACTCAAATTTAAATCATAGCTCCAAAATATTTTTGCATTCGAGTTTGAATTTAATATTATTTGATTCGTTATCTTACGAATATATTCGTTTACGGATTCATAAATATATTTATTTAAAATTTCGTAAACGTATTTATTTAAAACATCATAAATATATTCGTTTAAATTTTGTTTATATAATATTTTGTTATCAATTTTTAGCTTTTATAATTATTAGTTAACAAGCTAAACTTATTAACCATATTAAACGAACTTTTTATAAACTGAGTTCAAGCTGCTCGCGAATTTTATAATTTTAAAACGAATCAAACTTAATCTCAAATATAAAAATTTCATTCGAATTCGAGTCTATAATAAATTTAAATGAACTGAATTTAAATTTATTAATATTTGGCTCTTAAGCTCAATTCATTTAATTAAGGAATATCATCCGGTAGAAAACATTTCTTATTTAAATGGGATTTATTAATTTATTTATGGACCAAACAAATAATAAATTATAAAGGAACTTTCACTTTATAAACATGCAACTAATTGCTACTTTTTCTGACATAACAGTTATCATTTGACTAGCCCATACTTGCATGTCATGGAACTGTTCTAGTTTCTTTCTTTCTTTCTATTTTTTTTTTAATGAAGAATAATGGGATCTTGTTTTTGTATCTATAGGTTCTTGCCTTCAAAAATTTACAAAGAAATGATGCAAATCCACAAAGAAGTTAGAGCAGTACTTCTAGGACTAATAGAGAATCGAGAAAAGGCTATACTGTCAGGAAATGCAACAAAGGATGATTTGCTGAATCTGCTACTCAAGTCTAATTTTGATGAAGTTAAGGAAAACAAAATTGAGGGTTTGTCAAAAGAAGATGTTGTAGAAGAATGCAAGCTATTCTACTTTGCTGGACATGAAACCACTGCAAACCTGCTAACATGGACAATGATTGTATTAGGTATGCATCAAAATTGGCAAGAAAAGGCTCGGAATGAAGTTCTCCAACTTATTGGAAAAAATAAGCCAACTTATGAAGACTTAAATCACTTGAAGATTGTAAGTTTGTTCATGTTTCAGAAATTTTTGTATCTCCCCTTTTTCCTTAATTCCTTGATAAATAATGGAGTTAGCAAGCAGAAGCTCGAGTTACCAAGTTCAGTAGCTTGAGTGATCTTGCTTGCCAACTTCATTAGGCTTGGTAGTTCAAGCTCCTGCATGCTAATTTCATTAGTTGCGTTTGTGGAGCTCGGTTTTGCTCTTGCTTATGGATCGAGCTCTTGCTAGCTAACTTTGTTACTTTTTTTTCCTCCCCATCTTGCAGGGGAAAATGATATTGCTAGAGGTTCTGCGATTATATCCGCCTACATCCCTGGTTCGATCTCTAAGTAAAGAGACAAGAGTAGGAGAATTTACTCTGCCAGCAGGAATCTGCTTGCAAATTCCATTGTATTATGTCAACAGGGATCCTGAACTATGGGGAGAAGATGCAACAGAATTCAATCCCGAAAGATTTTCTGAAGGGATATCAAAGGCAGCAAAGGATCAGTCTTCATTTTTCACTTTTGGTTGGGGGCCAAGAATATGCATTGGACAGAACTTTGCTATGCTTGAAGCTAAATTAGCACTTGCTCTAATCTTACAACACTTCTCCATTGAGCTTTCCCCTTCTTATAGACATGAACCTCATGTTCATGTTACTCTTCAACCCCGCTATGGTGCCCAAATCATCCTAAAGAAAATCTAACCGAGTAATCCTTTCCTATTTATATATATTATATTTAGTCATTTCTTTTGTTTCCTTCATTAATTTCTTTTGTCAAACATGAAGTTATACTGGGTAGAATCTATCTCAGTCTCATTGATAATCTTGTAGTATGGCTGTAATCATAAAAATATATACATATATCTATGAAATTCAATCATGAAAAACAAAGATTTCCAAGATGAAAACTGAATATTGAAGCAAAAGCATAGAAACAAAGGTCTGTTTAACTGTTACCCTGATTGATGTTTGTAGTTCATGTTCAATAATAATCTTGAATTCTTTACATGATTTGGGATAATTTGATGTTTTTTTTTAATTTTTTTTCACTTTGCATGTGTTTTTCACCATTCTCATTCTCTTTCTTTAATTTTTTTTTTGTTTTTTTTTTAATTTTTTAAAGAAAGACTAAATAATGAGAAAGAGTATTGAAAAAAAATCATGAGAATTTATTTTCCTTATAATCATTAAAAACATTACCGACACAGATTTACAGTGGCCATTTATTAATTTCATTTTTTTAATTATTTGAAAACTTAGAGGAAAAGTTCTCTTGCCAGTTCAATGGGCCCAATTAAAAATTTAAATTGGCCCAGTGTCATATTTTCACAACTTAAAAGTGTTGAAGCATATTTGTCAAATGAAGCATATGTTATTCTACTCTAGGCTTTAACTGCAGGAAGTTTTTAATCTAAATGAGATTGATATATATATTTATAAATTAAATCCATAACAATATTATATGTTAAAAACTTATTTTTTCTTCATAATTATAAAATTGGTTATAAAAATTATTTTTTTGACGTAATAATTAGTTATTCGCTGAATAAACAAATTCATTGACGGACCAATTTTAAGTAATTAACAAAAAAAACCTTTATATTTAATTAAATTAAAATAAATTAGATCCATTTAGGCAAACTATAACAAATTAACATATACTTCAATTATCAGTATTTTTATAATTAAAAAATTAAATTACTTATTTTATCCTTAATACGAATTGAAATTAAAGTATATACAACAACCCATAAACTAATATATAGCAAATTTTTAATTTTATGCTTTGTTTATTTCTGAAAAATATTCTCCTGAAAAATATTTTTTTATTTTTTATTATTTTGTCTGTTTCCGAAAAGTAAATAAAAAAATATTTTTCAAGTCAACGGAAAATATCTCAAAAATAAGGGAAAATAACTTTTCATTTTAAGAACATGAAGTTATTTTTCAAAATTTTTCAGATATAAAGAAAGAAAATACTATTTCACTCTTTTATTTTTTATTTTTATAGTGTTACAGTCAAATATAATATAGAAAAATATTATTTTTTTCTAAAAAATATTTTCTAAATTTTTAAAAATAAATTATTTTCTGAAAATAAATGGAGTCTTAAGAACCTATATATCCCAATTTCGTATATTTACAATGTTGACTCTAAAAGCATAATTCATATTTGTTAAAGTGTTGGCATAATAAAAATTTACACAATTACTTGGGGAATTTTTGAATATGAAGACCTATAGTGGAGAATTATGAAATATACTTTCAAACTGAATTATTGGTGCAATCATGATATTCTCAAATAATTAATACAATAAATGCTTACTTGAATTTTCAAATTTTAACCCTAATTCTTTCCCTATCTTTATTTATAAATAGAGCTAATAATTTCTTGTAATATTTAAAAGTAATTCATATATACAATTAGTTTTATATTTTGTAAATACAAATAACTTTTTTGTTTCGGATATATTGATCTAATTTAAGGAAAAAAAATACTAAGTAGACTGCAAAATGAAATATAAAAATATAAGACAATTAAAAATAAAGAAATATGAATATATTATTCTTTATATATGATCTGCATAGAAAAATGTGAAAAGAAAAACTAGGATATCAAGTGGAGCAAGTTGCAAGTTGAAAAAGCTTCAGCCATTGTTTGATGCACAGTGACAGATTATACAGCTCAAGTTGGAAAGGGACCTAAAGAAAATAGCAGTTTGAAAATGATTTTCCTCACCTAAATAGGATTTTTAATATCTAATTACTCCTTCCTTCTAAATTTAATAGATTTATTTTTATTTTTATATAGATTAAAAAATATATAATTAATATGCATTTTGCTTAATGTAATTCTAAATTAATTAGTTGTATTATTTAATTATTAAAATAACAACTCATATTTGTAGATAATAAGACACATTAGATAGGGATATAATAGAAAATCTTTTTGAGTCAAATAAGAATGAAAAATAAACATATTAAAAAGAGAGGGAATAGTATATTCTCTCTTATTAATCTAAATAATAAATCTGATTTGGATAAATATTATGATCAGAATAATGTAATTATTTGGTAATTTATTAGTTAATGAAAGTTCCTTCTAATATTATTGCAAATTCATAAGGTATAGTCATGTTTCCATAAAGTTTTGGGGGAATGTTCCTTTTTTTTTTTGCCATTTTATTATGGGCACTTTTCCCATTTAGATGGGTTTAGGGTTTTTTGTTTTTAATTATTGAAATATTTTGACAAGGACTCTTCTTCATGATTTAGAATTCATTCACACTGACAACTTTAATGGAGAGAGTGAGAGAGAAAGGAGGGCTTTGTATAGAAAAAAAAAAAAAAGGAATTTTGTTTTGTGAAAGGAATAATAGAATGTTGGAAAGTTTTATCTAAAAAGCATACTAGAAAAGAAGTCTCGAGAAAAAATAAATAATAATAATTTCAAATAATAAAATAATAAAAAACTTGAAATTTTTGATATATAATTTAATTTTATTAATAATTAAAAAACCTAAAATATGAGTGAAAAAACTTCAAGAGGACCTTGGGAAAGATGAGAGTGCTGACATCACGTGGACACCCCCCTTCTTTCTCCACTTGCTATGTCACAGTCATTGTTGGCCCTACCATTGGTCCATTACCGTGACTTATCAAACTTTGTTTTACTTGCCACAAGGTTTGGTAATTTTTTTTTTGATATGATTCAACCCAATAATTAATTTGAAAAAATTCGAATAAATCAAACGAAATTGATTCGAATCTAAAAATTATTTGAATTTAATTCAAAAAAATAATTAACATAAATACTCACCTAAAAACATAATAGGAGACTCCAAAACAGTAACTTAATACTTGAGGTCTAATAGCCACCATGCTTAGGTCTATAATACTAGCTATCAAGCTAAGACTATAGTTTTTTAAGAGTATAATTAATTTCTTAAATTCTTAATATATGTTCCTAATTATATATATATATATATATATATATATATAAGAAATTTTTAGGTGATAAGAGTCTATCAAATTATCATTTGTAAACTAATTCAATCATATAATAATAGATATTTGTTATTTTATTTACATTAATTGATATAAATATAATAATTAATATGATTGAATTAGTCTATATAGGCAAATCCTATTTAAAAAAAAAATTCATGCAACTAGATTTTCCTAACTTAGCATTGTGAATGCCTTTTCTATCTCCAGACCAGAAAAAAAAAGTAACAACTTAATTTTTAAATTGAAAGACTAACTTGTCACTCACACTTTTTTTTTTTAATTTCCAAAATTAACTCTTTGATCAAATTAGCTTTATAGCTATTTTTCCCATTTCATTATTTAAAAATATTTTTTTATTTTTTTATTTTTTTAAACAAAAGATATTTAGATGAAATTTGAATTATAAGTATGAAACACTTTTAAAATTTGGGATGAAACACACACATATATATATATATATATATATATATATATATATATATATATATATATATATATATTAGCTGGAGTAAAGAACATATACATCAGCTACTTTAGGACAAAATATTTCCAGGAAGCATATAGCCTTTTGCCCTTGCCTTATGTCATAAAATTGAGACTCACCAACAAAATAGGAACAACAGTGAGTTGTCTTCATATGTTTTGTTATTGGAAGTGCAGTATGTATATATATATATATGTATATATATATATATGTATATATATATATATATATATATATATATATATATATATATATATATATACATACTGCACTTCCAATAACAAAACATATGAAGACAACTCACTCTAGCTATTATTGTTGTTCCTATATATATATATATATATATATATATAAACACACACACATCAAATTTTAATGAAGTAGGACTCTTCGATTGAATGTGAAACCATGCGCAATCAAATTACCATCAATCTACACCAAATCAATTGATTCTGTATTACATATCCCTATTGCAGAATACTTTTTTTTTTTCTGATTTCTATCTAATTAATTAGTAGTGATTCAAAAAGTTTACAATTTTCATCTTCAAAGAACATTCCCCTCCCTAGATAATCTCAATTTTCCCTCAATATTTTGTACATTTAATTAGTCTTAAAATTGATTTTTGAGCTAAAGCAGCCCGCGGGTAAATTTTCATTTTCATTTTCATTTTCAAATACACTTTTTTTTTTGGGTATAAATCCTTATCTATCATGAATAGTCATTGCAATTTTATAATGAATGACCTAAAAACAAACAAAAATATGAAAACGAAATATGTGATAATGATCCAAAAGTAAATTTTGTAGCAAATTGATCAATATAAAAATATTCAAGAGACAAATTACACATTAGTAATATATTCTTTTTAACTCTTCGAGCGTTTCAGTCACTCACCACATCATTAATTACTAAAATTAAAATTTAGTGATTTAATTTAAGATAAAGATAAAAAGTTCAAAAGGGACTAGTGGAAAAAGAAAATTAGAATAGTCTTGTAGGGAGTGTGGGTGTCCCCACTACACTGACCCTTTCTTATTTCTGTCTATTTTATGGGCTAATTAGCTAGATAAAGGTAAAATTATGAGAAAATGACACAGATGTGGTTTCCCAATTCAACTATTGAAAATGTGCAAAAATTTTTAATTTTTTTTTTGAAAATATTTTGCAACATGTACTCTTTTTGTCATGTAAAACTTGTACATCCATGTTTATAAACATTTCTGTAAAAAAAACCTCTTTATCCATATACTAATATTATATATAAAATTTCATATTTAGGCTAAACTAGCCCGATATTTATAAAAATACATGATATTTACAAAAATTACATGCTTTTCGAATAAAAGACACGTACAAAGGAAACAACCTATAATTCTATGTAATTTACAAAAATACAAAATGATAACATTAAATATCACTGACTCAAGTTGGGTATGCTCTATTGCCTCTGCAGGAGTTTGCTCTTTTGATCAATCTCTACCTCTATCTACTAGGCTTCAAATCCTATGAGCATAAACACTGACACGCTAAGCTATTGAAAGCTTAGAGGTACATATACACATAAAAATTCATACACATATTCACATAAACATATTCATATTATTCATATTCATGTAAAATCTTGTACACCAATGTATGACAATTAAAACACTCATTCATATATCATACTTCCTATCATAAAAGTTGTCATAAAATTGTATTCTTTAACCATGTGTAGATGATCAATCATAGTACTAACAACATATTACATATAAATTGTGTGTCATTGTATTCTTGTGTCATTATACTTTTTTCACTGTATTGTATTTGTTACATATATTTTTTCTAAAAACTCTTTACACAAACTATTCAGATATAAGTTGTGAACATTGGTGCTTTCTGAGCTTAAGTCACCATACCACTATTTATGATCATGTGTGCTCGTCCAAGCTCCTCAAGTCAAGAGCACTCTCCAAGCTTAAGTCACCTTAACTGAGTAAAATATATATAATTTGCATGTAATATAGGATTAATGACGCTCTATAAACTTAAGTCACCTTGTACTTAAAAGAAATTGTATATCATATCACTATGGTATTGTAAACACCCTTAATGACATATCACATATCCTACTTTTAGTCCAAGTATAGAGTTTGGACATAACTTATTCATATTCACTTTGTTATACTTATTTATAATGTATTCATCTTATAGCATATACCCTTTTTGATCATATGGAACATCAACATATATTATTCATATATTAACATTCATGGAATCATGTGTTTCTTACTTATAGCATATCACTGAGCATATATGTTCATAACCATTACATTGCATTGTTAAAAAAATTAATATGACATTTAACAGGTTTCAAGGATGTGAACTACATATTTTACGGCCGTGATGGTTCCATTCATGGATACTCCTACCTATAAACCAAATTGTGAATGTGTGTGAGTATTTTTGATCATTAAGTGTACATTCTTCATGAGCATGAAGAAATAGTCTCGGGCCTGATTGTATTCATAAGGGTAAGAATCACAGTCGTGAATAACTAGTTACGAGTGTAAATATAGGTTTTTCAGTAATTAATAACATCAAACAATACATTTAATACAAGGCCCATGCAAGGGCTCTAATGATTGTATAATGGAAACCTCTTCCCATCAACATACTCATAAATTCATGCATTTAAACATGTTATAACATCAATTGACATGAAAAAGAACATAAACATCACAATTTCCCTTTCAAGCCCATTAATGACCTATAACATACATTTTATGATTTAACTTGCATATATAAATCCTTAACTCAACTCTTTCAACCACCATAACCATCATCATACAATGTACTATTTTTTATAGTGGAAAAAGGTCTTTAGTAAGAGCAAGAGATATTTTAAAGGTTAGAGTTTTTTATGAATAAGGTGAACGAGAGAGAAAAGCAAACTGATATCATTTTTATATCTGATGATGGTCATGGACATGACTTATCTGTTACAGGCATAAATATTAATATTCACAGTAGTGACATTTAATTCACGGGTGTGAACACATAGTTCTTTATTTTTTCATCTCTTTTTAGCTATTTTCTCTTAACCAAACTTTTAAACATACTTATATATTTTCTAAACCATCTTATTAACTAGGCCCCACTTATCATGTATTATATTTCTCTCATCTTTAAAGGAATTTAGTCCTCAAAATTACTCGATGTGTTGTGTCAAAATAATTGGGGGGGTATTATTCCATCATCACTTTCTCACTTTCTCATGTAGCTTTTTTCATTGTATGATTACTCCATAGGACTTTGACTAACAATATTCATTTGTTCGTTAGTTCTTTGACATCATGCACCAATTTCTCCAATGACTCTTCCTCATATGTAAAGTCTGGTATCATTTGTGTGAAAGATATGACATATACATCCTCAACATGGAGGCATGAAAAAAATTGTGAATTTTGCTCAACTCTAGTGGTAAAATAAGCCTATAGGAGACTGATCCAATCTGCTCTAACATCTCATATGGTCCAATGAACTAAAGACTCAATTTGCCTTTTTTTTTCTGAACTTGAAAACCTTCTTCCATAGGAAAACTTTAAGAAACACCTTATCTCCTACTTAATACTTTATATCCCCTTTCTTGAGATCTGTATATGATTTCTACCTGTCTGAAGTTGCCTTCAACCTTTCATGTATGATCTTCACCTTTTTCTTTGTCTTTTGCATCAATTCTGGCTCTACCAGCTTCCGCTCACAGAGCTTTGTCTAACATAATGGTGTTTAATACTTTCTTCCATATAGTACCTCAAAATGAGTCATCTGAATTCTAAATTGATAGTTGTTATAGTAAGCAAGCTCCATCAACGATAGCTATTTCTTCCATCTACCTTCAAATTTGATCAAATAACTTTTCATCATGTCTTCTAATATCTGTATCACCCTCTTTGAATGACCGTTGTTTGAACATGAAAAGTCGTGCTGAATTCGAACTTGATACCTAAATTCATTGTAGACTTCTCAAAACTAAGATGTGAATCGTGATTCTATGTATGATATAATGGAGACTGACACTCCATATAGCCATACTATCTCATTCACGTATAACTTTGCTAACCTATTCAAATGATAGTCTTTCCTAATAGGTAAAAAGTGTGAGACTTCGTTAACCTATCCACAATGATCTAAATGACGTCAAACTTTCTCGGTGTCAGAGGCAATCCAATCATAAAATCTATCATGATTTGTTTTTATTTCCATTCCAATATTGTGATTGACTGCATCAAACTTGAAAGTACTTGATATTTTATCTTGACCTGCAGATATATCGGACATGTTCTTTTTCATATTTTCCCACCAATACCTTCCCTTCATATCATGATATATCTTGTTACTTTTTGGGTGCAAGGAAAATATGTCTCCTGTATTTCCTTTAGAATCCTTTGTCTCAACTCTGCAGCATTAGACACTCATAAGCAACCTTGATAGTATAAACTACCATATGATTTAATAGTGTACTCAGGTCTCTTCCCTTTAGAGACCAACTAGGTTATCTCAACTAGCTTGTTATCTTGCTTATGTGCATCTCTAATTTTCAGGTTGAGTGTAGACCGGATATGCAATTCCGTTGTGGCCTTTTTGTTTAAAAAATTGGCAACAACATTAGCTTTACCTATATGGTAGTCAATAACACAGTTATAGTCCTTGATCCATTCCAACCATCGTCTCTATCTCAAGTTGAGTTCCTTCTGTGTCAAGAGATACTTCAAGCTCTTGTTGTTAGTGTAGATGAAACATCTTTTTCTATATAGGTAATGGCGTCATATCTTTAGAGAAAACATAATGGTTGCTAACTCAAGATAATGTGTGGAGTAATTTTCTCATATTGCTTCAATTATCTGAAAGCATAAATGACAACTTTTCCTTCTTGCATCAAGACACACTCCAACCATTGTGAAAAATATCACTGTAGATGACATACTCTATATCAGATACTGGTTGTATAAGGACTAGAGCTTTTATCAATATACATTTGAACATATCAAAACTAGCTTGACACACTTGTCATTCCACTCGAACTTCACATCTTTTCTAAAAAACATAGTCAAAGGAGAAGCAATCAAGGAAAAACCTTTCACTGACCATCTATAGTAACCTGCCACACCAAGAAAACTCCTGATCTTGGTTATACTGCCAGGAGGCTTCTAATTCAATATTGTCACAACCTTGCTAGGATCAACTCTGACTTCGTCTACTAACACAATGTGTCCAAGAAAATCCATT
Organism: Triadica sebifera; assembly: GCA_023653625.1. Classification (NCBI taxonomy): domain Eukaryota; kingdom Viridiplantae; phylum Streptophyta; class Magnoliopsida; order Malpighiales; family Euphorbiaceae; genus Triadica; species Triadica sebifera. The sequence continues at coordinate 5,296,807 of CM042904.1, read as the reverse complement.
TCATTAAGCTAAAACTCTCATATGGAGAGTTTGGCATAAAGCTTATGATCCCTGAGGATCTGTAACATTGTCCTCAAATGTTGATCAAACTTTCCTTGATTCTTAGAATACACCAAGATGTTGTCGATAAAAATAACAATAAATAGGTCTAAATATGACATAAAAATCTTATTCATCAAGTTCATGAAAGTTGTTCGGGCATTGGTCAACTTGAAAGACACAACCAAAAACTTGTAGTGGCCATATTTAGTTCTTAAAATTGTTTTGGTTATATCCTCATCCTTTATCTTCAATTGTCCTCAACTTGATCTCAAATCAATCTTGGATTTTGCACCCTTCAGCTGATAAAAATTATCATCAATTTGTGGCAATGAATATCGGTTATTGATAGTAATCTTGTTCAATTTCTTATAGTCTATGCACAATCTCATAAACTCATTTTTTTCTTTATAAATAAAACTAGTGGACCGCATAGAGATACACTCAACATGATATAACTTTTGTCTAGTAACTCTTGCAACTGAGCTTTCAACTTTTTCATCTCTGAAGGTGTCATTTTCTATGGTGCTATAGATATCGGTGTTGCACCTGGAGTAAGCTTTATTGAGAACTTAACATCTCTATTCGGTGGTAGACCTGTTAGATCATTCAGAAAGACATTTGAAAACTCTCTCACTGTAGGGATATCTTAGAGATGTAGGCCTCATTTTCTAGTGTCAACCATATGAGCCAAATAGGGCACACATCCCTTTTGGATCATCTTCTGAGCCTTCATCATGAAAATCATCAGTAAGGGTTGAAACCTCTCACCTTCTACTATCACCTCTTATTGCTATAAAGTTTTAAGAACAATTGTCTTAGACTAGTAGTCTATAACTGCCTTATGTTGTGAGAGTCAATCCATATCTAATATGACATTGTACTCATAAAACGATAACTTGATGAGGTTCGTAAGAAACTCTTTTCCGTTCATAACCAAAAGGCAACTTATGTATACTAGATTCATAACACAATATGGTCTAAGGGATTTGAGACCTAAATCTCGAACTTTAGTTTCTCTATTGTCATACTGCGCTGAATAGGCATGCTTGTGCACATATAAAAATATGTGGAGTTTGGGTCTATCAAAGCATATGCATTAGAGCCATGTAAAGAGAACATACCCACGATAACATTTGTGGCTCCCTAATCCTTATGATCCTTCATAACATATACCCTAATTGGAGCTCTATTGGGTACCAACCTGTTCACTGTCTTTGAAGTAGCCTAGTTGGGTCATGCTCTACCTTCTCTCATCTGATTTTTGCTCTGGACTGGAGTTGATCCTATTGTCTGAGTAGGAGTAGTACTCATCAACAAAGGGCAATCCTTTCTAAAGTGATCTTAGGCTTTGCATCTGAAGTAAGCCCCTAAAGTCAATCAACACTCTCTTTGGTGGTTCTTTTGACACATCTCACATAAGCGAGCAAGATCCCTGGTTGTCTATGTGATGATAGTGGCTGATGTGGTCTTAAAAAGTGGTCTTTTCCTAAAAGAACTAGATCGGGAGTGACTTTATCTCCTACTTTTATCCTCTGTTCTAGGACTGTCCTATGAAGAAACTATCTTTCTTTCCCATTGTCTATGCCACACTAGCTATGAGTGTTTTATATGGTTCATTTGTTCTTTTTTTTTCTCTCTTCTCCATACTAAGTCTTCATATGTGAAAAGAAGTGACATGATACTTGATGTCATCATTTAAGCCATTTTTAAAACAACGACACTTATCACCCTTGTCCACAATAAGACTAGTTACATATATGCTCAATCGCATGAACTCTCTATCATATTTAGAGATTGTCATATTCCTACGCTATAGATTTAGAAAATTTCTTCTCTTTTCATCAATGTAGACACATGGTACACACTGCTTCTTGAATTCGACAATGAAATACTCTCAAGTCAGAGGCTGTAAAGTCTATGGTTTTTTCAAAACCAATTTTCCACCACCCATATGTATGTTCTTATAGAAGAGATACAACGTATCTTGCTTTGTGCTCATTGGCGGACTCTAACTCATTGATGACCATCTTGGTCTTTTCAAGCCAAAACTCAATTGCAACTGGATCATCTTTGTTCCTTTCAAGAAAATCAGTGGCCCTATATTTCTGGAACATGGAAATCTGCATCGAGAGTTTCTCTTTTGGTGGCGGCTGTGGAGCTAGTTAAGGCATTGCCATAGGTATAGCCTATGCTAACTACTGCAGAATACTGATCGTCTATTGCATGATCGGTATCACACCTTATTCTACCTGTCTAGTGGGTTGCTATGGAGGAAGTGGAACAACATTTAGACCTCGAACACTCGAAGCACTAGGCTTATTAGAAGCCCTGAGGTTAGGATAACTGTTGCTATCAGCAACATCGTATGCCTCCAACTCTATCTATACCTTTCTACTCCTATAATTCGATAGAGAGACAACTCATGTCAGAGTCATATAAGATGTACTATGCATGCATGATAAACCTTTAGCTCACTTAGGTTCAAAAATGTATAAACTCAAACTCTAATACCACTAAATATAACACCTTCTCATCTAATTAGGATAAACCCAACTAAATAAGTGAGTGCTATATATATCTATTATTGAAAGCCTGTGAAAATTTAAATTTTTCTTTCTTTAAACACTTTATAACATGTACTTTTTTTGCCATATAAAACTTGTATATCCATAACATGTTCATAAACATTCATTTAAAAAAGTCTATTTGATCCAAATACCAATATCATATTTAAAACACATGTGTTGGGCTAAATTGACTCAGTGTTTACAAAAATATATGACCTTCGTAAAAATTACATGTTTATTGAATAAAAAAAACATGTACAAAAGTAAATAACCCATAACCCTATGCCATGTACAAAAATACAAAATGATGACATGAAAATATCACCAACCCAAGTTGAGTCTGCTCTGTTGTTTCTGAATGAGCTTGCTCATCTGATCAACCTCAACCTCTATCTATTAGGCTCCAAAATCTGTATGCAGGAATATCTACACGCTAAGCTACTAAAAAATTAGTAGTGCATATAGACATAAAAATTCATACATATATTTACATAAGCATATTAATATTATTCATATTCATCTTAAACTTTGTACACCAATTCATGACAATTAAAGCACTTAATCGTATATCATACTTCCTATCATAAAAGCTATCATAAAATTGTATTCTTTAACCATGCTTTGATGATCAATCATAATACTAACAACATATTATATATAAACCATGTACCATTGTATTCTTGTGTCATTATATCTTTTACATTGTATTGTATTTGTTACATATATTTTTGTCCAAAACTCTATGCACAAACTATTCGGATACGGATTGTGAGCAGGAGAACTCTCTAAGTTTAAGCCACTATTTATAATCATATGTGCTTATTCGAGCTCTTTAAGTCAAGAGCGCTTTTTAAGCTTAAATTAGTTTGACTAAGTAAAACTTATATAACTTGCGTGTAATATATGATCAAAGGCACTTTCTGAGCTTAAAGCACCTTGCCCTTAAAAAACATTTGTATATCATATAACTATGGTACCATGAACCCCCTTAATGACATGCCACATATCCTACTTCTAGTCATATTATAGAGCCTAAGCATAACTTCTTCATATTCATTTTGTTATACTTATTTATCATTTATTCATCTTATAATATATACCCTTTTTTATCATACGAAAATGTCAACATGTATTATTCATGCGTTAACATTCATGGAATCATGTGTTTATTACTTATAGCATATCATTGAGCATACATACGCATAACCATTATATTGCATCATTGAAGAAAACAATATATGACATTTAATAGGTTTTATGGGCATGAAGTACATATTCACTATTGAGAAGGTTTCATTACCCCTACCTGTGAACCAAACCGTGAATGTGCTCATAAATATTTTTGGTCATTAAGTGTATATTTTTATGGGTGTGAAGAAAGAGTCATAGGCATGATTTTATTTGTGAGGGCAAGATTCATGATCGTGAACACCTAATCACAAGTGTGAATCTAGATTTTTCAACAGTTAAAAGCATCAAACAAGGCATTAAGACAAGTCACATGCAAAAACTTTAATAGTTGTCTAATGACAACCTCTTCCTATCACCATTCACATCAATTCATGCATTTAAACAAGTTATAACATATTGACATAAAGGAGCATATAAACATCACAATTTTCCATTCCAAGCTCAACAATGACCTATAACATGCATTTATACATCCTTAACTCACCTCTTCCAACCATCATAACCATCATCATACAATGTACTAATTATATACAACTTTGACCTATTTATTACAGGTTTCCTATCATGGCATCCCAATTACTCATATTAGGCATATTTAACATTTTTTATTCAATTATCATATTATCATGGCATTAATTACATCTTTCAAGCTCATTACAACCAACAACTAGCATTTATAGTATACAATAGCATTTAACACACATAATATATCACGAGTTTGGAATTTAAATGCATATATATATATATATACACACCTTTAATGGAGCCTAAAAAATCAAGCTTTAAATAAAGCTTGTTTAATCTCTTGGTGGGTATCACCACCTCCTCTTCTAACTCCTATCATATAAGAACATATCTATCAATATTTATAAACCACAAGCTTAACTTAAAAGCTATAAAAAGTAAAACCCTAACTTTAAACCTTCACCTATCTCTTAACTCATATGATCCCTATTCTAAAACATGTTATAACTCTTATTCAAACTTAAAGAAGATTCTTTAGCTATAAAAACTCAAGTTTGAACTAAAGCCTAACCCATTTGAAAATAAGTTTCTACCAAAAAGGGATATATATGAAAAAAGGCATAAAACTTGTAAAGATGAAGGGAAAACATGGTTTTTTACTAAAAATGAAGGAAATACAATTTGGATGAAGGTTTTTGAACTCATATTCCCTTTCTTTAGGTCTATCTCCTAAAAAAACTTCATTTCACTTCTCTTTCTCTCAAGAATTTGGTAAAACTTGTTCTCTGCTTAAGAATTTGGTATTTTAGGTATCATAATTGAAGAGAAATAATGGGAAAAAGTCTATAGTATGAGCAATAGGTTTTTCAGATGTTAGAGTTTCTATGAATAGGGAGAATGAGAGAGAAGAATGAACTAATGCCATTTTTATATCTAACAATGTTCACGAGTATGACTTATCTGTCATGAGCATGAACATCAACATTCATGGTTGTGACATTTAATTCACAAACGTGAATACATAACTCTTTACTTTTTCATTTCTTCTTAACTACTTTTCCTTAATCAACCCTTAAATACACTTATATCTTCTCTAAACCATCTTATTAATTAGGTCATACTTAACAGGCTTTACACTATAAACTATATCATTTTTACCCCAAAATTTAAAAGATGACAAAACCAACTTTTCCATAATTCATTTTTACGTTTTTTAATCTGATTTTTCTATTCCCATTTTTAAATTTGTACCCTTATCTTATCTATTATAAAACCCTAGAAATTGTATCCTTATTCCTTACTGTCGATTCATTTCCAAAATCCAAGACCTCGCTTCTACAAATCATCGATTCCTCTAGTCCTTTCTAGATTTTGATCGTTTGTGCTTTCATCAACTCATTATTATGTTTTTAAACACCTAATCAATGTTATCACTTTTTCTCCCTCACTTTTCCTACTATGATCTGAAGTTTTATGGATTCAGTGGCGCCGTCTTCCCTATAAATGGGCCTAACCTCACTTCTTTTAGCAACAAATGGCTCAATGTCATCCTCCAATGCAACGATTATGATTTTATTGCTACATTTTTCACTCTTCTTTCTTTGAACGGTGTTGTTTTCCAATCAATATTTGTGTTAATCATCAATCACTCATCAAATATGTTTTTCCCAACAATTTTGCAATTTATTAGTTTATATTTGCCTATAGGATTGGAAGAGGAGGGAATGCATGTGTATGTGGGGTATTTGAAGAAAGTGATCTCAGTGAGATCTAGGATTGGATTTGAACATTTAATGGAGTTGATGGAGCAGTCAAAATTAGGTATACGTGCAGTATATATGAGATATATGTCAAGTATAAATAAGACATAACGATGATATATGTGAGGTATATGCACATCATCTTTTTTGTTTTCATCTTATTATGTTTCTTTAACATTGTGTTCTTTTGAATTTTGTTTAGGAGATGCAAGTATTGCTAAATAGCAAGTGAAAAACAGAAAGTTTAAAAATATTTGTATATAAAATTATGGCTGAAGAAGCCGAAAATCATGGATAAGATGTGAATTTATATAATTTTTTAAACAGCAAAAGTTAAACGTATCAAAGTTCTAATTGAATAAATTTAAAAGGTATGTCTTCTGTTCAAAGAGTAAAAAATTGTTAAAAGGTCCATTTAAAAAAAAAAAGGCGTAAAAATGTCCACGGTGTAAAAAAATCATTTTAGTTAAAAAGGGGCCCTAGATGGGGTGTCCTTTTCTCCAAGATTATTAAAGATGCCTTGATTAGATATAAACAAAGAAACAAAAAAATGAAACAATTTATAGATGGACTTGGCCTACAAAATATAATTGCAATATAAAGTAAGACAAAACAAGCAACAAATAAAACAAATTTGCAAATTCATCTAATGTAAGGTCTTTCCACTTTCATCATCAATAATTACATCTTCACATTTTTTCATAAAATATAGAAAATTTTGTATATTTTGATTTTCAAATTATACATATTTTTCTAATGTATTTTTTTCATTTTTATTCTTTTAAATTTTATTTATTGAAATTAAATAGTTTAATTCTAATTTTATTTAAATTAAGCTCTTCTATTTTTATTTTATCCAATCTATAAATTACTTACTCTTAGTGAAATGAGAATTTAATTTTAATAAAATAAAAGTTAAAGGCTTAATGGACAAATAAAAATTCATCAGCTCAATAGAAAAAATACGCCTAGTTCAATGAAAAAAGGTTGATTTTGCATTTTTTTAAAAAAATTAATATGCAGATTATTTCTTTTTGAAATTCAAGTGAAGAAGTAGCAAAAAAGTTGGAACTACAATACAATTTATTTAATCATATGCAATATTATTTTGTTATAATTAGATGGATTTAGATAGTTAAACTATTGAATCAAATAACTTAAATCAATATAAATTTAGTTTCTATATAATTATAAGTCATTCTTCTATTTTTATGACTTTTGTTATAAAATTATCTTTAACGTTCCTCTCAAGTACTTTTTGCATCGATCTAGTTGTCATTTGCCCTTTTCTACCTCTTGGATCTCAAATTTTTATTTATAGAGTTCACAGTTATGCGACAGTTAATTCTTTTATAATTATAATATCATATTAAAATTTAGTGCGTTTAGACACAGTCATACTTGATAATTTTAAATTCAGCATTGACTTAAAATAATTTGAAATTAGTTTCATTACAATCATAAACTTTTTTTTAACCTTTAAATTACCTCTAACCTATTTTATTTTTCAGTAAAATCGATAATAAAAAAAGGAAGATGATTTTCCAACAAACAAGGATTTTAAAACTTAACTAAAATATTGGACTGAACATTATTAATGTTTGAGTGTCTTCTAAGAATCTAGAACTAGAATTGACCATTTATGCAAAAAAAAAAATGCATCTGTTTTAAAAAATAAGAAAATAACACACAAGTATTATGATTTTACAATTTTTTAAAACAGTTCAAGTAAAATTTATTAATTAATTAAAATTGCTTACTTCAATAGTCTTTTTTTTTAAAAAAAATACATGGTTTTTTTTTTGAAATAAAATCTAATGTTCTTAAATGTCAATAGATGCCCTAAATTAATTGCAATTCAATAATGCTGTATAGTTTATATATCTATTATATATAATAGCAGTCTAATGTTGCTGTAAAGCCTAGCTAGCTACAACCGTAGCGGGATTTAATGACTAAAATTTACCACAATTATAATTTCAGGCCATTTGTCCTTTTTCAGAAATTAAAGGAAAAAAAAAAATTTATTACTGATGTTTCATTGAATGAACAAAATAAAAAATCAAGATTCATCCATATCGATCGTTATTAATTTTCACAATTTAATGTAAGTTAAAAAAATATTTTATATCAAAGTTGATATAATCCATTGACATTTCTTTTTCCTTTTCTTTTTCTTTTTCTTTCCCCATATATTTGAGTCGAGATTAATTACGTATTGATTTAATTGAAAAATAATTTTTTACATTACAAGTTATTATTAATTTGATCTATTAAATAAAGATATATACCTAACCTAGATGATATCTTATATATGTATTATTGTCAAGTTTGTGAAATTAGTATAAATTAAATAGTAAATCTAATTACAATCAAATTGTGTAGTTGATATCTCTATAAACTTTGGTACATATAAAACAATTTTATAAAGTTAATGAAATTTATTTATAAAAAATTTGTAAAAATTTAATATATTCATATATTTTTATTTTCTTAAAAGATGTAAAAGCAAGAACATAATAAATATATAATTTTATAACATATTTTTACAAAAGAGATTCCATCTATTTTGTAAAATTTATTTGTACTGATTTTAAAATTATTCACAAATTATATATATACGGAATAATGATTGAGATGGATCTTTAAAGTAAATATAAATGGTCCCGACCTATAATAATTGGGTTGGCCAGAAAAATTAAATTCAATTAAACAGCAGGTAAAAGTCAATTAACTAATGTACAATTGGATGGAAGATTGAAAAAACAAAATTATACATATTTATACTGTATTAAAAGAATGTTTCATAAGGCCAACTGTCGTTACTTATATATAAAAAAATCTATTTAATATAAGTAATTTCGGTTACATTTCTTTTCAATTTTCAATCTTTCAAAAAAAATAATAATAAGAATTTGAAGAAAAATGAAAACTCATTAATTTATATATATATATATATATAAAGTAAATTTTACAATAAGTTTCCTATTTATAAAATACAATCAAACTAAATTCATAGTAAAAATATAAACAAAAATTAGGTAATTACAACACAATAAGAATGTACAATCAAAATAAGAATAGAATAATATTTTTTAAGAGTCTATACATGCTTTAGTTTTGTTTTTCCTTGAAAAATGAATTCTTGTTTTTGAACAAGTGGAACAGAAAAGGAACACATTTCATTACAAAATCATGAGAATTTTATGAAGACGTGTTAACTCTTATATTCCACCTCACAAACTAAAATGAATTCTTTAAAACTAAAAATGTAGAGGTGGATGTGATGACAAAGGAAACTTCCAAGTGCAAGCACAAGCTAAGCATGTGGAAGAAGGCTAAGCATGTGGAAGAAAGCATGATTGCAGGGTCACATGCATGAGTTGCAAAGCTCAAAATATCATATCAGCCTCAATTCGGCCTAACTATTGTTTTCACACTTCGATGATTCCTTTTGCCTTTTCACCAATTTCTAATACCTTAATTGTATGATGTATCCAACCTTTTGTTCCAATTCTCCCACGCTTTCCACTTTATGTTTAATGTCTTTAGCTTTTCAACCTATTATTCCAACCTTAATTTTAATTTAAACAAAAGAAACTGATATGTAATCATAGAAAAATAAATAAATGAGAAATATTTCTATTTCTAATAAAGTAATATGAATAAAGATAAGATAGTCGAATATGTAATGTTAGAGCTGACAATTTTAAACACAAATAATATGAAACGACACTAATTTAAATATATATATACAGGTTAAAGTTAAACAGATATATGTCATAACTGTGTTAATACATTTATTATACAAAAAAATATCAGAAATAGGTTTTACTTACTTTACATGTTAGGATACGATTAAACTTATCTAAAAATATGAAAAACACTTAATAATTTTAGTGCTATTTTAAATATATATTGTAATATTTTTAAATATATATAATATAAGTTTATATATGAATAAATTTATAATACATTACATTAAAATTAATTATATTAATATATGTAAATAAATATAAATAACTTAATTGTATAGCTATTAACTTATATTATATTATTTACTAAGGATATTTAGATGAATTAATATATAATAATTTTATATGTGTGGAATTTTAATCTTTTTCTTATATGATCTTATTATATTCATATTTAGTATAATCGTGTCATACATGATTAAAAAAATGATATATTTAAATACGATATGAATAAATTATAAAATTTCAAGTTTAATATTAATTCAACCTTTTATAAAAAATTAGTTTATTTATAATTAAAAAAACCACAAAATAGGAATATAATCCATTTCTCCTTCTCTTCATTAATCAAGATTCCACTTGTCCTAGTTTAATAAAATGAGATATATATATATATATATATATATATATATATGAAAGAAGAAAAAGTAAGTAACCATATTACGTGGTGGAATGAGAGGGAGGGTAGCCTCCCTTTTGTGACAAGGAATTGAGACCAATTTTAGCCACATCGCAAATCCTTTGCCTTTCTGTATCACTTTAGCTATGTTAGTGTGATGTCTATTGGTGGGAGAGTGGTGCACCTTACTACTTCCTAATTAAGAGGCAAATGTCACTTGCAATACCTCTCTTGCTGCTCCTCATATATATATATATATATATATATATATATATATATATATATATATATATATATATATATATATGTATTAACTAATTTGCAAATGTGGAAATGGAAAAAACTTTCCTTTATCATCGATCATAACTTCATTTTTTTAGTCATAATTGGATTTTTTTATATAATTAATTAGTTGGTTTCAACTGACTTTGTTAATTAACTATTAGTTGCCTCCATCATTCAAACATATTTATATACTATTAAAATTAATGCTTTATTAAAGAGGATTATTAAATCATTAGTGAAGAAAAAGGAATTGAGTTTTTTTTGAAAGAAAAAGAAAAAACTACAACATAATATATATATATATATAAAGCTACTCCAATCATATCTTCCCATCAAACAATTAATTTCAAAATGGGGGTTGATTAGATTCTAGAGAAAGGGTGGAAAGGCAAGTCATTTCTTTTTGGTGTGGCAGAAGTGGTGTCACATATTTTTGACTAGATGGGCAATCATAAAAACTTCTAAACTTTGTTTTATCTTGACTAGTTTTATTAGAAAACCCTAGAATAGCCTTTATCATGATCTTAAATAACTACTATAGATGTCCAAATATAGTTAATTTGATCATGCACGTAAGTATTGGAATCGGTCTCGGTCCGAATAAAATTTTTAAAAAATAACTAATAAAATCATCAAATAACAAAATATAATATATAATATATAAATAAATAAAATTTTATTTTTAAAATAAAACTTAATAAATACTATTAAATTAAATAACTTTATTATAAATTTTTTGATAAGCAAATAGATATTTTTATCATGAAAAATAAGAAAATTTTAATTTTTAGATGTAGTCCATTTGTGATTGAAATTTTTTTTGTTATGTAATACATACTGTACATGCATAAATAAAAAAATCAAATATAATAAACAATACCAAAAAATATTTTTATATACTATTTATATTATAAAAATTATTACATAATATTAAAAAATTATTATTTAAAATTAATGTTTTATTAAAGAGGATTATTATTAAATAATCAGTACGGAAAAATGAATTGAGTTTCTTGAAAGAAAAAAAACTACTACTACATAATATATATATATATATATATATATATATATATATATATATATATATATATATATATATATATATAAGGGTACTCCAATCAGTAGCGGACCCAGAATTTCAAGTTAGGGGGGCAATAATGACTTATAATCTCTATTTTTCAAGTTAGGGGGGACAATAAAGAATTCTAATCTCTATTTTTCAAGTTAGGGGGGCAATATATTTTTAAAATTATATTATTCAATAAATTTATATAATAAATTTGTTATATCTAAATATAAGGAAAACAAAAATAAAAAAGTAACAAATTAAAGAGCTATTGACCAAAATAAACATATTTAATTTTTGTTTTTTAAGGGTGTAACTAAAAAAATTGAATTAAAATAGGGACTGAAAAAAAAATTAGGGGGGCTGTGGCCCCAGTAGACATGGGCCTCTGACTCCAATCATATCTCCCATCAAACAAAACTCTTTGATTATTTTTTTTTACTGTCTTTGAATTTTGCATTCAATATTCTTAAACTTTTCTTATAGTGTTGATTTTTAATGCAAACATGATTATTTTAATTTGCATACCAACTCAATTTTTTTAATTCAAAAGAAGCTTCTTCTCTATTCTCACTTTCTTTTATACAGTGTTTTGATGGATGAGCAACACAAGCAGAAATTTGCAGTGTGTATTGACAAAAAATTACTATTGAAAAAATACTATTCATCCTTAAAGTTTGAACTATAATACTTATGCTATCAATCCTATTTATTTTATTATATTCCATTAATATGTCATTTCATTAAATTTTTCATTTGAAAAGTCGTTAAATTATGATGAATGACAAAAAAAAAAATTATTTAACTTTTGAAAGCAAAAAGGAATATTTTTAATTAACGGTAAATATCTTGAAATTTAATAAAATGACTACATAATTTAATGAAAGTAAAATAGATAAAGTCAATAGTATAATTTTTAAATTTTAGGAGTAATCATATAATAGTTCAAACTTTAGAAATAAATAATAATTTTCTAAACAAACAATAATAGAAATTTGGTGACCATATGGGTAAATTTAAAAATTACTCGTAAAAAAACAGAAAATAAACTGTTTTTAGAATTTAAATATAAATTTCATTGCTGATAATTTCTTTTCTCCTAAATCATCAATTGAAAACAATTTTAAATCAAGAAGATTAAAGGGTAATTAATGAAATAAAACAAGTTAATTTCAAAAGTGGGGTTGATTAGATTCTAGAGAAAGGGTAAAAAGGCAAGTTATTGCTTTTTTGGTGGGAGAAGTGGTGTCACATTTTGACTAGATGGGCAATCATAAAAATTGCTAAACTTTGTTTTTTTTTTTGGCTAGTTATTAGAACCCTAGAATAGCCTTTATCATTATCTTAAATAACAAACTATAGATATAGTTTATTTGATTGACGGTAAACCCTACTCACTAAAAATTTTGTCTCTCTTTTTTTTATCCAAAAAAAAAAAAAGAAAATATTTTCTCACTTTTGGGTTCTGTAATCTGTTAGATCAGTTGCCAAGTTGGGGAGACAACTGAAATGCTTCAAAGGGGAGATAAATGAAAAAAAGAAAAAAAAAAAGAAGAAAAATCAGAGAAAACTATAAAATCTTTTATTGCTGTTAATAACTTGTTTTGCAGTTTTATTATTTGAGACGTCATATGATTTTGTTTGTTGCGAATCCCATTTATTTGTGATTTTTTAGTGCATATATGATGATATATTTTATTCAAAATATCTAATTTTAATAAGAAAATATTGAGATTATATTCATTGACCAAACTAATAAGAAATTACCTTATAAGAAAAATTTATCTTTTATATAATAATTTATCATTACTTTAGGATATAAATAAATACATGAACTTTTTTTTTAATGCAACTAAATTCTCCAAGAAAATAATTAAGTTATTAGAATAAAAATTTCTTCAATAAAAAGAGTAGAGAATTGTAACATCTAATTTTTAGCACGACACTTATTTCATTTATTGAAAAAAGATTGCACCACAAATTTTCTTCCACGGAAGAAGAATAATTCCTACAAGAGAAAATAACAAACATCCCATACAAGAGCTAGAATAATCCCATAACAACAACTTCACTCGTATCCAATTTTATTATAATAAATGTAAAGATAACAAAATTATTTGAAAATATATATCTAAAAATTTACTAAGAAAAATAATAAAATACCAAAATAAATTATTTGAATAAACAATAGTAGATCTAATTTTATTGAATAAAAATTAAAAAAAAAAAGAGAATGCAAGAGGATTGTCATCGACATTCATCTCTATAAAAATTAAATGAAGAGAAAGAAAAAATTAATGAGGAGAATAAAGGAGAGAGTGGAGAGGCTAAATAGTTAATTATTAAAATAGTTAGAGAAGGTTTTAAATACATGAACTTAATTGGAAAAAAAAAAATTCGAAATTGGTGTTAATCTATTTTTCTTTTCAATGAGCCATGAAAGAGTAAGTAAACAAAATAATTAATTTCTATAATATTTATATTATTATTTGTAGGTCTATAAATTAATCAAACATAATGGACAATCCACCTTTCTTCTTCACTTTCTTCATTTTCTTTCTTTCTTTCTTTTCTTCTTTTTTTTTTTTTTTTCCTCTAATCCTTTATGGCAAGTGATCCTACTCATGTTGATATCAGACGTGAGCATGACTTGAACTCAACCAAATGAAAATAAAGGTCTTTTTTTTTTTTCTTCTTTCCCATCTGGGTCGATTTTATTATTTTGTTCCATAAAAATGCTAATTACTAACTATTCTTTTTAATTATATAAAAACATGACTTGTTGATTTTTTTTTTTCAAATTCGATCTATTATAAATAAAACTAATAGTAAAATGTTATATAAAACTTATTTTACTTTTATTATTGAGTTGATTCCCTACGATCGAGATTCAGAAAAATATTGTTGATGACTCTTTAGCCTATTGCCACTCCCAAAACCTTCACAACTATATATTCATTCTTCAAACGCATGAATGTCTTAGTGCTATTTTGAGGGTTTCTGCCTATAATTTGAATATGCAATCTTTTAGTTATTTTTAAAAAAAAGTTCTAACCATTAAATAAAATTAGTTTCAACTGCATATTAATTGGTAATACTGTTTGTTTATAGCACTAATGGTTCATGCAGCTTGTTTTCCTTCTATCTTCTACAAATTAAGCTTGATTTACAACAAATTTCTCGATTAAATAAATTTAATTATTATTTTACAAATACAAAATTAATTAATTATAAAAACCATTTCTTTAATGTGATAGTAAGTTCTTCATTCGATTCTTAAATAAAAATATATATTAGATAATTAAGAATATTCTTAATTTACATTTATTATAAATGAATAGAAGATCATCACATTATCTCTAAAATCTTTCTTTCTAAATTTCAATGAAGAAATACATTATAAGGTTGAGGTATATATATCTATATGTTAATTAAATAGTAAGCTATATATATTTTTAAGTGATGATTGAAGGAATACAAATGGAAGCAGAGAAAGTGTATGTGGAAAGTATGTTTGTCTTTGTTTTTAGTGAAACCACACACACAGTTACTTATCTTAATAGTGTGGAACCCTAAAGTGCAATAAACGAAACAAAACCAGAAAAGTTGTTCGATATCATTTTCATACCCATTAAAAGGAGTCGGTAAGAGAAAGTGCCCATTTGAGTGATCACCTCTTTATCAACCTTCTCACTAATCATAACTCCACTAACAACCACTATTATTATCGATATCGACCCAGTCGCTTTGACCAGTAAACTCATGAATCAACCAAAAAACTAGGTTGGTTTGCACCTTAAAATCGGCCATCATATCACCCAATTTCAAAACCGACCAATTGGTTTTGTTGAACCATGATCTATTTGAACCGATCATGGTTTGGTCGGCTGGACCAGCTATGAAGTTGCTGGGAAAAACGAAGTTCAAACTTGGTACAATTGAGATAAGTTTTACAACTTAATCTATCAGACCACTTAAACTAATATGTCTTATTGTTTACAAAATTCAATATAATACAGAGATAAAGTTAAAAAAATTAATTTTTTTTATATTTTCATTATTAATATTCATTATGATAAAATTTTATTTTAATTATATTTTTATTTTTATTAAAAATATTATTTTAATTGAGTAATGGATATTATAATGTAATTTTTGAAAATTTTTATTTATTTAATGTTTAAAAATTAAAAGTATATAAATTAATTAATTTTATTATTACTAAAATAGTAAATAAAATATATAAGTTGTTACGTATGATAATGTTTTTGAATAAGGTTTTTTTATTAATTTAAATTATAAATATTGCATGGAACAAGTTTATTAAAAATGTTTTTCATATTTTATTATGTATGTACTTTGTTAAAAGATATAATTTTAATTTTATCGGCTTAATTCTAATTGAACTTTTGATGTTTAATTCTTTATCCCTCCTAGTTTATTGACCAGACCGAATCTAACCTTTTCTTTCTTTGTTTTTAAAAGTAATAACTTAGAAAGAGAAAGAGAAGGGTTGGGTTGGGTTTTTATAAGTAGAGGTAACTAGATAAGAGTTGAGGTTTATGTGACTTGGTGTTTACTGTTCCATTTGTTTTCTTTTAAGGCTGGGATACCAAAATATCTTAAATCTCCCTCGTGACCTAGCTCTGCCACCATTTGCAGAAGCATCAAACACCTCTTCTTATATACCAAGTTTGCACTTTTCTTTTTACCTTCACATTTATTTCTGCAGCCCTTTCCCTTTCCCTTATCTCGTTATCAAGTAAGTTATAGTTACGATACCTTACATATTTCAATTTTCCATCTTTCTTGAAGAATATCAGCTCAAATGTTTTCTTGAAAAATTTTGAGTAACCCACCATTTCTAATCCATTCTTCCTGACATATTAGGGATAGAGATAAATGGGTTGGTCACAACTTGTTTAAAAATTTAAAAAAAGAAAAAAAACTTGGAATCAAAATTTTGTTTGGTGGGTTCTCATATATTCCTTGTGTTTTATGGATTTTGGATTTAGTGGGTGTTATTGGGATATGGAATCTAGGGATGGCAATGGCAGAGGTTTTTGGGATCAGCAGCTTCACCAGTTGAAGTTATATCAGCTTTAAGGTTTTTGGGCAGTAGCAGACTAAGAGCATCTCTTAAAATAAAAGTAAAGCTAGTAGCTTTGTTGTACAAAAGATCTTCCTTTTATTTTATTTTATTTTGTTTTTCAAGCATCAATAATTTCATTTAAAAATTTTGAAGATTAAGAATCTGGATTTCCAAAGAAATCAGGAGCACCCACAGAATCCTTTATACCAAATTATACAGCAAAATAGACAAGAAAGTGAAGAACAAAATCTGCAAGCACAAGGCCTTTACCAACATCCTCAACTTCTCCAAAATCAGCAACAATATGGGGAAGACATAACAGAATATGCAAAATCAAGAAAAAGAAGAGGAATGAAGGGCAGTGGAGGAGGAGAAGGAGAAATTATTCAGGTTCAAGGTGGTCACATTGTTAGGTCTACTGGGAGAAAAGATAGACACAGCAAAGTTTATACTGCTAAAGGCCCTAGGGACCGCAGGGTCAGATTATCTGCCCATACTGCCATCCAATTCTATGATGTTCAAGACAGATTAGGCTATGACCGACCCAGTAAGGCTGTGGATTGGCTAATCAAGAAGGCTAAGTCTGCAATTGATAAGCTTGCTGAACTTCCACCTTGGCACCCAACTGCTAATGATACTAACATGGAGGCTGACCACAATGCTGCTGGGTCTAGTGAATTGGGAATTGGTGAGCAATCAGAATCATCTGGGTATAGTTTTCAGCTTC
This sequence comes from Triadica sebifera, assembly GCA_023653625.1. Classification (NCBI taxonomy): domain Eukaryota; kingdom Viridiplantae; phylum Streptophyta; class Magnoliopsida; order Malpighiales; family Euphorbiaceae; genus Triadica; species Triadica sebifera. The sequence goes on along the minus strand of CM042904.1, from coordinate 5,279,238 downwards.
ATAGACAATTGGGTGATAATCCAAGTAATGATTCATCCTTCATTGACCCTGTTGCAATTCCCAATACTATGAAATCTTTGTTCCCAACAAGCTCCGCTGCCTCATCAGTGAACTTCCAGAGCTATCCTGCTGATATAATTTCAAGAACCACTAACCATAGTGAAGATCTTGGTCTATCCCTTCATTCTTTTCAAGATCAAGGACTAAACACAAGCCATGCACATTCAAATGATGAGAATATTTTTGCAAGCTCAGCTCAGTATGAAGCCCATTTTCAGAGAATGGTGGCCTGGAGCAATAATACAAGCACAGAAAATAGAGCTGCCGATGGTGGGTTTGCATTCAACCCTCCACCACTGGCACCGCCACAAGCAGCATTGCTCAGCCAAGACTCTGCATTTTCTCAGAGGGGACCCCTTCAGTCCAGTTTCGCACAATCGGTTCGGGCTTGGAATGATCTTACTGCGGCATCTGCAGACCACCATAGAACACAAGAAATTCATCAGTCTTTCATTTTCGGCAGCAGGTTTGCACCACAAGGATTGCCTGGTTTTAGCATTCCGGCTCAAATTCATGGGGAGAAAGAGCAAAGCGCTGTTTCTGATAGGCCTTCCTCTTCTCCCCATTCTGAGCATTGATTAGATTCATCAACAAGGTACTTGTTACTACTGCCACGCCTTCTCTTTTTCTGCCATTTCTGCTTGCTTTTATACCACTGATTATAAAACGTCTTTATTTTTTTGAGTAAATTATAGAATCAAAACCAACCCTGTCGGATAATGATCAAATTGAAGATGAAGAATCATAGATTTCACTGAATTCGATTCTGCATCACAACCTGTGGGAAGTAACTATCTGGTTCTCAACTTTTTTCTTCTTTTTTTGCCTATTCTTAATTATATATATTGAACGGATGTAGCACTTATTATATATATCTATAGAGCATATTAGTTTATGAAGTGGGCTACTTGATATTGTTGGCTAGAATTGGAATCTTTGCCGTTGCTGTTGCTAAAAACCCATCATATAATTATCTTCTACTTAATTTACACAAGAAAAACAGTTCATAATCATCACAATTTTGATGTATCTTTCCATCTCTGAGTTAAAGATTCTGTCTTAATAACATGTGGTGTTAATATAATCCAAAATAGGCATCATCTCCAAAAGGGTTGCCTTGATTTCTGATGAATTTGATAGTTCTGTCATTTCTTTCTTTGTTGGCTAATTTTTCTGCTAACCATTTTGTGTTCATTGAAACCTTTTTATCAGAAGGCAAAATGGATGCTTTAAGATATGTGACTTCCTGAATTATAGTGGACAGAATTTTTGTTATTTATTTCATTTTAAATCCATTTCCTGGAGGAATTTAATTCATTGGTATTGGAATTTGTTTCATCTTTTACTCTGCTCCAATTTATCTCTTGTTAGCAAGAGAAAATATATATTTGAAAGAAACTATATCAATGGTCATCAGTGGAAACATCATTGGATTCATTTGTAATCTTCAGCATATTTCTTCAAGAAAGAATCAACATTTACCAATAGCTAAGATGCCATTCTAGTACCGAACTAGCAGTTAGATTAGATGGGACCTGGCTACGGTCACTGAGTACTTCTTGTCATGTCTGTTCAGGACAGCATATTTATTTATAAATAAAAAATCTATAATAATTTGTTTATTTTTCTTGTACATCAGTTGATTTATTTCTTGAATAAATATATAGATTCAATCTAAATAAGAAATTTGCAAGATTGCATTATTTTAGAGTCCGAATGCCACTAATGGGTTTGGCCTATCTCTACAGATGTGTTTTTTTTTAAATGGAATTTCTTCTTAAATACTATGGGAAAAAAGTATTTATAAAAAAAAATTTTGAAATTTTTTTTAAAAAATTATTATTTAAAAAAATGCTCTTTTTTATTACAATATATATGAATATATCAGTATATATTTAGTTATATTATATGCATTCATAAAGTATATTTATAGTATACGAATTGACTAAATAGAAAATTTATATATTTAAATATGTACCGTTATATTAATGAGTTCTAACAAGAATTTATAAATAAATATGTCAAATATCAAATATTATGTATATTTAAAATTATGACTAAAATATATATATATTTTTAAAAGATAAAAATATTAAAAAATAATATAAATATTTTTAGAAAAAAAATAATTTAAAAGGTAACAAATAGATGTAATTTTTTTTCAACCTTTTGGTATGGCTTTAAGGTTGTATTAGTTGTTGTAGTAAATGCTATTGGGCCTGCACATATATTATTTCCTCTAGGCTTAGATACTAGTGGAATTCCTTGGACCAGTATTGATCATGGTTCGATTAGTTCGTGGGTTTGGCTCGATCCGAGTTAGATGGTCCAATCTTGTACATCCTTCTTTCGTCCAAGTCCGGCCTGGCTGGATTTTTTTTTCTCAAACTATAAATATATTAATTTTCCTGTAGTTATATTTGGAAATCTAATTTTTAATTAAATTAAGTTTATAATTTAAGAAAATAAATATCTATTGTTATATTTCGTGTTAAAAAAAAACAAGTGTTTTCTACGGCAACGCAGAGAGTGCAAAATTTTCAAAATTTGGACCCTTTATCCCCTTCTAAGAAGAAGAGTTTATGGCTTTAGGTCACAGAAAGTCAATTCAAATTTTATTTCCATTACTAATTAATTTATTATAGATAGTAAAATTTGACGAATTATATTTTCTTTCTCCGCACTAATATTTTTTCTTTTACTAATAGTCTTTATCTTAATGATATTACTTTAGTGATCAGAGTTGTAAGGTCTCGAGTTTTTATTTTGCAAGGATGAAATTATTATATAAAAATTAAATATTAATTTGTATATATAATTTAATTAGTTAATAACTTATATCAATTTTCAAAAAAAAATGTGAATAGAAAAAAAATTGTTGTTATTCATTATTATTCAATGAAGAAAGAAAAATGTGTGGATTCGTAAAGTGCAAAGAACGAAATTGACTTTATAGACCCATAAAATCTGCAGCCTTGTCAAAAGGAAGTATTGATTAAGCTAAAACAATAGTCTAGTCCTTGGAATGTAGTTTTTAGAAGAAAGTCAAACTTTTTTTTGTATCCCATTTCTATGCCACTCTTTTTTTTTTCATTTTCTTTTAAAATCTAAATGAATTGTATTTGATATCACAAAAAATAATGAAAAACATAATAAAAACAACTTATTTCTAATTTATTTTAAAAAAAAATCACCTTCTAATTAGAATATTCATAATAATATATAACACTAAATTTATTAGTGTTAATAACAAAGCATAATTAAATCATATCCAAATTCTGAATCTTATTTTGAATACAATTAGGGTTAATAGGAGTAAAGCATGCTCCTCGTGCACTAATCTAATAATAAATTTCAACAAAATTTCTAGTCTCATTAGTATTAAAATATATATATGTATATATTTTATAAAAACAGAAGAAAATTCAATAGTCAAGTCTTTAGAAATTTAAAGATAACAATTGGATCTGTCATTGCGGTATTCCGCCCTAAATTAGATAAATGTTTTTATAATTTTCTTTCCCTCACCCGCCCCGCTCTGATCCCCTTTCCAACCCCACTTTGGAAAATGTATATATATATATATATAATTATTTATATATATATATAATTATTTATATTTTAATATAATTATTTATATTTTAATATAATTAATATTTTTTAAAAATAATAAAATAAAAATATAATTTATTTAAAGTAAAAATATTTTTTTATTTAAAAAATTATATAATTAACTAATTAATTAAAATAAAAAAATATTTTTAATGTTAAAAATAATTTTTTTTAATAAAAATAGGAGAATAGGACGTGATTAGGGATCTCTGTCCCCGTGTAGTGCAGGGATGGAGGTCCAAAAAATTCTTCTAGCGGAGTATAAGATAGAATTTGGAATCAAGAACATAAATGATAAGTCTACCCCAAATCCATCCCATTGTCATTATTATAGAATTTGTAGTATTAGAATTGCAATATTTCTCCAAAGAAAAATACATTTGCCATGGAATTCACAAGTCTCCCTCCCACACAACAAGAAATTAAGTCAAGAAAGAACTTGTAAACTCCACAATAAATAATTATCTCCCTCTTAATTAATTCCTCACTATTTCATTCTTAATTAAATCTCTCCGATGGCTAACTTGGCATATCCTCCTCTACCCCGCCACCTCCCTCCGTCCATGAATTTCAGTTGGGACGATGATCCAACTTTTTTACACAGCAACTCATATGATTTGAACAGCAAAATCATGCTAACAACCATTATTTTTTTATCGTTTGTTTTAGTACTTGTGATGGCACTTCACATTTATGCAAGATGTGTACTTAGAAGACGAGCCCGTGAAAGAGCTTTCATTCGCAGCTTTGGGCTCACCGCATCCGCCCATACCCACTCTGGGGAGCCACCCAAGACCGGTCTTCATCCGGCCGTCATTGCCTCGCTTCCCATATTTGTCTACAAGCAAACCACAGGACACGGCGGAGACGATGATGGGTCAGGAATCGAATGTGCAGTTTGTTTAAGCTTGCTTCAGGATCAAGAAATGGCTAGGCTTTTACCAAATTGTAAGCATACTTTCCATGCCGAGTGCATAGATGCATGGCTAAGTTCACACTCTACTTGCCCTATTTGCCGCACGGAGGCTGAGCCCAGGGTTCAGCCACTGCCCCGTGAGGGTCCGGCCGGTGGTACCTCCACAGTTCCGCCATTAGATGGAAGTTTAGATGGTGGAAATCAATGTTCTAGTCATAAGGCTAGCGGTTCAAATTCTCGATTAAGCTCGTTTGGAAGAATACTTAGCAGGGAAAAATTATCAAGGATTCAAACTGAGGTTCAAGAAGATGTTTTTGAAGATCTTGAGAGACTGTAAATTGGGGATTTTTTTTTTGTTGAATCTGATTTTCATCAACCGATCATCCTCTATCATAAACTCGATTTCGATAAATACTATCGTTAAATTTTAGGTAATAGCACGTCAAATTACATTATTTTTGTTTTTCCAATAACTTTTCTATTTTCTTTTCGGTTTACAGGTTCTTATTATTTATTTTGTTAGAGAATAATTAGCTCGTAACACTGATAAACATCCATACAAATGCCCTATTAAGGTGATAATACACATGCAAGAAATCTTAGTTTGTTGCTGTATATATAAATTTTTGAACACTTTCCATTTCAATCAGTTTCTTTCAATATTGTAATTTATTAATAAACAATAAAAACAATTAACAGAATCAAAATGACTTTATTTTAATTTGTTAGGGCAAAAGACAGGAACTCCCGGACTTGTACTATGAATTGGTGAGTCGGTGATCTGAAATATCTATTATTCTCTCGCATAATAGCGTGACGACTCGTATTAATTATATATACTCAATAACCTACTTGCAGAATCAATGTTCAGATCAAGGACGAATCTAGAATCTATTTTCGGAAAAAAAACAAACTTAATTTAATAGATAATAAATTAAAAATTTTATAAAGACAACCCATATATAAAAAAAATACGATTATTCATATATGTTTTAGTAAAAAAAAAAAAGTTTCATATCCACAATTATATAATAATATGAATTATAAATTATTACAATTATTCTATTCGCATAATATTTTTTCATTGTCAACATTATTGAATACCTATTTTTCAATATAAGTAACTAAACTATCATCCAACAAAATAAGAAACAAAGATAAAAAAAAAGTAATATATCCATTTGTATTTTATAATAACTTACTTCATAAAGTATATAAAACAAAGTAATATATCTCTTTGTATTTTATAATAACTTACTTCATAAAATATATAAAACTAAATTTGACTTTTTCAAATGGGGGCAAAATACTATATATATAAGAAAATATTTTAAAGACTAAAATGGATACTATAAAATATTTTAGAGGGTAATGGGGGCACTACCTAGATCCGTCTCTGGTTCAGATTTGATCGACTCTTAAATTTTAATGTTATACTACAAGAATTTGACTTCAGCGACAACAGCAAATTGCGGTCGCTAGCAATGTTCCAATGACAAACTGATTAAATGCTGTGGCTAATTTCTAAACTTTTATTATTTGAGCGGCCATTTTATTTTTGTGTTTAGTGACTAAACATTCAGTCGCTAATAGTCCTCTACAGACAGAATAAATCTCCGGTCACGAAAAGTCCTTGTGGACCAGTTTGAAAATACGGTCATTAATAATTTTAATGCGAAGCATCTGGTCGCTAATAAACAAATTTTTATTCTTCTTCCGCGTGTGTGTGTATATATATATAATATTTAACTAAATAAAAATTTAATTGAACTAGGATGATTTTTATTTAATATTTTTCGTTGATCTTTGTTTCTCATTAATGTAGTTAATAATTATTTAAATTTATAATTTATCAATGCTGGAATTGTTTCTTAATTATTCAAAACCTATAGTAAGTGGATAATAGGCTGAGCCCCTTAATTTGACTGGGTTAACATTTATAATTAGTTGTTGCCATTTCTCTAATCTACTAATTAATAAGGAGTTAAAAAGGTTGTTATTGACTTTGATGGACACAAATTAATTATGCAATTAAGGTGCAATTTAAAAAAAAAAACTTCAAAATAAACATATATAGGCCGTTTGAATATATATATATATATATATATATATATATATATATATATATATATATATATATATATATACTAATTAATTGGTTCTGTAACAATATTTTTATTCATTTTATTTTGTTAAAGATTGTTAATTTAAAGTGAAAAAATCCTAGTCATTACCCTATAATTGCCACGAAAGCTAAGCCATAGTGAGATCATAATCGGATAATCATAACAATTATCGAGTCAGGTCCAACAAGTGACAATCTACAAATCGTAGTCATGGCCCAGATTGAAGAGTATTTTTGGTCCAGATTCTGCCTTTCTTTTTTTTTTTTTAAAAAAAGATCTGATAAATAAAAAAAATTAATCATAATCTTAAATAGGAATTTTCTCGCTTATAACGCTAGTAATTACCAATATGACAAATCAATTTTTCTTTATAATATTAAATTCATATATTCTACTAGACTAAATACAGATTATCTACATGGAATAATGAGAATTTACAAAGGAAAAAAAATTTCTCATTTTCGCTCTAATCTCAAATCCCAGCTATGATGTATTTGTGTGGAACCAATGAATTAAGCTAGAAATAAAATATTATATAATTAATTATTTATGTGATATATTATTATTATTATTATTATTATTATTATTATTATTATTATTATTATTATTATTATTATTATTATTATTATTTGATTCATTATAGCTCGAAAATTTGGAATCCTAATACTCACCACTTTAGGTCACTTTGTACCCTACACTCATTTTTTGTGCAACTTGCCTCTCGAATTTATTTTTTTTTTTTTAATACAACCAGCCCTCTAATTCTCAATTTTGGCATTCACTCAGTCTCATTAATTTGGAGTTAACAACAAGATTTGGATGTGTGAATACACTCGCACTGAGGTGGAAAAAAGATCGATTAAGAGTGTGACACGTTTATGTATAAAATATCTTCATTTATAAATTATTTTCTTTGAAAACCATATTTTACATCCAATTTTCAAGCAATTTGGATACATTTTTATATGGTCTGCATTAGTAATAGATGCTTTAAATTAATTAAAGAGGACGTTGATTATCAAGAGATAAAGCTGCAAAAAATAAATAAATAACTATAAAGAACAATCTACCCCAAGCCAAACCAAACAAGAAATGTAAAAAAGTTAAAGAAAAGGTGAAAAATTTTATTTTATAGACGAAAAAAAATTAATTACCAGAATTAGTAAGAACTAATCTTTGATTTCTAGTTCCATTTCTTTACTCCAATTTTGTAATAACAAGGTGGTCTCTTCACAACTCTAATTTTCTTCTATGTTTCTTTAGATTTTAAGATTTATCAACAACGGGTCTAAAACATGGATAGAGGAGAGTTCTATACTCAAAGTGACTATAAAATTGCTTCCCCAAAGTCAAAGTACACAGCTTAGGTAGAAGATTTTGGGCATAGGAGATGAATATAGAAAGAAGGAAGAAGAGAGGAAGAATGGTTTGAAATGAAAAATAAACTGTAAGTCAAGCTCTCACACACTTCAATTTTGTTGAAATTACATACCATTGCTATGTTAGCTTATTTGTGGCCTATTGAACTCTAAAATTGAGAATTAGGGGATATACTGATTGTGCTAAAAAATATAAATTCAAGGAGTAAATTGTACCAAATATGACTATAGTGTGCAAAGTGACCAAAAGTGATATTAGGCCAATATTGGAAAATATTTTGACCAGTAAATGAAAAATAAAGCATTGAATTTGGGTTTTTCTTTTTTTAATTTAGAAAACTGAATTTGGGTGTTTGATGTAGAGCTGCGCTGTAAAAAATGGAGGGTACATGCAAATCTATACAATACATTAAAAGGCATTAAGGTGTTACTATTCATTACAATAGTAGCTACAGTATTCTTCCAAAAATAGATGGTATCGTTTCTGCCAATAGTTTCATTTCATTTGCTTTATAACAAGTAAAAACCGTTCTCTATACCATACTGCAGCTCTATTTCCACCAATGGCCATGGAGATGTCGCCTTTGGCTTCACGCAGCCACAGTTACCCTCCACAATACTTAATTTCTTCTTATCTGGTGGAGGACTGGAACCAATCCTAGTATGATCTGTTGTTACTCCCTTCCTTTGTTCTTTGAAACTAAGAAGTTATCTGCGGTGGCTCCGTCGATCTTGACCATTGCTCAATCTCCATCTACTGGTTACACATCTCCAAGTCCTAAATCTCCTTACGAAGTTGTTTCACATACTTTATGGTATCGCCTAATATCGACGCTTTATTTATTGTGGTGACGAATAACACTAGTGATCTAAGGGTTATAAATCTCTTATTGAGCTTCTCACAGCGTCGACGTTCGACGATGACATGATTAACGCTAAGTACCTCTTGAGCAGCGTGCTTGTAAAAGCGTGCAGCGGAGTCACCGTCGCATGACTTGGGGGAATTTTCTTCTTGGTATTTGTGGTGAGGTCAGGCATACTAAAAGATGATGTATTGGAGTAGAGCTGTAAACATTTATGAGCTCGTGAACATTTTCATTTAGAGTTCGTTTATGTTATATTTTGTTATTGAATTCAAAATCGATCTTTTGTTATTATATATTAATTAATGAGTTGAATTCCAACTAAACTCGTTAAGTATAATAAATGAGTTTTTTTACGAATCAAAATTGAACTATTGACAAACTTAATAATTTTTGAACTAACAGAGCTCGAGTTCAAGTATAAAAACTCAAATTGAGCTTTAACCGAGTGCAACATGTGATAAATTTAAATGAACCGAACTTGAGTTCACCAATATTCGGCTCGGTTAGTTTAGTTTACAGCCTTATATTATTGGAAGGTGCCCTCGAGAGTAACATGGAAGACATGATCGGCGCAGCGGTTTACCACTTGGTGAAGACTGTTTGATTAGAGAAGGGGACGTAAGCGGTGGAGGATGACTCCGCCCACTAAAAGCGTTGCACAATAGCAAAAAAAGTGGTCAGAGTCCATACAGTTCATACGAAATTGCTTCTCCAATTTCCCTTCACCCCCTAAAAAATAATGACACACACACTACAAGAAAAATATGTTTTAGCGACGACAAATCCGTCACAAAAATTAAAAATTTTGTCGCTATCTAATTTAGCGACAGAATTGCGACGGATGCAAAAAATCTTCTCGCAATTCCAATAGCAACAGATTATTATTATGTTGCTAACTTTAGCGACAGAATTAGTGACGAAATATCTGTTACTAAATCTATTGTAGGAATTGTAGTGACGACAGAAAATATCTCACTGTCCGTCGCTATTTTGCTACGGACAGAGTCCGTCTCTGGGTCTGTCGCTATTTGGCTACGAACATCGTTCGTCGCTATTTTGCTACGGACAGAGTCCGTCGCTAGTTGGCTACGAACATCTTCCGTCGCTATTTTGCTACGGATAACGTCCGTCGCTATTTTGCTACGGAAAGCGTCCGTCGCTAAAGTTTGTTGGGCATCTACTCTATATATTAAATTTTGTAATTTAAATATTTTTGCAATTTAAAAATTCAATTAAATGAAAACTAGAAATTTTTTTTAGCTGAATTCATTAAATAAATATTAAAATTTTGTAGTCCAACATGAAAAATATTCAATAATTGAAAATACTACAATATATATATATAGTGCTATATCCTGTCAGATTGTGGTGGATCACTATATGGAGCTGATGAAATGTTGGTAGAATTAGTCATCTCTGCTATCAACTGTCGCATCTCTGCACGCATATCGTCTCGAAGCTCAATTCGAAGTTCTTCACGCATTTGTTCTCTCATTTGCTGCTTTTGTGACTCCAACATAGTCTGAACCTCCTGCTGCATATCTTGCATAATACTAGCACGCAGCTGCTCTGTACTAATATCTCGTAATGTGGCAGTAGAGTGAAATGAGGAGGTACCAGTGTAAAAATGTGTTGTCTTTGTGCCCATTCCATATACACGCCGTTTTTTCTGGCCATCAGCAGCCTCTAAAAATAACTGCCTCAAATCTGGTTCACAAGACTCGTTAGATCCCTCAATTGGTTGAGAAACAGTCTCTCTAAAGACTTGTACCCGATTCTTCAATATAAATTTTTAGAAAAAAAAATATAAATTCCATGAGATTAATAGAAAAATAAGCAAATAAAATTTTAAATATGCACAATTAATGAGTTTGGTAAATACATACTGCAACAACTTTAGACCGCTGATCTACATACTGAATTCATGATGAAGTCTTTATAGTGTGTGTTGCCTCAAAGAGTTCTATAGGATTTGGTTCACGTCCTAACTCTTTTGTCTGATCATAAGAATAAAATAAAATTTAAAACACATTAACTACAAAATTACAAGTATAATACATAAACAAATAAAAACAAAGACATTAAGAAATATTTTACAACCTAAATATATAAATGAATAATAAATTTAAATTAAGTTATCATTATCAATTTACCATCCGCATGCTACACTCAACCATAAATATAGAACCTCCAGTATGTCGTGAGGGACCTGAACCTAAGCCGCAAGTCTCAGTAAGTCTATTTTTAGAGGCAATGATAGATTTTTTTCTTGAACTCAAGAGTGAACCATTCTTTCTACCAAGTATTCCAAACTTGCTCTGAAACACGTGGTGGTTTACTACCAGAAGATCTCCACTTGCTCAAAGTATCACTATAACGTGTAGCAGCATGTTGTAACTATTTATGCTTGACTATCATCTCAAGTTTTGGATCCCAAGTAAATTCCTTCTAAAATATAAATAAAAAAATAACATATAAGACAAATTTTTTTCTTAAGCAACCAATGAAGCATAAAAGACATTAAATATTCAATTTCTAATTGAAATTTTGACAGAGTTTCATCTAAAACACAAGTAACCTAACCTAAATTACATGGCCTTTAACATATTCTTTAAGAACAAAAGAGATTAAATAAAATTTTGGCAGAATTTCATCTATAATATAAGCAACCTGACCTGAAGTAAATGTCTCAATCAACCAATTAAGCATAAAAGACATTAAATATTCAAGTTCAAACTGAAATTTTGATAGCATTGCATATGCAGGAAAGTCACTAATTGTCCATATAAGAGCAACATGTATTTGAAAATTTTGTTTTATCGAAATATCATAAGTCTGCACACCATCTAACCATAGATGATTAAGTTCTGATATCAATGGTTGATTTAGCGACGACATTTCCGTATGTAACTTTCCGACGACATTTTGTTTTATAATTTTTTGCGTAAATTATCTATATTATGTCCTAGCATTATATTATTTTTATAAATATGTATGTAACTTATTCATATAATTAATTAATAATATGTTATATAATATGTTCCAACGTTACAAAATTACAAAATAATATACTTAAATTACTAAGTACACTTAAATTACAAAATAATATGTAATATAGAAAATAATATACTTAAATTACAAAATAATATGTCATATAATTAATTAATAATATGTTATATAATATGAATGAAATATGTATGTAAATTACAAAGTATACAAAATAATATACTTAAATTATAAAATAATATGTCATATAATTAATTAATGATATGTTATATAATATATTCTAACATTACAAAATAAAAACATACAAACAAGTAAAATAAAAAAAAACAGCAGCTACTGACCTGACCGAGACCGGGAGCAGAGGAGGGAGAGAACCGGAGCCAATCGGGGCTGGGAGTAGAGGAGGAGCACGGCCGGAGCAGAGGAGGAGCGTGGACGGAGGAGACGCAGTCGACGTTGGGAGTGGGAGAGAAGAGAAGCCGGCTGGGTGGGAAGGGGGGAAAAGGACGCGCAGGGGGGGAAATTTTTTGGGTTTCAAATTTATAACCCACCTAAGCAAAACGACGCCGTTTCATATTAAAGAAACGGCGTCGTTTCTTTAATTTTTAGCGACGGACCATTTCCGTCGCTAACATTCGTCACCAACGTAAGGATATTTTCCGTCGCTAAATATCAGCGACAAACAATTCCGTCGTTAATTTTTTGACAGTGTTTTTACCTTTAGCGACGGATTGTTCCGTCGCTATATTAGCCACGATTTGTTCCGTCGCTATATTAGCGACGACTATATGACGTCGCTAATATTAGCGACGGTAAATTGTCGTCGCTAAATATTTATGTAATTATCATTTGATTTAGCGACAACATCTCCGTAACAACTTTGTGACAAATATAATTCTGTCACTATTTTATCAATTTTGCGATGGTTTTATATCCGTTGCTAATCTGCCGCACATTTTTAGTGTCATATAATCCCTACATGTTAGCTACAACATTTAGCTACAGTCATAATCTGTAGCAAATTTTTCTCGCTAATCTGTCGCTATTTTTGACGAATCAACTATTAATTTTTTTTTAATTGTCATCGCTGATCCGAATCTAACTGCTACGGATGTTAATCCATCGCTAAATGTCGTCGCTATTCTATTCATTTCTTGTAATGACGGGTTGCAATTGATCTATTCAATTCAAAACGATAATGTGTTCGGTCAATAAGTTTTTTTTTTAAAAAAAATTACTAATGAATTTACATAATTTTAGCCGTTCAAGAAATTATGATGAGACAAAGCTTAGGTAAAAATTGATAATTGAATAAATAATTTAATAGCTTAACTCTTGACATGCCCAATATGTTTGAGTGCCACAACCTATTTAGTTTCTAAATGGATGTGATACTCTCCAAATGAAGGCAAAAGATTTCACATACAATACCATCAAGAGGCGTGGAAGTAATTCTGGTCCACAGTCTTTCTAACTTATTAATTATGCTGAGTATAAGAAATCTCTCAAATTCAGGATATCATGTCCATTATGGAAGAAAATGACTTTTTTCCTCCACACAACGGGAAAACTATCTACTAGTAATAAGATCATGACAATAAGGAATTAATAAAAATCAAAGACAAGAAAAAATTTTCAAATATGAAACCATCATATAGAAGATTTACTTCTTTTCCTTTTTCTCTTGTTCTTTTAATATTTTATTAAAGAACTATGATTTATTTATGGAATATACTCCAACCGGTTGCGGCCATCCATTCTCAATGATGAACACTCACTTCTCTGAGAGAAAGTGTCAGGATTTAGTTCAATATTAAAAGGTACTGTATATATATATATTTTTTAAAAATCACTTATTGCTGCTCGCCGTAAAAAAAATAATTTACTAATACGCAAAAGAGCATGTTTATTCCCTTGCAAATGGAGTTGTAAATGGCATTTACAAATGCAATTGTATAGGTAATTTTCCAAGCTCGCAAATATAAAAAGAGAAGAGAGACAATTTCAAAGGGGTAAAATAAAGCTAGGAGCCCCTCTTTTCTTATTTTACAGAAAATTTAAATAAAATAAATAAATAATATATATTTTATAATTTAATATAAGTAATATTAATTAATGTATAATTATTATAAAATTAACATACTTTATTAATAAGTTAATATAATTAATATACAATTAATGTTAATTAATATAAATAATTAATGAAATTAATGTATTTAGATCAATTAATTATTATATTAGTATAACGATTCAATATTAGTGAATGTATTTAGTTATGTAAATATATAAAATTTTAATGTAAATGTGAATATAATATATTAAAATATTAAATAGATCTCATAAATTAAAATTGATTAAAGTTGCATGGGTAAAAATAGTTTAATAGACTAATTGTATATTAGTTGATGTAGCAGTAGGGACCAAAGCAGTTGTAGGAATAAACATGCTCTAAGAATTGTTGAAGAAGATTTTATATTTTTAGTTTTCAATTTTTAAAAACTAAAAAATATTTTTTTTGTTAATTATTATTTATACTTAAAAACTGTTTTTCCTTTTTTTTTTTAATTTTAGAAAAAGTTGTGAGTTAATTTACAGGCCGTTAACTCGTAAATTAAAAAAAAAAAAAGAATTTACAGCGGTTATTTTATCATTTTAAAAGTGTGCCCACTGGCCAACATCATCAATCCCTAATTTCCTTTCTTCTTCATTGTCCTCTTCTTATTCTTCTTCCCCTCCTTCTCTCATGAGTATATACTCGCTTGCATGATTAGATTCAATAACATATCTTTATCAAACTAGTCAATTAAGAATAAATTTATGAGAAGCGAGTAACTAGTTTTAGTATTCAACACAATTTTTTATCATTAATGAAACGAATAATAAGTTTTAATTTTGAGAAATTGTAATTCTGGATTTTTTTAACACCATGAATTTCACTTATGTTTTTCCAGTATGATATGTGGAAAAGATTAGGTGTTTCAACATGGAGGTCATTGGAAGGATGGGGGATCGAGTGAGCTATGGTGAGAGCTGCCGCTGGAAGTGATTAACTAAGATTACTGGAACTGAGTTGGAAGTAGGTGTATAAACAAGTCAAACTATTCATGAGTTACTCGAGTTCGATTCAAAATTAATCGAGTCGAGCTCCAACTCGAGTAGTTTATCAAATCGAGATCGAGTATTATAATACCCAACTCGTAAAGCTTCCGAGCTTAATCGAGTAGTTTTTTTATTTATTAAATTACTTTTATACATTCCGTATTTAAATATATTCGAATTTAATCGACTCGAGTTGATTTCAAATCGAATCGAGTCAAATATACTATTTATAAACTTTTTAGTTGATTCGAGTTTTATTGAGTCGAACTCGAATAAATTGAATGTTTTTTGAGTTGAGTTTCGAGTAAGTTGAAATAAGCTCGATCGAGTTCGATCTTCGAGTTTTTTAATCGAATCAAGTTTAAGTCTGGCACTGTATCGATTCGACTCGATTACACTCCTAGTTGGAAATTTGTACAAGAGATGAGGGAAATGTAAGAGAACATCTCAAAGAGGGGAAGAAAAATGAAAAAGCAAAAACCAAGGAAACCGTAAAACAAAAAAAAAATGAAGGAAATTTTCTTCTATTGAATGAACGGTTATTTTTTCATTCCAGTTCTTTTACCAAGGATCAGTTTGATTTAAGAAATGATCCTTGACGGCAATCCTGATAGGCAACAAATACAAGAAATTGAATTTTGTTAATAAATTAGAAAGCTGAGCTATGAATAGATTTCAAAGAAAAAAAAAAGGTGAAAGATGAATGATTTCCAGAGCTTACAGAACAAGAAATCTGCAATTGATATTTAACACTAACTGCCTATCTTCTCAACAAAAAAAGAAAAACATTTGCTTTTGCCTCAATAATAGTCACTAGGAGTCAGTTATCAGTTATCATCATAAGTAAAATAAACAGTGCCTGATTGATTATAATGGGCCACAACCATGTGCCAGCAATCTGGCAGCATCCGCTCAAATCTGAACTGTCCGGCCCCATTCCGATTGTTGTTGTTGCCGTTGTTGTGGCCGTTGTTGAACCAGAACTGCTTCCATTGTTCACTGATGAGCTGCAATACAGAACCCAAAAGTATCATCTCATCTATGGCTAATTACCCCAATGATGCATAAGGAGAACAGAATTTAGAAGCTGCTGAGTAGAAGCGCACAACAAAATTTTCTTTCAACTGAAATCGGGCATAATGGAGTAAAATTCTTACCTGAACTTAGTCCACATCTTCATTTATGAACCAAGTCAATAACTTGTTTCATATTTGTAAAGTAAGAATCAGTTTATTTACCTACTAGGTGTGAGCAAGAATGGATTTTCCAGGCATTTATTTTAAGTGTATTTATGGATGCAGAGGAAATTCAATTCCAGTTCAGTAGAAATTTTCAATTCTTTCCTTTGCTTTCTGATGAGACAAACACACTTCACATACCGTTCATCGCTTCTATTTTTCCTAAGAAGGCTAAACAGAGCCCCGGTCACTGTGATTAAATCACAATACTCAAAAGGAAAGGTCTTGAGTAGCTAGGTCCATTTCATGAACCAAGCCTATAATAAACCATCATATAATAAAATTGATTTTTACCTGCAAACATGAAACTAATGTCGAAAACTACTTTTCTTGAATGACAGTCTATTATTGATTATCCATGAATGGATAGCATCATCAGATTACTAACAAGTAAAATGGGAACAGGAATTATTGGGGGGAAAAACTGAGTCTAGCATGTTACCTGGAAGGAAATTTGCAATTATCATGACCTGAAAAGAGAACACATTAAATATGTAAGTAAAGAATCAATCAACTAAAATTTTAAAGAACAGAAAAAATACCAGATTATTAACAAATCAAAACCTAAATAAAAAAAAAAATTAATCATTGATCTGACATTAAAGAAAAATGCAGCTTCAACCAAGAATTAGCAGTGAAAGTGGCAGGAATTCAGGGTTTTCAAATTTAAAAAACCATGCTTTAACCAAAGAAATAGCAATGCAAAAAGCAAAATGTTCAAAATTTCTAGACCGGGTTAATAATATAAATGGTTCCAAATTTTGTTATTTTATTACAAATGGGTACAAAACCTTAAATTTATATAAATGTTTTAAAAATATTGTAATGTAATATTTATAGTTAGTTTCATGATCTAAAACTAACTTTGATACCACATTAAAATATTTTTAAAATTTTTTAATTTTTAAATAGTTTATAAATTTTGGTATTATTTCTGTTATTACCCCTTTCCAGATCTAAAACCAACCCGGAACACACTTGAACAAGCAAATTCGAAAATGGGTTAAAGATGACTGACTAGGGTTTAAGGAAGTGAGAGCGGCAGTATTGCTAAAGAAGCAAGCATCATCAGTCAATCCATGCTTCAAGTAATAATCATTAAAAGCCCAAGAAGCCGTTGTCTGAAGATCTTTGGGATCATAGCAAGGACCGCCTTGCTGAATAGGACCACAGTTGGCTCCACCGGGCCCACAAGCCCAGTCGATGGCCGCCTGCAGTGACTGGTCATCGGCGTTGTTCTTCGCGACACACCACAGATCCCTCGGAGAGATGCCGTTTTGACCCCTCAAGCATCGCGGAAGCGAAACAGCTACTACTAGTAGAAGCAGCATAAGCATAGACCCAGACAAGTTCCTAATCATGTTTGAAAATGGACAGAAAGCTGATTTGTAACTTAGTTCGGATTTTGAAGTCTTTTTTAAGAGATTGAAGGCCTTTATTGAGGTGGGAATTTGGAGAGTTATAATGAAATTAAAGAGGGGTCGATGGAAAAGTGACCGTTGCGAGTATAGGAGGAGAGAGATCCAAGACAAGAAACAGAGGAAAGAGAGAGATTGTGAGAGACTGAAAGTGAGAGTAGAAAGCGGAAAATTTAACAATAACAAGTAAAGAGATGGGAACATGTTTTTGTCCTTTTACGGTTACCACTCTGGCGGCAACTGATCGTTCCCCCACCCTCTTCTTTCATTTGTTTTTAGGGAATTATTGTGTGTGCGTCGAAACTTTTTTTTTTTTTTCAGACGTGTATACTTCAGAATCATAAACTAATAAAATTTGAAGAGCGAATAAATTATTTTTTGATAAATTTTAAGAATTTGATATCTCTGATTAAATTGATTTGTGATGCGTGGAACATTGATTATGATATGGTCATAAAATTTCAAATTTGGATTAAATTTATACATATTCTGAATAAAAATTTATTATCATATAAAAAATTAATTAATTTAATATAATATAAATTATCAGCTTAATTAATTTGTAGATAAGAATACAGATCAAAATTTTATAGAATTTTTTCTGTGCACAATAACATGTTAGATGCAGGTGCAATTTCAATACCAAAATTTTTACACATTAAGGATTATTTTTATAAATCGAGTCTCTATAAATTAATTAATATATATATATATATATATTTTTTATTTATTTTTTATTAATAATAATTTACATATATTATAAAATATAATTGAATTAATACATAGTGAATCTATCTGATTAATTGAAACATTACACATGGTAGAATTTGTAGTTAAAACTAAGCATATCAAGATTTATTAACTGTGTTCAGGTTTATTAAAATTATGAATATAAATTAAACTATAATTTGAAGGTTTAAATTTTAATTTATAAATCGCTAATTTCAATTTCGAAACGATTTAGTTACTTTTATTAAATTAATAAGTTTGGAAATATATTTTTTAAAGACAAAATCACAAAAGGGCTGGATTAAAATTTTACCAAAGTAAAAAATTTGACAAAAAAATGTTTGAAATTACTTTATTAAGAATTTAAATAAAATTAAATAGTCTTTCAAAAGAACTAAAATTAAATAGAAAACGCAACTACAAAATTAAACGGATTGTTTTAAATTTTATGATCACTATAAAGTATTATAACTTCAATAATAAAAGAAAGGTGATTACGCAATGCTACAATGATATAATTTCAAAGATTTTTAATTTTTTTAATTAAAAATAAAAAAACAATTATATCGTGCTAATTAGGTGAAGTTCGAAAAAATTTATAAATTATAGAACAGAAAAATAATAAAAAGATTAAATGTGAAGAGAAAAAAGTGACAATATTCTTGAAAATAATTAAAAATCTAGACTGGTTTATATTTTTGAATCTTGATTGCCGGTTCAAATTCAATAAAATATACAAAAATAAATTAAATAATTTGTTTAAAATTTAAATTTCAATACCTATAAGAGTATGGATGGTATGAATTTTTTCGAATCTGAGGTACTGAGTTGGAATTCTGAGTATGTAATTAATTTTAAAATTCATGAATGAGTGTTTTGTCTCTTTTAGAGTCTTATCCGACATTAGTAACATTAGTTTCAATATGTGGTTTTAGTTGACTGACTAAAAATACTTGCAGTATGATAAAAAAAAATTAAATTTCAATCAATCATGGTTAAAATTTAACCGATACTGATTCAATCCAGAGTCAAAATTGGCCCCTTGCAATACCAGTTAAGAACTTAAGATGACTACACCCCTTGCGCAGTTATAACGCCTGTATGTGGTAAGATACGCAAAAAAGCTTCGTGTGATGTATCAATTAAATGGTCAAATGCATTTAGTGCTCTTCAATGGTGAAATGTTGCCGTTTAGATTTGCTTATTGCACGAAAACAAAGACCTTGTTGTAAATTAAGGAGATAATCTCCCATTATTGCACTCACTACATTCTACAGTGGCATCACTAGGATTAGAGATAAGGTTATCATATTCGGTTCGGTTAACGAACCGAAAAGTCAATAAATTAAGAGTTTAAACTTCAAACAATATTGAATCAGTATGTAATTTTTTTTAAAAATATAATATATCTCATACATAATAAAATATAACTTGTTTCATATATAAAAAAAATATAAAACAACTTATACAAAACTTGTTTAATGCACAAAAATGTAATATACTTAATTTAATTTATATATAATCACATCCAAATTAAAATAGAACAAAATCAATACTAAAAATTAAAATATAATTTGAAGAGTTTTTTTTTCTTAACAACCAATATCATAATCATTATTTGTGGTGATTGTAAATAATATTATCATTAATTTAGTTTTTAAATTAAATAATTATTATTTATGATATTTAATGTCAATATTTTTTAAAATATATTTGTAATTATTTTTTATATAAATCTCAAAAATAATTTATATGATTATCTAGTAATATTGTGTGCTAATGATAAATAAATATACAAATATTTTTTCAATTTTATTATATATATAACTCTTGAATAATGTGAATATTTAAAATTAATATTTTTATGATAATATTACTTATATTAAAATTCATGATAAGAAATACTATTAATTATATATTATTCATTTTTAAATGAATTTCTTATAAAATAAGAATAATTTTAATAATGTGTATTATTAATAAAAATACAAAATAATATATATATATATATATATATTGGATGATATATTTAAAATAATACAAATAATAATATGAAATTAAGTATAATAAAAGTTGTAGAAGATGTAATGAATTTGTTCCAGTGGTCCATTGTTGTACCACTTCACTTTGTGCTCAAGTTCGAGTAGCAACATATACATATTGCGACCCCCCTTTTTTTTTTTTTTTTTTTTTCCAAAAATGCATAAATTCTTCACTCCGAGTTGATCAACCGACTGGCCTGGTATGGATTTAACAACACTTATTAGAGATCACAATTTGTTATATGTATATATATATCAAATATAAATATAAATGTGTTATTTTGTGATGTTTAATAATTTAATATGTTTATAAATATATGTATATACACGTATATATTTAAAGTTAGTATTTTATAAATATATGTTAAATTTTATAATGTATTACTAATTTGGAATATTATAACATGTAAATAAATATATATACACATTTATGTGTGTAAAATAATATTTATTATCATAACTATGAAATTATTACTAATACAAATTATATCACTAATTTATTAATCTTAATTTATTCACATATATTAATATAACTAATTCAAATAAAATATATTATAAATTTATTCATATATAAACTTATATATATATTTTAAAAATATTGATATATAATTAAATATTTTAATTATTAGATATTTTATATATTTTTAAGAAAAAAGTACAAAAAAATCTATCTATGGTTTCATATTTTTGCAATTTTAAATGTGAGTTTTTTTTCATTGAAAAAAAATCTCATGGTTCACGTTAATAAAATTAAATTTATGCCCATAACAACGTTAAAAAACGCTAAATTAGAACTTGTTTGTATCCTACATGAAATCAAATTTTTATCTCTCTCTTACATGACATACTACTTATTTATCCCAAATCACCTAATGAAAAAACCTTAGAACATGATTAGATTCTCCTGCAAATCTCT